>OY744483.1:69909985-70337305 GCA_963556165.1 Tipula helvola | reverse complement strand
GATATTTTAATTTTTACCAAATATTATTTCGGCATATGTATTAACTTACAAATTTGTATTTAAGTAAACAGCCGAGGATGTTGAAGGCTGAGGCTGTTGTTGTGCGCAACTCTTGCTTGCTACACGGGACTTCTGTTGGTAATCCAGTGGGGATTGTATTCGAATCTTTTTCGGTCTCGGCAAAGAGTTGTCTTCTTCCTTCCGCTTCATATTATTTTCTTCCATATTTTTAATTTTACTGTAGTGAAATGCCGTGTGAAGTTCAATAAACAAAAATGTTTATTGTGTTCTCTTGAGCGAATGTGAAAATATTTTATAAACAAATTGTGTATAATAAAACGTCATAGAAATGTCAATGTCACAGAAATGGGAATGTCTTGCTACTAATAAAAGCTTACTAGATATAATTTATTTTTAACTATGGACGATTCAAATGACGTATTAAATCAAATTAGTTTCCGGTCACTTGGAAACTTTGAAGACCCATAACTCACAAACCTTAACATTTTTCGGCCTGATCTTTGCGACTATATATTTTTCTAAGATGGCATAGGTTATACAGCACATAAATTCAAAAAATGTACGCAATATTTTACATAATGATAATAAAATTTTTTTGAACTTTTTTATTTTTATTTTATAGTTTTAAATCAATATGGCGTGCGGCATTGATATTTTTTGTTTCTATTTTAATGGGTTAAATAAAAAGAGAGGAAGTATTCATGACATTTAACATAACAAAACATGACAAAAGTTGTTAACGCAGCATGTAACATGAACCCAAAACTAGTCCCCTAAATGTTTTACCAAACATAAAACAATAGTTATAGAAATAATTTATTAACACATATATCATTTGAATATTTGAAACTGTTTGCCTCAATAACCCTTAGCGGCCACACGGAGTAACTAGTTACTCTAGGCTCAGAAAAAGTGAAATTAGAGGTCTTAAACCTTTGAAATTGATACAAGTAATGACATCTGCCGGTAGTAGACAGTGTGAGATGTGACTCCATTACATGGGAAGCCGAAAAAACGCGTGGCGGCAGTTTGAGCGTTCGATTTCTCGGCGTGGAGTAACTAGTTACCCCAGTGTGGCCGCAACCGTTGCTCAGCACAGATCTCTTTTTTTCCAATCGACTTATTTGTGTTGTCAGTAGACAAAATAAAGATAAATATTTGATATTCTAGTAAAAAAAAAAAAAATTCAATCCTCGTGGTTATTGAATCTTGTCTGTTCATGTGAAATAATTCAGTTCCATTTTTATATGGTATTGTTTATTAAATAAATCTAGGGGCCCATCCACACCAGTATTTTTAACAACCGTATTCACCCTCGTTTATTTACCTCTCTGTCTACAAACCTAAATTTGTGGTGGGGATTTGTAATGCACTTTTGCATTATGAAATTTCTGGTATTCTCGTGTTGTAACAGATGGTCATCAAGAGCATCCTAAAAATTGACCACAACCAAGAAATTGGCGACCTGGAAAAAGTACCTTCTACCAAGCGCGGAAATGCGTACTGTGCGACCGAAAGAAGGACAAAAAACGCGTGTTGGATGTTCGGCCTGTAGAAGACCGGTTTGCGATGAACATCGGTTCCCTTTGTGCATGACGTGTGCTGGTGAATAAAATAGGATTCATAATTTTTTTTTTTGTTCAAATATCATAAAAATAATATTTTTTTCACTTTTCTGTACGTAAATATGTATGTATTTAGAAGCTAATAAAACACAAAAAAAACAAATTTTATTATTTGACATTTTTTTCATTTTTCCCGCCAGTTATTTTGCAAAATAAATATACTTTTTAAGTGATCAGCGGATACTGTTATTTTTTATGGTTATTTTGTGCGTACAATCCAAAAATTTTAGCCCTTAATATTGAGAATTGGTGAAGTAATGTTATCAGTTTTTAGAATGCCATTTATAAATTTACCGATAAAAATCATTAGAAATATTGAAGAACTCTTCAACAAACATAAAACAATCGATTAGAAGTCTTAAAAACACCCATATATCTTGTACAACTAGGTTTTTCAACGTGGGGTAATGAATTACCCCATGTGGCCGCTATGTGGCCTGGCTGAGGTGTGGCCGTTAAGGGTTAAAAGCGGAATTAATTTCTAAATTGTTTAGTTGCATAAATTACTGGCGTCTTATAACAATATTAATAAATATTTTTCCATACTATTTCCAGATGAGCATTAGTGCTACCCTAAAACTCCAAACATTGACACCTCTGAGCAGTGGAAACAAGTTTCCGAAAAAATTATTGATAAAACCAGATCATCTATGTATGTGTTTGGACCACGCCAAATTAATTTTTATAAGTGGCTAATCAAGGGCCAAGAATAATTATTAAATTTTCATTTAATAATTCGCTCTTTTAAAACACTAAGACAACAAAATTAATCTAAATTTCTCATAATTTTTTGCTAAGAAGGTGTTTTAAAAAGACGAAAATTCGCCACAATTTTCATATAATTATTAAATAAAGATTTAACAAATTATTTTTGATGTATAATTTAGCCACTTATAAAAAATATAAAAATTAAAGTTCATTTCATATGATTAACCAAATTAACCAAATCGTTTTATTGCCTAAGGGACATACGCAAACGGCAAACTAGAATTTCAAATCGACAAACCCAGTTTATGTCAAAATTGTTTCATTTGCAATATCAAAAATATGAAAAAAATGTGTTTCTTTTTCTAGAAAATTTTATTAAAACTGATTTAATTTCACGGACAAATTTTAGCTTCACTAAAATGTGAAATGATGGCAAAATATAAAATTACTGTCTTTTAAATGAAATTAAATAAAGTTTAATAAAATTTGAAACAATAAGTAATAAAGTTATTGTTTTAACTTTTATTAAATTTTGTTAAATTTTATAAAACAGCCATACTTTTAAAGTCCTGTTGTATAGCTAGTATTAGTCAAGCAAAAAATGTTTTGACTAATTTATCTTAATTCAATAATATTTATATTTAGAGTCAAACGACGGTACTTCCACTGTACATTCTTGCACGGAAAAAGGGAGGGAAATTCTCATTTCTATCCTTTTCTAAAAAGGAAATTCCAAATTCATTTATAACTATATACCTATATAATGTATTCGCGATATTTCAATTACAACAAAAACTACAACCTATTTTTTCTACAGAAACCAGTTGAAGCGGCCGAAATGGAAGGAAATCCGAAATTTCTCAAAATTATTTTTATACGTGAACCTTTAGAAATAATTCATGTGTGTTTCATACATATTTACGAATGCTTTAGAATCATTAAATACTATGATACCTTTAATTGTTTAGGTATAAATGCTAACTATCCACCATTTTGCGAACATACATGGCTTTCATACAGAATGATTCCAGATGCGTAGTTGAAGATGGTGGTACAATCAGTTCAGTCGCCGCGGCCTGATGAGAAGATTGGTTTCTCATAATCATAATCTAAAATAAATATTAACTTCAAATAAATTAAAAATTAGAAATATAAAACCGTATATTTTAGTTGTGTTCAACATTTGGGAAATTTAGGTTTCAATTATCATTATTACGGTTTAGAGATTGAATTTGTGGAGTAATTTAAAAAATCATATTTTTTTTTATTTTATTTATTTGTATAATTTGGACAAAATACAGAGAAACATACTCCATTTACATTTTGCCTCACATAATAAAGTAAAAGTTAATACAGTACATTATAAATCGAAACAATAATATAAATCAAAATATATCAAAAATTAAACAAAAAAAAAAAAAAATACAGAAAATCATTAAAAACAAAGAAATATGTAATTTATTGCATAACTTAAGTTTTCAAATTAAGATATCAAATATTTGTTAATAGAATTTAATATTGAGTTTCTAAATTTATTCACAGATAAGTTAAAGATATCAATACTGTCATCACAAAAGAAAGTGTTATGATTCATCAATAACCGATAGCGTGGCGATGCAAGCCCAATATTCGTTGTTGGAGTAATAGTTTTCCATAAGCTAAAATTTCTAGACCGGTAGGCGGGAACATAGAAATTAATTTCCAAAAGGAAAGAAGTGTGAACTAATCCATTAACTATCCTATAAAGCAAGAATTCATCCAAAAATAACCGGCGAGATTCTAAACTTAATAAATTTAATTTTGAAAGTCTAACAACATACGAAGGAATATAATCATAAATGTGAAATCTTTTGAATAGTCTCCTAGTGAATCTACGTTGAACAGTCTCAATTCTTGCAATATTAATAGCATAAAAAGGGTTCCATATCTGTGTGCAATATTCAAGTTGACTCCTTACTATTGAATTATACAAGATTATTAGTATCTTGTAGCACATAAAATCCTGACATCTACGCAAAACAAATCCTAACAATTTGTTAGCTTTGGCACAAATCGCATCTATATGATGATTAAAACTTAGCCTTTTATCCATGATAATTCCTAAATCTTTAATAACCTCAACTCTTTTTATAATAATTTCATTCAGTTGATAACTGAATGAATAAAAATTTCTTTTCCGAGTATACGTGATAATATTACATTTAGAAATATTTAAGTACAACTTATTTATATTACACCATTCAGTTAGTAAATTCAAATCCTCTTGTAGACAATAACAATCGAATTCAGACTTAATTGGCCGAAAAATTTTGAGATCATCAGCATACAAGAGGCATTCACTCTTTAATTTAAAAGTTATATCATTTATAAATACTAAGAATAATAAAGGACCTAGTATGGAACTTTGAGGTACACCAGAAGTAGGCATAAACTTAGCAGAACAAACACCATTAAATTTAACATAAACAGAACGTTCCATTAAATATGATTTTAACCAAATTTTGTAATGTTCAGTGATATTCATGGAATCCAACTTATTAATAAGCAATAGATGATCCACTTTATCAAAAGCTTTTTGAAAGACAGTATAAATACAGTCCACCTGAACGTTATTGTCAATCTGATTAGATAAAAAATTGGTGAACTCAAGTAGATTAGTGACAGTGGATTTACCAGCTACAAACCCGTGTTTACAAATATTAATTGAATGCCTCATTTCATTATATAAAATGTCAAACATTAGCTTCTCGAAAATTTTATTAAATATATTACTGATGCAAATACCACGGTAATTAGTTATATCTGAAACATCACCAGATTTGAAAACTGGAATGATAAAGGAACACTTCCATAATTTAGGGAAAATCAAAATACAGCTATTAATGGATTTATTAAAAATAATTGTTAAAGGTTTAAGAAAACACGGGCCAGCTTTAGCAACAAATTTACCAGGTAGACCATCTGGTCCACCTCAGTCATAATATATATTTTGTAGCATACCCTGATTTCAAACTTAATTGCTCTACGAAGCAGGCTAATTTGATTATTATATAAGTTTTTACAATTGTACACTTTCGATTTGGTTATTAGTTTATTTTTTTTTTTTAGTAATTTTTTTAACCTATCAGAATACCATATGGGAAATTTGGATGTACTATATATTTATATGTACTATATTGACTAAAAGTCTTAGGAAAACTTTGAAGAACTTACATATGCATAAATAATGTTACAAATCAAAATATAAAAATAAAAAATAATTTCGTTTAGACCTCTAATTTGGATGAAAATAAATGTACATTTGATGAACTATAGAATATGTTTGTTATTTAGTAAAATATATCGATGGCTTAATTATCAAAAACCTTAACCCACATTTGTAAAATTTTTGGAAAACTCGCAAAGGAATATTATTTAGTCATTAACTCAATTATAGTTAGTTAAATAAAATTGGACCGTGATATATTGTGATTCAAGCTAATATAAATAATAACACAGAAAGTTACGGTATGTTATTTTCTGCATTTTAGCAATAAAATGTCATTTTTGAAAAAAGTGTGGGTTAGCGTTAGAGGCACGTTATTAATTAAGCCAGCGATACATATATTTATGTATAATATATGTAGCATATAAATATATACTTATATGGTATGATAGATGGTATCACAACCCGCAGTATACTTTATTAATTGATATGATAACAACTATCACAGCATCTGATGGGCTTTATCATATAAGCATAGTAACTATCATAATATCTGAATGTCTTTATCAGCTCCAAATGATAAATTCAATTATATTATTGACACGATCCATCACAATAGCGATATATGTAATCATGGATATGGTTAATTCAATAATATTTGCATAATAACGTGCATAATTTACTAAATAGATACAATCAATATAAATAATTGTATACATCAAGGTATGATTTTCTTAATCATTGCATCTAATCATAAATATGATGGTCACTTTTATGATCAGCTCAATCATATTTTTTCTCTGAGTGTTATATTTACACCAGGTGTATTTGTATGTTCGGCTTGTGGGGGTTAACACATTGATGATCAATGCAGTGGTTAACACATTGATGATCAATGCATCATGACACTAGACACCTCACCAATTTGTGCCGCTGGTGTTTAGTAGGTTGTGCTTTTGATGATTATACTTACCATGGTTGTCACCTTTTTATTCCCTGTTGATTGAATTGATAACAACTGGTGTGATTTTACTTTTTTTTTAAACTTCTTTGAACTATATTTCTTATAATTTTTTCTAGTCTTGTATAAAATTTACTTGAAATTTTTCCAATAATATTTTTTATTTTATTTTATAAGATTACACTATTCACTCTTGTTATTATTAGACAACTACTTTATTTGTAAACTCACAGTTGCCTCCCTTCTACAAGTGTTCTCAGTGGACTCCCAATTCAGTCATTTTTGGCCTCTTTTTATACAAAATTTGGTGGCCTAAAATTACTGAATTTTCCCCCACTATTCTACTTAATCAAAATTTGTTTTTATTAATTTTTAACCTACTTTAAAAATATTAATATTCAACCGAAAGTGTATATTTTCATACTCGGCCCAAATTTGCTGATTCGAATTACTGGCCAAAAAAAAATTTTCTTATTACCTATATTTTATTAACGTACATTTTTACTATATGTTATTGTTTTGATTTGATATGCCGGTATCAGCAATCTCAGGTAGTACATTTTATTTATGTTTATTAGGTTACGCTTGTATTCACTCAAACAAACATTTGAGCGCCTACAAGCTGACTATGGGAAATAATTAAATGTTAAATGATATTGAAAATTGTGAATTGATCTAATTTAGAAACATGGTTTGTTAACTTAGTTTTTATTGTTGAATATAGAGAGAAGTAATGAATGCCAATTTGCGTTCGTTACACATTTACTTCTGCTAGAAAAGTGCTAGCATTGGGACTCAAGGATTTCTAGCGGCAGACCCACTCCCGTATATTCCTACCCGTGCCTCGTCTACCGTTTTGATTTTACTCTTGCGAGTTGCTGGGACATACTATCTGGTGTAACAATCCCTGAATTGCTAAAAGTTTAAATTTTCGGTGTTTGAGTTTTCTTGATTGAGTTAAATTTTGAGTGGTTTATATTGGTAATGTTGTACTGTATTGATCTGTATAATAATATTATTCATTCCGGTTACACAATTGATTTTTTTTTGTTTGTGTTTAATCAATTTCCCCTCTCCAATGTATCTTCCCGTTGGATAAATATTTTGTTTTTGAACAGGATGAATGTTTTGGAATGATGATGATAGGAAAAAAATTAACAATAATTCAATTAACGTTTGGTGGGTGATATGAAAAGACACCAAGTAGAAAAATTATAAAAATTATTCTTGTCTATCTTAAAACTAAATTAAAATAAAAATAAAAATTCAGTGAATCATATTGTCGGGTAGATATTTTTTTTAAGTGATAAACGTACCTTGATCAAGCATGATAATGATGCAGGTACATGTGCAATATATTTGAAATTGCCAGAAAACAATAAATAAATAAAAAACTATAACGTGAAAAAATAAAACTGATATCATGCCGTCCATGTGTTTTTTTTATGGCTGATCAGTGATGAACTGAAAATTATTAAAATTGTTTAAAAATAAAATAAATAACAAAAATTAAATTAAATTAAATTTGATAAAAATAACAAAAATTTATAAATTCATAAAATAAGCAAATAAATAAAAAACTATCTAAATGTTTCCTATTATGAAATAAATAAAGTTTATAAAATTTAAAAAGTATCAAAGAAATATCTGAGTTTTTAATTCAAATAACATTTATACAAATACATAACAACAACACAACCAGAAATACTTTAAATAAGAAAAAAAAACAAACAGTGGAACCCTCGATGTACAGGGTGTATTTTCTGCGTAACAAATTATCTTTGGATATATTGGATGCAGTGTAATAACATTTACTTCTGCTAGAAAAGCGGTAGCATTGGGACTCAAGGACTTCGAGAGGGCAGACCCACTCCCGTGTCTCGTCTACCGTTTTGATTTTACTCTTGCGAGTTGCTGGAAATAAAAAGTCGCCTGTAGGTCACCGAGCTTTACTATAGGAAGGCTAAACAAAACTGGAGGGTGCCTGGTATCCAGAGTCCGCATATATGGACTGATTAACCTATCAGCCATTCATCTTTCGGCATAATATGCTGTTCCACCTTAGATTAGGGATTTTTTATCAAAGTTTTCTCCTTTAGCGCCGTACTTTAGCCTGTCACAAAAGGCCACATTCTGCCTAATAGTTACAGTTACCGGTGGTTGCGCCTTCCCGAAGGCTACGGAGCTGGCAGATAATCTACAAACTTTGTTCCCCCCCCCCCCTCCCTTCCAATAGACGCCGAACCAAAAACCGTGTAAGGTTCTTGCATACATATTAGGTCAATGTTTTTATGAACTGCAATTTGTCTAATTTCCTGTCCAACATCCATTGAATTTTGCATATTCAGTTGGATAATCTTTAATTGACAAGTGATGTGGTTTTTATTGTGATTTCTATGCCTCATATGCAGTTTTCTTAATGATTAGGTTCAAAGCAACTCTATAAGCTGTGCAGATTTTGATGTAATACATTAGGCTATTACGCCAATCCTATTACTGCCGCAACGACACATCGTGTGGATTTACAATACAGGGTGCTTCAATTACAACATCAGGTTCGGAGTTTGTTTATATTAATTATATTATTTATTTTTTTTAATTAAGTTTTGTTGTTATTTGTGATCCAATTTTTGTATCGATGTTTATTTTAATTTTAAAAAAGCATTAAAAATTTATTAGGTGGTGTCGGAGATAATGGTCGAGCATGGAACAATTTAACCTTGTTGATGCACAGTTAGATATGCCCGTTAGAAGCCTGGAAAATACCCACGACCAATACCGTGACTCCGTAGCCGGCAAAACTATGCCCAGGACATTCCTATAGAATGGTTTTTTGTAGCGGTCGCTGAGGTGGCCGTTACACAGTCTTACATTCTAGCTCTTTCAGCTTCAGTTACTTTGATCGACTTTAATTCGATTTCAAAGACTGAGATCGCTTTCAAAGAACAATCTCACTAACACTATCACTGTTCTCTGACAGCTCCATCTTTTCAGCTTCAACCAGACCACTATAAACCCTCTCCCTATCTCCCCGAGTAGGAGCCAAAGAGGAGTCCTTCTTCGCGGGCATACTCCCACTGCCCTAACTACTGTATCCTTCTGCACTGTGTTTTGCCGTTTATTGGATTTTTATTTCACCTTATAGCTGTAACCACTTCTACGTTGTCTCCCCACAACCTCGCAGAGATACACAGCTGAGGATTACAGAAAGATTCTCGTAAAGGCTCAGATTAATAAAAATAGTTGGAAATTGACTTGTTTCCTCGTTTAGTAAACTTGTAAATAACGCGTTTAATAACACTTTTAAATTCGCTTGTATAAATAATAGACGACACTAATCTCTCGAGGGAGGAGACTTTACAAAAGACTTTACAAAAACCTCCGTCACACAGAATTACCCCGCGGAGTAAAAAAACTATTGCTAAAACGAAAAAAATAACTGAAAATTAACAATTTGAGCCAAATGAACTATTTTTAGAGGCTGTAAAATATTTTATTTTAATAAAGTTTAATGAATTTCTAAATTTTGTTTGATATTTTGGAGTTATTAAAACCATTTTATTTTCTAGTTTTTGTTCCAAAAATTGCAATTTTTTGGGTTAGGAGTGTTCAGTAAACTTAAATTTTGTTAAATTTCTGTATTATTATAATGAACTAGCTACGCATCAAAAATCGGGGTAGGCTGTGTCTTCTACACGGCCGTAGGTGTTTCCCGTGATAACGTTTAAGTATAAGCGGTGCAAGAAATGGCACGATGTATGGGTTTGTTAAAATAAATTTATTTATTATTAGCAGCATGAAATGAGAGTACAGTGGTTCTTTGCAAACGATTAAGTACTGAGCGATGGTACGAGAAGTATGATGTGAAGCGCAGGGTATCAGCGGTGATACGCCTGACGAATGTCAGATCAGTCTGGTTCAAGTAGTCCTTGATGAAGGGAACGAATTCTCAGCGATGACATCGATGTTGAAATCACCGCAGAGCATAAGAGGTATGTCAGAGTCCACACTGACATACGGCGGTACGTACTGGCTCCGGGAGAATGCCTCATCTGCTCCTATCAGATGAGCCATTCTCCCTTAACCGTGCTCTCTAGCATTGTAAATCGTCACTTTGTAGATCTACATTTTAATTAAAATTTATGTGAAAATTAATTCTTTTAATTTACAATAAATTATCTGCCAATTTTTCTGATCAGATGAGGTGTTCTATTGCTACAGTGCTTTCAAGCATTTTTAATCGCTATTTTGAAGTTTGTAGTTTTAATTAAAATTCATGTGGGGATTAATTATTTTAACCACAGTTTCTTTATGCACAAATTAACACTAGAATTGCTCCGCTCAGATGAGGGGTTCTCTCGCTACAGTGCTCTCAAACATTGTAAATCGCTATTTTGTAGTTTGTAATTTTAATTAATATTTATGAGTAAATTAATTATTTTAATTTAACATAAATTAACCACCATTGGTTTTTTACGCAAAAATTGGCACCATCTGATCTCCGATCGGATGGGCCATTCTCTCGCTATACTGGTCCAAGCATTTAAATCGGTCCAAATCAGAGGTTTGAGGCGCGGGTTCCTTTGCCGCCTGATGACCTCATTGCGATAATATTATGCGTGACACATAAAGCCGAAAGTTCAATTTAAGCAATCATATCTTTAAATTAAAGGTAATGCTTATAGTTGATGAGTAATTCCCCCCGATACAGGGCTAAATTTCGGGTCAGTTTTCTGAACATGCGGTGTAAAACGTTATCACGTCAAAAGTACGTAAAATAAAAATAGATACAATTTTTTGATACCTACATATGAAATATGCAAAATTGTAAATTCAGGTTTAACCCAGAAATATGTGTATGATGAAAAATTCCTTTTAATGCCTGTTTTATCTTAAAAGCTCATTGAATATTTTCAAAAATTTTTTTTTTTTAAACAATATTTGAAAAATCTTCAATTTGGAGACATTTACAGTTAAGATTCGATTTTCTCGATTTCAGTTTTTTTGCGTTTTGTAATACTTAAAATATTTAGGTGACGAAATATGTATTTGAAAATAGTGAATGTCTTGAATTTACAAAAATAGAAAATTGATTTTAGAAAGATTTTTTTAATCTTTATTTCACTGTTTTCGTCGATGGGGCCATATTCTCAACATCTGTCAAAATTTACAAAAATGCTCGGAAATTGTATTTCATGTTTTCTTGAATTACCTACTAATGGAATTTTTTGGTACTAAGGGTTTATTTCCGAATGGGTATAAGTATGTGGAAAAAATTCCCTATGTACGAAAATGTCAATAATTACGTAGATTCTAGATTTGGTTTTTGTGAATAAAAAATCATTCGAATTTTTTTTTTATCAAAATTCATAATAAAATAAAAAGAATTCTTCAAAAATGGACTGACGTATGTGATGACGCAAGAAAACATTGCAAACATATATTTAGTTAACCTTATTGACAATTGCTTCTTTGGTAAATTTACAAAATTGCCTTGTGTAAAATAAAACCAATAACGTACAACATATAGAACAAATAAATAAAATTGTTGTACTTGCTTCGGATAATCCTAAAACAGCTAAAACAAGTTAAACCAATAACTTTACCAAACCAACACAACAAACCCTGATCAAAAACAAAATTTTGTAAATTTATACCTCGCTGGCAAACCAAACACCAACAATTATCAAAAATAAATTCAGCGCACTAAGAGATTTGACACAATATAAGTGGTGAATAAAAAATTCCGAATGATTCAACACTGAAAAAAATAATTCAATGAATCCATTTTTCGGAAGAAAAATTCTTTGAACCAATGAATTTATTAACTGGTCACATTAATTCTAAAATAAACACGATTATAAATTAATAACCACGTCGTCAATTCAATTAATAGCCATTTATTGACCGACTTCTCGTTAATATCCTGAAATCTAGGGAAGTTAATAAAAGTTTTAACAACTTTATAAACTAAGTTAATAAGGAAAAACTAGTAAAAACCAGTTTATTCCACTTGAGAAATGGTTAATATACCGGGTGTTTCTTTTAAACTGAGACGATCAAATATCTCGAAAAATAGCCACTCTACGGAAAAAATGTCCATAATCAAAATTTAATCATACCGCGGGGGAAATACATTAGTGCAAGAAAATAGTCCTCCACCCCCCGCTTTGTAGGTGGGGCGGGGGTAACTTTTAAACTAAGATAGGAAGCCATATTTTTTATTGCAGATACGGATTCTACGACTAAAAGTACGTATGATTTGAATGAAATATTTTGTTCGGTTCATGATAGATGGCGTTGTAATCGACGAAATTCAATTTTTTCAATTTCTTCTTCTTAGAACACACGCATTCGATTCTGCAATAGTTTGAAATAAAAAACATCACGTTTTCATTGGAAATACTCGAAATTCGTCATCAAAACAATTTATTAATGTAAATGACAGGTGAATAAAATAATTTTAGCTTAAAATAAGTGTTCAAAATGATGGCCGGCGACTTCAATGCACTTATTAATACGCATTTCCAATGATTGTACACAACTGAGAGTGTGTTTGGTTGAATTTCAGCACACGCATTTCTGATTCGCTCAATCATGTTCTCACGTGTTGTTGGTTCTTGTTTGTAAACTTTGTCTTTGAGATAGCCCCACAAAAAGAAATCTGGCGAAGTAAGATCTGGTGATCCGCGGGCCAATTTATCGGACCAGCTCTACCGATCCAGCGACCATTGAAATCACGATAAAGTACCTCACGTGCTACAAACGAATAGTGTGCAGGACAACCATCATGTTGAAACCACATGTTCCGTCTCAATTCTAAGTTCAAATTTTCAAGTAATATTGGCAGTTCATTTTCCAAAAAGTTTCGGTACATTTGGCCATTCAAGTTGCCTTCAATAATGTGGGGGCCGATGAGTTGGTTGCCAATTATTCCACACCACACGTTGACAGTCCAAGGGCGCTGATGTTCAACTTGGCGAAGCCAGTGTGGATTTTCAAGACTCCAATAATGCACGTTGTGTCGATTAACCGTTCCATGGATTGTAAAAGACAATTCGTCAGAGAACATTACGCAACGAAAAAAATTGGGGTTTTGTTGTATTTGTTCACGTGCCCATTGACAAAAAGTTACCCGATTTTGGAAATCAGCGCCATGAAGATCTTGGTGTAAAGACACATGATATGGATGATACTTGTGCCGTTTTAAAATTCTCCAAACACTGGTGAGGGACAATCCGGAATCGCGAACTATTTCTCGTGTACTAACATGAGGATTATGAGTCGCTGCAGCCAATACAGCAATTTCATTATTTTCTCCAGTGACTGTTGCTCTACGGGTCCTCTTTTTCGGTTGAACATTTCCATCAGCAATAAATTGTTTGATAGTACGGCCAAAGCACGTGAACGAATCCTATCCGGAAAACGTTGAGCGTAAATAGCAACAGCATTTTCAAGATTTCTGCCAGCTTCTCCATAAACCAGAACCATTTCAATTTTCTCTGGCACAGTTAAACGGTCCATTCAAAAGTATTTTATCGTTTATTTTGCAATTACGAAAAACATGAAGATAAGAAATAACACAAACGTTAAATGTGATTTACAAAACTGAATAAATTGTTTTGATGACGAATTTCGAGTATTTTCAATGAAAACGTGATGTTTTTTATTTCAAACGTATTGCAGAATCGAATGCGTGTGTTCTAAGAAGAAGAAATTGAAAAAATTGAATTTCGTCGATTACAACGCCATCTATCATGAACCGAACAAAATATTTCATTCAAATCATACGTACTTTTAGTCGTAGAATCCGTATCTGCAATAAAAAATATGGCTTCCTATCTTAGTTTAAAAGTTACCCCCGCCCCACCTACAAAGCGGGGGGTGAGGGACTATTTCTTTGCACTAATGTATTTCCCCCGCGGTATGATTAAATTTTGATTATGGACATTTTTTCCGTAGAGTGGCTATTTTTCGAGATATTTGATCGTCTCAGTTTAAAAGAAACACCCGGTATAAAATATACGTATTTAAATGATTTTCTGAAAGAATAATTCGTTGAATCGATAAAGTATTTATTGTTTTAATATTGCACTTATTTAATTTGATGGGGAATTACCACTTTATTATGTTAGAAAATATTTCTTAAATTATATAAAAACTTCATTCATTCAAAAATAAAAATGAATTATATAAACTGATTTTTATATAAAATGGCTAAATAAATTGTCTGGTGGTAATGGTGTTCTTGACCGAAATTCAGAGTCAAAATTGGAATGAGGTTTTAACCTAACTCCAAATGTTTTCTTAATAATTCCCTAAATAAATGTTTGATTATCGTACCACAACACTCTAGAATATATAACATATTGCTTGTCAGTTTCTTGTTTGCGTCTCTAGAATTGGTCTTGGCGTCCTACTTCCCTCTCCTCTCTGATCGCGTTAGCTCTGGTTGCTTCAGTATTTTACAGACGCAATTCAACGAATGGACGGCCAGACTGTTTTCATCCTAGTTGCCAATATTTCAAAAAGATTTCGTTTTGTGATTGCAGGAAAGGAAAATTGGCATTCGGTTTCTCACTTCTTCTTATTTAGATAATACCGACTGTTACGTAATCCAAGAAAAGTTGTTAAAAGTGCAGTTATTTTTTGAATAATTGAATTTCATTTTAATAGATACAATATAGCTTGTCTGCTTCAGTAGCAGTCAGTATCAATTTGATTTAAAATAAATATAAATTGCACCAAAAATGCAATATGATAAAATACTCTTGTTAAATTTTATAAAAAAATGCACCATAAAAATGCATAATAAACAAAATTATAAACTAAATAAATGTTTTAATGGCATTGAAGGAAAAATTAATCAAATAATAATATTTTAATTAATTTTTAAACTATTTGTTGAATTTTATAAATTAGTTAATGAATCCAATGAAGCTTATTAAAGTTAATAAATATTTTCGTTAACAACATTAAAATTTTAATTGAATTTAAATGAATCTGTAGTTTTAAAATTGAACCGACTTTCTGCTTCTCCGCGTCTTGTTCATCTAATAGTGGTCCTCGCTGTCTTATTTGTCTAATAATCGCGTTCGTCTTCATTTCGATTTTGAGCGTTTACTTGAAAAGTTGTTTATGTGAAAAAAGTTAATATAAAAAATGTTAATATCCAATTATCCAGATACATAGATTATATAATGTATATTATACAGGCGCGGTCGGTCACATTGGGCAACGTGGGCAGTGCCCACTCTTACATTTGACCCAATTACACAGATTTATTTTTATTAAAACTAATGTCCACCGACATCATACAAAATAATGTTAGTATAAGTTGCACTGTAAATATTCCACATTCATAATTTGTGTATAAGATTCCAATATGAAATATAACAACAAATCCTTTATACAATTTACAAATTAGTGCACAAAACGAGAGCGAAGCTTAATACAAAAAATTGTTTTTAAATGTAAAGCTAATAATCTCTATATCTATTTCTCTTTAACGTACGTCAACAATAATATTCTAAAATCTAAATTAACACACATTCAGCCGTGTAACTGTATATTACATCATTTCATTCTTTTCTTCGTTTATAAATTCTCATTGGGCAAATCTTGTAGTGCCGCATGATGGTGCAAATCTACATAACATTGAGATGCGCGCGCATTTTCACTCTCTATCTCAATTTTTCTATTTTTATTCCTTTAAGCTAAATATGTATTCACACACACAAACAAGCATTGTGGGCAATTCACGAAAATCACCCGCAAGTAAAATTTTTTTGTTGTCGTTTGTCGATTGAATTTTGTTTTTGTTTTTAATTTTCGTTTTGACTACTGGATTTCCTCTACTTACGCGATGCTATCTATTTAAATTAGAGTAGTTTTTGATTTGTATATGGATATAAATATTCAGAAAATTCGACATATTTATATGTTTTTAAATAAAATTTACGGTATCAAAATTACACAAGAAAGTGTAGTGTACATCATTTTTTTTTTCATTATGAAGGATTGTGAATTACAGTCAGGCCTTTTTGATATGTATGTATTTTGAAACTAATTAATGTGTTATAAAAAAATTAAATAATTAATTTAAAAGTTTCAGACGTTATTGTTATATGCTACAAGTTCATTTTTAAAAAGTTCGTATATAAGCTTTATATTACAAGATCTGCCGAAAATTTGAATTCTGTTGATTTTATATGACAAACTTAACTTTTGAAGATAAACTAAAAATAAAAAATATGGGCCCAGATCGTCCGAATGTGGTAATTATCAATAACAACTCCAAAGCGTCAAACAGAAAATTCAACAAAGAGTGGTTTTCGAAAGAAAAAAGTGGTTAACTCCCAGTTTAAAACTTAGAAGTTTGTATTGCTTTCCATGTGTACCATTTGGTGGTGATAATGTGTGGACTCGGCAAGGATATCCTGATATGAATCATTTATCTACGGCTTTAACGCGCCATTAGTTTCTCTTAGTTTAAAAAAATTTTATTTTTATTGAAATTATAATAATTTATTCTTATAAATTTTGTAGTATTTTGCAATGAACGGTTATGCCACTAACTAATATATTTAATTTTTCGATTTTAACCACCAGTTTTAAAATTTTGCCCACCCTGAATTAAGACCCACGGACCGCTACTGATATTATACAGACTTAATTATTAAGGTAAGCATAAAATTGTTACAGTGTTATATTTGAAGTGCTTGAAATAAAACATAAATACAAGTTTCCTGATCTTAGAAAGGAAATTTGACGTGTATATAATGCCGTACTAAACATGGTTTAAATAACTACATAAAATGCGTCTTGAATCGATGTTAAAGTTTTGAAATTAGTGTATTTTGAAGCAAAAATGAAAACTATTTTCCTTATTACGCGTTCTCGCGTTTTTATTATTTTTGTTTAACTCTAATGGTAAAGTTTATTATTAGATATCGATTGGCATCAATATTCAATTTGGCCAAAAATGTAGTTAGGTAAAATCTATTTAGCACGGCAGTAAATGATTGTCTGAATAAACATTCAGTTTTCATGGCGGTAGATATTAATATTAATTTGAATTTTATTATATTTTATATAAATTTGAGTTTGCCCGCATTATGCAAACTTGCCATTATAGGCTGATGATTATTTTGTATATTTTTTATATTTTGGACTAACCCATTTCTCTCACGTGAATTCAACAAAATTAATATTGGCTTTAAGCGAGCAAAATATGTAAGTCCAAAATATGAAACATTGAAATTTGATTAAGTCCAGTATTAACAGTTTTGCCAATAAACTACAAAACAACACATTTATTAATCACAAGCCTTGTAATTTAAATCGGAAATTGTTTAATATGTATTTTCAATTAATCACTTACCTAATTTAGATGTTATTAATATTGAAAGTTTAGCGCGTCCGAACCCGTTTGATTTATATGGTAAACTAAGGAATTACACATTCTGCGTATTGTTTTTACACTCACCCACATTTCTTTTTTCTCATTTTTACTGTTAAAATTTCGTTTTATTGTATTTTATAAGTGTGCGAAGATACAGAATTTTAGCCTCTTTCGTTCGTTGTAGGTACATAGAAAACTTAAACTTGACAAAAATGGACTTACTCATTCTGTATTTCTTTTTCGCCGACGTAATATATGTTGCATTAATTTTAAAATCAAGCACAGAATTGTATTTATAAAATTTTAGGAGTAGAGTAAAAGTTCTAAAATATAATACCAAATAAAACATAAGACAATAAATCAATCAAAATTGATATTAATAATTTAATATTATCCTATCCTATCCTATCCTATCCTATCCTATCCTATCCTATCCTATCCTATCCTATCCTATCCTATCCTATCCTATCCTATCCTATCCTATCCTATCCTATCCTATCCTATCCTATCCTATCCTATCCTATCCTATCCTATCCTATCCTATCCTATCCTATCCTATCCTATCCTATCCTATCCTATCCTATCCTATCCTATCCTATCCTATCCTATCCTATCCTATCCTATCCTATCCTATCCTATCCTATCCTATCCTATCCTATCCTATCCTATCCTATCCTATCCTATCCTATCCTATCCTATCCTATCCTATCCTATCCTATCCTATCCTAATCCTATCCTAATCCTATCCTAATCCTATCCTAATCCTATCCTAATCCTATCCTAATCCTATCCTAATCCTATCCTAATCCTATCCTAATCCTATCCTAATCCTATCCTAATCCTATCCTAATCCTATCCTAATCCTATCCTAATCCTATCCTAATCCTATCCTAATCCTATCCTAATCCTATCCTAATCCTATCCTAATCCTATCCTAATCCTATCCTAATCCTATCCTAATCCTATCCTAATCCTATCCTAATCCTATCCTAATCCTATCCTAATCCTATCCTAATCCTATCCTAATCCTATCCTAATCCTATGCTAATCCTATCCTAATCCTATCCTAATCCTATCCTAATCCTATCCTAATCCTATCCTAATCCTATCCTAATCCTATCCTAATCCTATCCTAATCCTATCCTAATCCTATCCTAATCCTATCCTAATCCTATCCTAATCCTATCCTAATCCTATCCTAATCCTATCCTAATCCTATCCTAATCCTATCCTAATCCTATCCTAATCCTATCCTAATCCTATCCTAATCCTATCCTAATCCTATCCTAATCCTATCCTAATCCTATCCTAATCCTATCCTAATCCTATCCTAATCCTATCCTAATCCTATCCTAATCCTATCCTAATCCTATCCTAATCCTATCCTAATCCTATCCTAATCCTATCCTAATCCTATCCTAATCCTATCCTAATCCTATCCTAATCCTATCCTAATCCTATCCTAATCCTATCCTAATCCTATTCTAATCCTATTCTAATCCTATTCTAATCCTATTCTAATCCTATTCTAATCCTATTCTAATCCTATTCTAATCCTATTCTAATCCTATCCGATCCGATCCGATCCGATCCGATCCGATCCGATCCGATCCGATCCGATCCGATCCGATCCGATCCGATCCGATCCGATCCGATCCGAACCGATCCGATCCGATCCGATCCGATCCGATCCGATCCGATCCGATCCGATCCGATCCGATCCGATCCGATCCGATCCGATCCGATCCGATCCGATCCGATCCGATCCGATCCGATCCGATCCGATCCGATCCGATCCGATCCGATCCGATCCGATCCGATCCGATCCGATCCGATCCGATCCGATCCGATCCGATCCGATCCGATCCGATCCGATCCGATCCGATCCGATCCGATCCGATCCGATCCGATCCGATCCGATCCGATCCGATCCGATCCGATCCGATCCGATCCGATCCGATCCGATCCGATCCGATCCGATCCGATCCGATCCGATCCGATCCGATCCGATCCGATCCGATCCGATCCGATCCGATCCGATCCGATCCGATCCGATCCGATCCGATCCGATCCGATCCGATCCGATCCGATCCGATCCGATCCGATCCGATCCGATCCGATCCGATCCGATCCGATCCGATCCGATCCGATCCGATCCGATCCGATCCGATCCGATCCGATCCGATCCGATCCGATCCGATCCGATCCGATCCGATCCGATCCGATCCGATCCGATCCGATCCGATCCGATCCGATCCGATCCGATCCGATCCGATCCGATCCGATCCGATCCGATCCGATCCGATCCGATCCGATCCGATCCGATCCGATCCGATCCGATCCGATCCGATCCGATCCGATCCGATCCGATCCGATCCGATCCGATCCGATCCGATCCGATCCGATCCGATCCGATCCGATCCGATCCGATCCGATCCGATCCGATCCGATCCGATCCGATCCGATCCGATCCGATCCGATCCGATCCGATCCGATCCGATCCGATCCGATCCGATCCGATCCGATCCGATCCGATCCGATCCGATCCGATCCGATCCGATCCGATCCGATCCGATCCGATCCGATCCGATCCGATCCGATCCGATCCGATCCGATCCGATCCGATCCGATCCGATCCGATCCGATCCGATCCGATCCGATCCGATCCGATCCGATCCGATCCGATCCGATCCGATCCGATCCGATCCGATCCGATCCGATCCGATCCGATCCGATCCGATCCGATCCGATCCGATCCGATCCGATCCGATCCGATCCGATCCGATCCGATCCGATCCGATCCGATCCGATCCGATCCGATCCGATCCGATCCGATCCGATCCGATCCGATCCGATCCGATCCGATCCGATCCGATCCGATCCGATCCGATCCGATCCGATCCGATCCGATCCGATCCGATCCGATTCGATCCGATCCGATCCGATCCGATCCGATCCGATCCGATCCGATCCGATCCGATCCGATCCGATCCGATCCGATCCGATCCGATCCGATCCGATCCGATCCGATCCGATCCGATCCGATCCGATCCGATCCGATCCGATCCTCGTGTTTCTCTAGTTTTTGGCTTTATATAGTTGAGCGTATCATCTAACGTCTCTAGCTGTTTTATGATTGTTCTTAAGCTTGGTGTAAATATTTTTTTCAACTCGGTGTTATTTTTTATAATATTTTTGTGAGCTTCGAAGTTTTTATCACTTTTTTCCAGAGCCTTCTAGAGTATAGAGCCATAATCATTATGACGTATTTTTTAGAAGCTTTTTTAGTGGTATAACTTTTCAGTGATTTTCATAGGAATCCATAGTAAAAATGATGCTTTTTAGCTTCAAGTTTTTCAATGAAAAAAGCAAAAATGTTACAAAATGTTTATACAAAAGTGTTCTACATATCTTTAGCAGCAATATACATATAAGAAGGGTAGTTTGGTATTAAGTAAATATTAATTGCAGAAATATTAAAATTAAATTATTTCTAAAATATATTTTTCGAACTTTCATTTTGAAAAATACATCAAAGTTGGCTCTTCCAAATTAAAATAATACTTGCTAAATTTATCTATAGTTTTACTAGTGTACGTTAGATGTCTATAATTGTTGGAAGAGAAAAACGAATAAAATTATTTAACCAAACAATTATGACACGTTCTTAAATATTTTGTGAATTTGTTTTGCTTTTCCTTCAACTTTTAAACTCGAATTTCAATAGGTGGCAATTTTTGGTACGATTTTTCAAAATGTTTACTGCCCACTGCCATCTATGTATATTGACTTAATGCACACGATTTGTAGTAAGCTTTTCAGCAGTAATATCCCAAGAGCATTGATAATTTCCCGAAATAATTTTATTATATTTTTCGAAAGCACGTTGCTTGGTAACAGCTCGAAGCCGTAGGCTGAGGGCTGTTACCTAAAAGCAACGTGCTTGAGGAAAATATAATAAAATTATGAGGTATTTATCAATGCTCGAGGGGTATTCGACGAGAAAATTTTTTGCAATTTTATTTTATTCTTGTAGTAATGCTGCTAGATTGTTATAAATTGTTCTATGAAAGTGTCATTTTGAAACAGTATTTATTGTAAAATAAAACTATAAATTCTTTTCATCTAGTAGCCAGAGTATGTTTTTCTAAAATAGCCAGCCTATTGAATCGGTCAATTTTGAGTCACGTGTACAAAATATACCAATCAAAATAACATTACACTGATAACATCCCTAGGGAAATTATCAGTGTAATGTTATTTTGATTGGTTTATTTCGTACACGTGACTCAAAATAGACTGATTTAACAGGCTTGCTATTTTAGCAAAAAATTTTCTTTTTAATTTGACTAGAATGCTGTTGTTATGAACTTTTTTTTATATTTTGGTTTAAATAAATCAATTATTACAAGAAAATGAAAACGAGTTACTTAAACGATATTCATATATGTTGAAATTCAAACATTTATGAAAATATTTCAGAAATCATAATTAAGAATTTGAAACGTTTTCATTTACAAATTTGTCTTAGGAAAAAATGTGATTTCCCATAGGTTTTATGTGTTTTACTATGGAAATTTTGGGTTTTTCCTCGCTTCTAATTCCCTTATAAAAGCTTCGTTTTTTAGATTATGGCTTGTATAATCAAGGTTGCTTTGGTATTTCACGTAATTATTTCGATTTTTATATTTTCTCAGTGTACATATGCACTAGAATTGTTTAATCCTAAGTATTCTTATATACTAGGATTTTTTCCTTAAGGTATACTTATGCACCAAGGTTATGGTTCAATTATTTGGATGTGGGATATTTAAATGTTTTATGCAAAAATAATTCTCACTTACCATGTAAACTTCAAACAGACGCACAGGATGTGCAGAATTGACATTGTTTCCTTCCTGGTTGGTTGCGTTCGAAACGTCGTTTTACTTGTTTCACGAATGTTCCGGTAATTTTCACTTTAATTATTATTATTGTGCGCTTGCCGCTGGTGGGGGCTATGTCCACAATATTAAATTAAATTTTATTTACACTTGCTTCGAATTTTAAAAACAAGACTAGTTATTTTTATACCAGAATCTTGTCAATGAAAATTTTAACACTACATGTTACACAAAAGAAAAAATTATTTTAATTTTACACTATTATGCAAAACTAACGGCTGCGCCAGTTATGGGTTTCAGCTAAGGTTCTCTTTAAAGCGTTTCCTGTGATAACAGTGAAACGCTGTATATTTTATTTAGTTAAAACCGGTTATATCTTAAACATAAGTAATAAATTTGTTGCAGTTGTTATTGATCTTGCTTTATTGTTTTATGCTAACGTAGCTTTTTCTATTCGTGGGATTGATGGAATACGATATGTGGTTTGTTGTTGATAACTTTGTTTATGACAACGATTCTTTATCCAATCTTGGGAATAATGGTTTAGCATGGCGTAACTATACACATATATATATATGTATATATATATATATATATATATATATATATATATATATATATATGGAGCATTTCTCACATGTTTTTGTCCCCAAGCTTTTTTTTTGTCCCCTTAGCATTTTACAGATAATTTTTAACGGGTATAAGTTAAGTATTTGATCACAATACAGACATTTATGAAAATGTATTTTTTTAAATTATTTTGGGCTTTAATTTTTAAAAAAACGAGTTTTATTGTCATGAACGTTACTTTACTTATTTTAGATAAATTGTGAAATTCAAAAATATAAATTTAATTTATCGACGTTTATTTACATTGGTGATATGTCTACTTCCAAATGGTATATTAACCTTTTGTATTTTCAAATTAATAATTTTAAAAATAACGTAATAACGTATTTTAGGTAACGTTCATGACAGAAAAATTAAAAATAGCTCAAAAGATTATTAAAAACAATTCAAAATACAAATCTGCTCACGCCCAGATTTAAAAGAAACAGAAATATGATTTAAAAATTATAATTTAATTTTTTTTTTAATTCAAAAATTAATTAAATTATGATTCAAAAATTATATTTTAAATTTTTTTATGTGAGATTTAAATGCAAATGCCCCATATATATATATATATATATATATATATATATATATATATATATATATATATATATATATATATATATATATATATATATATGTATATATTAACCCTCTCCTCCAATTCATTGTTGCAACAGTTTCGATTAATTTATTCGTTGATTTAAACACAAAGTTCATACATCGTGAAATGAGGTTACCAATCCAATATTATCTATTACTACATTGTGCCAATGAATTAGTTATTTAAATTAATAAATTTAGATGTTATATCAATCATTTTGCTTCATAAATGTTAGTAAGATTAATTATTTAATTCATCAATAATATAAACCATAACATAACATTTAGTGAAACTTCTATTAAATTAATACATTGATTCAATAAAAAGTTGCAAGGTCAACCAAATTGGTTACAAAATGATAATTTTGTGTTGCGTTGAAATAATTAAAAAATTTATTGATTTTTTTGACAAAAAAATATGAATAGTTACATTTTATATATTAATTTGTTAGCTTTAAATAAATGCTATTCTAAACTAATAACATTGAGTTTATTCAATCAATCAACAAAGTTTAAGGATCCAAGTTATTAAAAAATTCATTGCAACAATAATCTTTTTTATTGTATATGCGTATGTTTTTTTTTTCAGTGAAGAATAGAGAAATATCAACTGAAGTTTATCAGATGTCCACATGTGGGAAATGGATGTGAAATTCGCGTAAAACATAAAACCAAGAGAATTTAGTTATCCATGGGAAAATAAAAATCATATATTTGCGATGCGTAAATATTCATGAAATATCGATTTGTTTTTTTCGTGAATACCTACTGTTTAACTCCTATTCATCAATTTTGTAACAAAAGAGCGTTTTGCGAAAGATTTTTTTGATGTCTGCACACAAGTGCTATGTTCTTTTTTACAATTTGTGGTAAATACAAATTTAGGCTTTTAGAAAGGCACTATTGGTGTTGGTACTATAATCATTTATAGCAATATTTCCAAGGCATTGATTGGAAATTCCAAAAATTTTCGAATTTAGAGATATTCTAGTGGACATAGCACCTGTGTCCTCTAAGGTATCGATATGATCTGAATCTTAACTATACCAAATTTTCTAAATTCATTTTCAAACAAAGACAACTTTTGTCTCTAAAGTCGCGAGTCCAAGGCAAAACAAAAAAAAAATCTTCCTCAACTTCATTAAAAATTATGTTGTTTCTCTGTTCGGAATTACAATGAGGAAAGCAATTCGGCAAATATTCCGGTTAAATGAAAATTTGGGTTACGAATTAAATAAACCAGAACTTTGATGCTAAAAATTCGTCAAATTTGTTTGTTACAATACGATAACAGAGAGAACTAGGTTATAGCTAATGGATTTAATATCTACATCAACTTTTTTTGGAATTTTACTTTTGTGTGTTGAATATCTAACCAGCCGCATATTTATCTTTGATGGAGTACAGTGATATTTTATTTAAAACAAAATTAAACAAAAATTTCAGATGCGTACTATCTACAAAGCAACATAATTTTTTTCTCCAGAAATATTCATGCATCTCACATCTTCGGCGCTAACAAACCACGGTAACAAAAAAATATCAAACCATAATCCAACTACACAAAAAATTTCATTTTTTTGCCATTAATATTGTGTTATTGTATATGGTATAACAGTAGAACCACTCTAAAAATATATCAATAATTCAAAATCCGTTTCAACTGTTTTGATTTTCTGAATCATCATGACATACACAAAATTGGTTACAAAAAATTTTCATTGGGTTTATGTGCAGCATTTTAAATATATCAAAGTTTTGTCCCTCACTTTTGGTTGTACTATATAATGTTCGGTTTAAAAGCATCTACATAAATATAACTGGAGCGTGACAAATATTGAATGGGATAATTTCAATCGGATTTTAACCCAGAGAAAGGCCAATGTAAATAACTGTAAATAATAACATTTTATCTGTTATCTACAATGTAGTATAATATACACAATGTAAAATTGAACCAGATAACTTTATTACTGAATACCTAAAAGCTTTTAACTTAATAAAAAATGGATACAATCTGAATTATAGATATTAAGACCAAAGAATATATAAAAAAAACGATCCCGATTGGATTTAACTTTACCCATTTTCTAGTTTTGCATTATCGTTTGGCCATTTAAAAATAAAATAGAAATGTAGTTGTACATACGTTTGTACTCGTACCCACATAAACTATAAACATGATTATGTTACTGGACAAAAAAAAAATAATTGGGCCATGAAAATTGCATATTCAGAATTACAAAATTGGATAATAAATTTTGATCTACATACTAAATACATATACGATGTGCAATTCATTGTAATTGCGGTCGATATTTAACTGCTAGAAGGTATGCGACATATTTATGAAAACAAAACCAAAAATATGAGGAAAATATTTCAAATCGATTTTCCTTTTGTTGAGGCATAATCGGATGAACAAAACCATCATAAATTAAAATGGTTTGGAAATATGCGATATCAATTCAACCCTGCAGTGTAAAATAAATTGTAGAAAAAAAAAAATGATTTGCCTTAAAAACAACAACAACAACATTTTACCACGTCCACCATACATTAGATTGTTTTTTATTGGTATTGGTACACGATGGTATCATAAATTCTAATAAAAATATGACAAACTACTCAACACCACAGAAGCCAGTTATTTATGTTAGATTGTTGGGCACGTTTTTTGTTAAATACTGCCGCAAATATTTAAGTCTTTAATAGCATATTTAAATCATTGTACACATGTACATAAAGCAGTAAAAATAAATCAACGGTCAACGCTAAATTATTTGTTTATTAGTAAGCACACATTTAGAATCTTTAAACTAAAGTAAATTTTAAAAGACGAAATAAGTGAGCTCTAAAATCAACAAAGTAAAATTTAAAAATTTATCAAACGCTAAGAATTGTCAAAATTTTAAAAGCTTCTTAAAATTTGCTTAAAAATTTAACAATACTAGTCAAATTTAAAATATTCTTGATACATTCAGAATTTCTAGGTAATCTCTATTTAGACATTAAAAGCTTCTGAAAAAAATTGTAAACTTAAAAATAACCAAGAAGCAACCAGTTCTACAACTTAAAGAATTTCAAGAGACTTTCAAATTCAATAGCAAAAAACAATTCACAGAAATACAGGAATTTCAAAATTCAAAGTATTTCAAAAAAATTTGTTGTGGGAATTTTCAAATTCCAGTTCTAACAGATGAGCCTTGCCTCAGGGAATTAAATAAGCAATTGACGATTGGGCCGTGCGCTCTGTCGGACAAAAAAAAGCTTCGTATCCATTTTTCAAAAAAATAATCAAAGTGAGCTTTGATCGTTCACTCAAATATTATATGAAATTGGTTACTATTTCAGAGCAATCTTAATTTTTCTAATGGGTACGAAACTTTGTTTTCAGGCGATAGGTATCGCATTTCTTACTTTTCCAATCGTCAATTATCAATAAAACTATGCACCAACTAAGTAAAATATAATTTATGTTCTATTTAATTTTAAAGATATTTATTTTTATATTATAATATAATGAACAACGTCGTTCGATCACTGCACCAATCTATCTGCTTTTATCGACAGATTTTTTAATGTTCTTATTTTCTTAATTTGCTTCCACAGTAAAAATGAGAGATGAGATCATGAGAGATTGATTAATGATTACCAATCGATTAGCTAATTGCTTTATTGTGTGTACACCATATTTATTGGTATACGTAAGTCAATCCAAATTTATTTTGGAAATAATTAGAATACAACATCTTCCCCTAAGAAGGGAGATGTCCCCATCTCTAAAGGATTTTTTTTTTGTTCACAAAATATATTAAATTGACAAAAGTTTGAAAAAAAATTTATTAATTTCTTAATAATACTATAGTATCGTACCCAGCTTCGCCCAGGTTTATTTTTAGTATCGTTACACGGTTGAAAATTTGGGTATTTTCTTTTATATCTTTTCTCCTATTAAACTTAATAATACAATTTATCGTATTGGTTTAATATTTTACTAAATTATTGATGATCTTTATACGATTTTGAATATTAAATAAATACGTAAAATTTATGAAACCCACCATAATATCTAAATCTGACATCAATTTTAAAAATATGATATTAATTTAATACCATGACTATATTAAACAATTAACAGGAAGGTAATCTTATTTTAATACACAAAATTATGTGTACTTAGCAGCGTAATAATTAGATTTCCAGGAGGAATGTCAGGTTACTTTATACCATAGAGATGTAGAAATCATATACTTAATTATTGTTTTCATACATTAAATGGTATTAATTATATACATCCCAAGTTTAATATTTTATAGTTTTAACGGTTAGAAAAATGTATACCTTAAATGTATTAAATTAATGCAAATAACATCTGAAAAGGATATAACAGAGTATTATTTTTATATCTAACTGGTTTAAATAAATTTCAATTGTTTCTAGACTATTAACGTTTATTTAGTTACCAGTGAAATTTACCTTTGTGCACAAGTGCTTGCAAATATAACAATTATTAGTGTTACACTTATTATAAAAATTATTAGTAGCTAGTGAAATTTATCATTGTGCATAAGTGCTTTCAAATTTAAGATAAATTAATGTTATAGTTTTCCTGTGAAAATGAGTGGATTTTTTGTAACCGTGGAAGTTTGTAACGAGAAAAAAATTGTGGAAATTGTAAAGTATTCTTCATCAACATGTTTCGAATTCAATGATTACGTCTACTCAGGTAAGATTCATTATTCAATATTGTTCTGGTTTAATTATAAGGCGAGATATAGAAATCTAACTGTATGCGAATACATATTGAAAATACACATATTAACGTGCATTTGATTAAGGTAAAGCAGAAAGTTAAATAAATAATATTATACATGTTACAGCACTCCAGGATAGTGATATAACTTTAGAAGATTTTGATTGCTTTCTCGACGTGCATGGGGCACGTATTGAAAACGATATTTTGGTACGATATATGGAACCATTTTTCCTCACGCGTTGTGCTTGCTTAATTCTTAAAGTAAAAACTAAAATAGTTTTAAATATCGAACTTGTAGATGTACCAGTTTATTCAGGCGAATTAAATGCTTCTTCTGAGTTTAATAATACATCAGCTGATCCAGAAATATCTTACACAAACACAAATGCAGGAGCATTGAAAAGGACAAATGGCACAATAGGTTTAAGTCTTCTTATAACTTCGGAAGTAAACTTAAAATATACTAAATTTTTTATCATATATTTGATAAAATTAATTTTATTTTTTATAAAATATAGTCTATTAAAGAATACATTTCCAAAAAGGCTTATGGGTCCGAAATTCTGGCACATTTCGCAGAAAGTAGCAGTTTAAAAGACGCGCATCGCAGAAAAATTGTATCATACTCGGCAGCATTCTTACAAGAAAATTTCGGGTTTACGCCATCAAAGGAAGAAAAATTAGGCGTGGCTGAAGCAAGTTAT
The DNA here is from genome assembly GCA_963556165.1 of Tipula helvola. Taxonomy (NCBI): domain Eukaryota; kingdom Metazoa; phylum Arthropoda; class Insecta; order Diptera; family Tipulidae; genus Tipula; species Tipula helvola. The sequence goes on along the minus strand of OY744483.1, from coordinate 70,307,817 downwards.
TTCCTTGTATAAAATTAGTTCGTATTTTCGTTTTTTTTTTTTTTTAAATTTCATTCTTTTTATTTTTATTATTTTTGGCATTATTTCTATATGAATATATATTTGCGATACAGAATCGGATACATAAATTTTATAACTATAATCAGCCTATATATTTTACTTAATTCACAATATTTAGTTTATAACAAAAACTTTGAATTTTTATAGGAAATGCTTATTAATTCAAATAACACGGGATTTCTACAAAGTAAATTAAGGAACGATAGAGTCAAAAAAAGAAAAATATCTAAAAATTTCGAAGTATAAATTTAATAAGGCTGCTACTAAGGCTACTTTCTTTTATAAATTTAATAAGGCTGCTACCACCATCTTCGGTTGGACGGGTTAAATTTAATCGAAAAACCGACGAGCAGGCGGTTGATAATATAGTTATTTATAAACAGGTAAAATATATACATACATAGTTTGTTTGTAATTGTCCTAAACCAGAAATGAATTGATTAAATTTGTACAATCTAAATTTAGAAACCATAAAAATTTTAGTATCTGTAATTTATTGTATATTTTTAATTTGAACAATGTAATATCGTTTTGAACCAACAAAATATTTAAAATAATCAGAAAGTAAAACATTCTTATTTATTTAGAAAAAATATTGTATATACGTTTTTGATCACTTGGTCATAATCCTAAGTGAGGACAATACAATACATTGCAAACTAAGTTTATACAATAAATTATATTTATCATTTGACATGGAAACCGCCGCAGCTCTACCTTTCAATAATATATACGAATTTTAAACATAACTGCATCAACAATTTTGTCGCATGTGCAATTGTCTACTTAAAAATTTCTTCGGTAAAGATATTAAAATTTTTATATGAAAACTTGCTATTTGTAACTTTCCAGAAGAGAATCACGTCACTTAAAAAACGACGGAGATCTATTTTTTAAAGTTCAATTATTTGTTAAATATTTTTGTGAAATTCATTTTTTTTTCGAATACATGTTAAGATATCCCAATTTAATATTTCGACGTCGGATTTTGTTTCCCAGAAGAGGGAAATATATATTGAATTTAGCTCAATGAGATTTAACAAATTTAATACAATTTTTTTACAAATACATATATCTACATATTTATCTATCTTTTAATAAATGTATCTTTTATTATTATACATATTTTAGGTTGGATTATCAAACGAGGAATACCTTAGTAATGCCAAGGAAAAGGCTCCGTACATAATTGCGATTGGAAAATCTAAGGCAGATATAGACCAATATTTGATAATAATCGACGGAAATTTATTACCACTTCCAAATAGTTTTAAATTTATTGATGCATTGGATTTGGTTTATAAATTACACTTTCTCTTCGACATCAAATACGACAACAATTTACGGTTGTTCTGGTGTTTCTTACAAAATTATTTATACAACATGCATTTAATTAACTTGCCAGCGACAGTACAGGATTTGTATGGAAAATTTAATTCAATAATTTGTTAGTTGGCATAATTTTAGTAAGTTTTTTTTTAACTTTTATTTAACATTGTATGAATTGTTTTACCTATATAGTTCACACCTCACTTAATATTAAAAATGAATTCAAATAAGGAGTTCTTTATATGTATGTTTTATTTGCAAAAGAAAAACTCAAATAATTTCAAAAATGGTGACACATTTAAAATTAGAGCATTCGCTCTCAGAATCGAAATTTTTAGAATTAAAATGTATTCGCAATGAAACTTGTTCTGCAACTTTTAACACGTACAGTGGACTCAGAAGACATGTATTAAAATATAAAGGGCTGAAACCTCACGAGGTGATCAGAACTTCGGTCTTTGGTATCTTCAATAATGTCATAAAGTTGGTGTGACAGTTTTGACATTATTGATTTCTATTTTAACCAAATTATATTTACTTATACAACAACAGACAAACAGGTCAAAAGCTTCAATAACATGGGTACAGGCATCCAATTTAAAACGAAAAATCGTATTCTAGAACTTTATACCGAAAATAGTATAACAAACTATACTGATACTTCTAACCGTTTAACTGACTATATTCCAGGAACTTATCCAAAAACTCATTTTAAAATCCCATTTACAAATTGCATATCAAATTTCATAACAATGTTCATAACAATGAAACTATCAAATTTCATAACAATGAAACTAAGTTCCATCCTACAAAGCCATATTCCAAAGCTTTATCCAAAAATCATTTTATAATCCCATTTCCAACACACATAACAAATTTCATCATAATCGGTTAAGAAATAGCAAAGTTCCATCATACTTGGCAATATTCCTGAACTTCGTCCAAAACTCATTTCAGATTCCCAATTTGAATACACATGTCGAATTTTATCATAATCGGTTGAGAAATGGGCAAGTTCCATCATATTTAGCCATATTCCAGAACCTGATACAAAACTTATTTTAGAATCCCATTTCCATTACACATATCGAATTTCATAACAATCGGTTGAGAAACAGCCAAGTTCCAACATACTTGGCCATATTCCAGAACTTCATCCAAAACTCATTTTAGAATCCCATTTCTAACATACAAATTAAATTTCATAATAATCGGTTGAGAAATAGACAAGTTCCATCATACTTGGCCATATTCCAGAACTTCATCCAGAAACCGTTTTAAAATTCCAGAACTTCATCCAAAAAACATTTTAGAATCCCATTTCAAATACAAATGTCGAATTTCATCGTAATCGGTTGAGAAATGGGCAAGTTCCATCCTACTTGGCCATATTCCAGAACTTCATCCAAAACTCATTTTGGAATCCCATTTGTAACATACACATTGAATTTCATAATAATCGGTTGATAAATAGGCAAGTTCCATCATATAAATAGTTTGTTAACTATTCACTACATCCAAATCCAACCCCAACTCAACTCCAACTCAACTTCAACTCAACGCGCAAATTGACCCCTAATTTAACCTTCAAATCAATTCCCAATTCAATGCCCAATTCAATAATCAAATAAGCATGTATAAAAAATCGTAAATATTTATAAAAGCAGGTATTTTGGGTCAATTCGTATGGCAGGTACCCCACCCCTTTGACGTACAGTCTCCAAAAGCTTTTCAAATCTCCGCCTTGACCATAGAAACAGATTGGCGTAAAAAAAATCCAAATCGGACAAGCCGTTCTCGAGATACCATGGGTCCAGACACACAGACACACAGACACACAGACACACAGACACACAGACACACAGACACACAGACAGACGGACGGACATTTTTTTTTTTTTTGCATTTTCAGACTCAGGGACTTTCAAAACGTCGAGAAAAGTGGTTTTGGACCAACCAAATTTTTCGTCATTTTTGACAGGATTTCAATACTTTGGTCTTTTTAGACCGAAGTAAATGTTCAATCAATGACGCTGCCCAACGACTAACAGAGCCTCCTTGTACATCTTCAAAAGACAATAGTATCATAATTTATGTGGTGTTGACAATAATTTTTTGGATATTGTAAATGAAAGCCAATTTTTACAATACAAACCTGAATTCAATTCTCTATTGAGCGAATCAATTACACCGGAACATAATATTCCGTTAAATTTCAACACAAGCGTATCAAATTTTGCTTCCAATTTGGAAAGTTTAGTACTTCTTACTCTCGTCGAAGCTGTATCTACTGATTATAATAACGCTATTCTGACAATCAATCCCAATTCTTCTTTGACAGACATTTTAGAAAAAACTGAAGTGATTAATCAGCAACACATAAGCGTTTTAAAACAATTTCTTACAAAATACAAACGAAATAAATTTTTCCAAAAATCAGAATATTTTGTAAAACCAGTAGAAGTAGTTACGAGTACCCGTTGGGATCGTCAATATTGCAGAAAAATAAAAAAATATAAAAAATGTTTAGTTCAGAATACTTTCCAATATATTCCAATATTAGAAATTATAATTTAATAATTACTTCTTTCAAAAACATATATGTGTTCCTACTCAACTTTCTAAATTTTGCTGCGGATCTGTTTTTAAATTGACTTCATTTTATCAGCATAATACTAATGCTATAATGCTTCACTTTTTTTACGACGACTTTGAGTGCACTAATCCTATAGGAAGCCACAAAACAATTCATAAGATTGGCGCAATTTATTTTACAGTTCAAAATCTTCCTCATCTTTATTTATCTCGCAATGAAAATATTCATTTAGTGGCGTTGTTTAATGCGAACGATTTAAAGCAAGGAACTTCTTATAATCAAATTCTTAAACCTCTTATTGATGATCTAAAAATTCTAGAAACGGTTGGCATTTCAACTTGTAAAGGTTTCACTCTTGGTTCTGTCACTAGCTTCACGCACGATAATTTGGGTGCAAACCAATTATTGGGATTTTCAGGAGGGTTCAATGCTAATTATTTCTGTAGATTTTGCGAAATAAATAAAATAGACATACAAAACGTATTTGTTGAAAACTCCGAAATAATGCGTACACTTGATAGTTTGAAAAACGCTTCAAATGACGACAACATTTTCAAAAAAGGAGTTAAAAGCATTTCTATACTTAATGAACTAAAGTACTATGATATAGCAAAACATTGTACAGTGGATCCGATGCACGACTTACTTGAAGGGATAATACCTTTTATAATATTAGCTTTATTTAAATTCTTTTCTGTTTCCAAATTAATTAATATGCAGCATATAAATGACCGAGTACATTCATTTAATTACGGTTATTTATATAGAAAAGTAATTCCCACGTCAGCTATTACTAAAGAATCATTGGGACTTTCCGCTTCTCAATGCTGGTGTTTGGCCATTCATTTACCATTTATATTTGGCGATTTAATAACTTTATCAATGATGGAGCGGTGGGAAGGAATCACAACAATTCTTGATATTTTAGAAATCGCTTTTTCAAAAAATATTAATATTAGTGCAATTACTAGACTTAAACGATTAATTGAAAGGCATTTGACTATTATTACGCAAGTGTATAAACTTAAACTTATTCCCAAACACCACATACTTACGCACTACCCAAGTGTTCTAGAAAAATTATGTCCATTGAGCCAATTTTCTACAATGAGATACGAATCTAAACATCAGTATTTTAAAAATTTGTCTACAAAATTGAAAAATTTTATAAATCTACCCAAAACTTTGTCCCACAGGCATCAGAAAAGGTTTGCTATAACTTGGGAACATTTTGCAATGGAACATGAATTAAAAATTGGCAGACTTATTTCTCCTTCTAAAGATTTACTTCAAGAAATAGTTAACGATTGGATTTCATTAAAATATCTTGAGAGCGAACCATTATTTATAATTTCATACTTAGAAAATTTTGTACATTACCGTCCGTTGTTATTTATTTCATTGACAGCTGATTCTAGGACTTTTTTTTCCAAATTAATCATATTATTAAATTTAGAACCCGTTACTTACTTTTATGTAAAAAGTTTATTACAAAATGTTTTGATAAATTTTTTGAAGTAGAAGAAGATTACAATTCTAATAGTTCCTTATTGTTTTTAAATAAATACTAAAGACAATTAATTTATAGGACTTTCTTTTTGTGATATTATTTTTTTTATTATTTTTAATTGGAAGACCGGTTTCGGATTTTCTTCCTTTGTCAGTTCCTTTTATTTTTGCAATGCTACTTAATTTGATTCTTATTTTAAAATTAATTCATCAATTGTTTCGTGTCTTTTTTATCACCATGTCATAAATTTTGTTCGTTTTCGTGTTTCGTTTATCGTTTAGTAAAAGTGGATTATTGCGGTGTTTATATATTTCAATTTCTTCCATTCGATCCATTATATTGCCCTTTGGAAGTTTGTGTAGAATTATAAGATTATTTTGTAAATTTGTGTATGAATGTTTTTCTGTATAAAGATGTTCTGCATAATTAGATTTAAAAATTGTGTTATCATTTGCCCTGTTGATTTCCTGCGTATGTTCTAAAAACCTCTGATGGAATGAACGCCCGGTCTGGCCGATGTAAAATTTTGAACAGTCATTACACGTTAATTTGTAGACTCCACTGTCTAAATCGTTTTTTTGAAATGTACCCAGTTTTCTGTGTAATTTGTTGCTTGTTTTATAGACCATATTGTATCCATATTGGATTAGAACTTTATCCATTATTTTTCGGTATTTTTCGTTGTACTCTTGTATTAAGCAGCTTTATACAAAAATGGATGAGTTATCGCTGAAAACATATAATGCTCAGTTACAATTAACCAAAATATTCCACCAATTGGAATACACCAACATAATAAAACAAGTGGACTCTAAAACAGAAAGGATAATGGCTAAGAAACGCATCATTACAAACGGCAAATTGAGAAAGTTAAAACTTGAAAAACAAAGTGTCACTACAAGAATAGAAAGAACTCCTAGTCAAAACGAACATACATTTTATAAACGAATATGTAATCTAACGAGTATAGAATTAGACGAAAATGAAATTGAAATACTTAACAAAGGGTTAAAACACAACATCAAACCACAATATAATCCAAAAGAAAACGTGAAACAGCTGTTAGAAATCGAGAACGCCATAGTTAAAACAGACAATATACATCAGGATGAAATAAGAACACTTGTGATCAATGAGATGTCAAAAAGCACAACTGGCAATCAGAAAAGAAATGACAATTCGGAACATAAAATCATTAATAAACTTGTGAAAAAACTAGATAGAAAAAATGCTATAGTAACAAAGGCCGATAAGGGAAACACCACCGTGATCATGTACAAATCAGAATATCAGGATAAAATTGAAGAATACATCGCCAACAATAACATAATCAACCTCAATACTGATCCAACAAAAACTTACCTCAAGAGTATCAATAAAGAAATCAGCAATTCAATTCACCTGCTAAGCAGATACGAAATTCATAATAGCAAAATGTTGAAACCAACGGCTCCCATATTAACCGGATTACCGAAATTGCATAAAGAAGGAATTCCAATTAGACCGCTTATCAACTTCACCACATCACCTACGTTCAAAATAGCGAAAACATTGAATAACTGGCTGAACCAACACATCATTTTAAAGAACAATTTTTCTATAAAAAACAATTTAGAATTAGGGGTATATCCTCCATCAGGTCGCAAATAAACTGTTTGCGCCTCAAAATCTGACTACTCGATTGATTTTAACATGAGTTGTTCAATTGAAATTTCTTTTTTTTTGCTTTTGCGACTGAGTAGTATTAATTTTCTTGACTTACTTGATTTTATTTGCATCGTCAAAAAGTCAGTGGTAACTTTTCTATAATGTTTTTACTACTCAGTCGCAAAAGCAAAAAAAAAAATGGAGGTGTGGCCAACACACGACTTTCTTTTACGAACAGCGAATTTTAAGAAACTATTATAATACAAATTTCTTGCAAACTTAATTAAGATTGTTTTTATTTTTACATGTTTTCTGTAAATTGTATATTTTTGAAATATTTGCAAAATAAATTTTCTGTTTCGCGGAATCTGGGAGCTGTAACCCCAAATATTATGTAAGGCATTAATGAAGATATATGTATCTGTTTTGAGGTTCCCTGAGTCCGAAAAAGTAGGTTTCGAAATGATGTCTGTCTGTCAGTCTGTCCGTTTGTCCGTCCGTCTATCAGTCTGTGTCTTCTCTATAGCCCAGATGGCTTAACCAATCGAACAAAAACTTTAGATTTAAGCTTTACTTATGTCAAAGAAAGTAATAAAAAATAATTAATTTGTAAGAAGTTTGCGTAATTGGTTTCACAAAATTCCCTGCTCGTAGAATAAATGTGTTGGCCACACATCAATTTTATTTTTTTTATAAAATTTTTTAATTTTTTTTTTAATTTTTTTTTTTTTAATTTTTAAATTTTTTTTTTAATTTTTAATTTTTTTTTTTTATATTTTTTTACTTTTATTTTTTGGAAACATTTTGTTTTAGTAGTTTTTTGTAAACCTTATACTTTTTGAGATATTTGCAAAACAAATTTTCTGGCCCAAGGGAGTGGCCACTTCCGGTTGCCCGATTTGGAGTAAAATTCACTGGGACCTCCCAATTTATCAAAAAATCTTAAATCTGAAGTTTCAGTTCGATTGGTTAAGCCATCTGGGCTGTAGAGAGGACACAGACTGACAGACGGACAGACGGACAGACGGACAGACAGACGGACAGACAGACTGACAGACAGACATTGTTCATAAACATCCAGATACAACGAAATTGATCCTGAAATGAAAAAGAAATAAAGATTAATTTAGTTAAATTATGTACCGATACTTTGGATACTTAGCTTTAAAGCAAATTGAATTATACAGCGACATCGTCCAAGGTTGTGATATACACTAGAAAGAAAAGTATTTTTAAGTTAAAATTCTATTTATTTTAATTACACATTTGTATTATATAATCTTACCTTGATTCTTATTAGATTTATTGTTTATTTATTGTTTATTTATTATTTTTTAATTTTCAATTATTTCATAATAATTTCGTACTTACTTATTAATTTATAATTTATCCATTGCACTGTAGATTACTACCAATTATGGTAAAGCTACTGTACCGATAAAATTGCGATCTCATTCTTCAACCAAACTGCAATACCGATATACATTATTATTGATTTTTTATTCCAATTGGAAGAACTTTGTTTACGAATTGGGAAATTTGGTTTAATTTTTAAGATCGCAATTATTGTCACTCTTTTTTTGACTTTCAAAGCGATCAAAACCAATTTTTTGTAACATTTATAATAAAGTGAAGTATTAAAACACAATAAGTAGTGTGAGAAAATATTTAATTAATTTGTCAATAAAAACAACAACGATTGGACAACCTCAAGATTACGGTGTTATACAGTTACGTGGGAATACACGCACAACAATTTTACAAAATCCAGCATTATTACGTGGATTTCGATTCTCATCGGCTTGTGCCCCATCAGACATCATTTCGAAACCCACTTTTTCGGACTCAGGGGACCTCAAAACAGATAAATCTTCAATAATCTCAAGGTCGAAAATTTTCATGATTACTATACTTTATTTTACTTACGTAAAAGAAAGTAAAAGAAGTTTCAATTGAAAAATTCATGTTAAAATCAATCGAGTAGTCAAATTTTGAGGCGCAAATAGTTTATTTGCGACCTGTTGGAGGATATACCCCTTAGTTGACAAAATCCGAAATATTTCCATTCCAACTGCTGCCAAACTTGTATCATTTGACATCACAAATATGTACACCAATATTCCGATAGTGCGAACTTTAGAAATCACTCAAAATCTACTCATTGAAAACCACATAGATATAGTAAAGGTCAATGAAGCAATACAATTATTAAGAACCATAACTTTCCAAAATTATTTTCAAAACAACAACAAATTATTCAGCCAAACTGACGGATTGCCAATGGGAAGTCCATTATCAGGAACATTAGCCAATATATATATAAATTATATTGAGAACACTAGTATCATGAGCAACCAAAATAAACATAGAAATAACATAATTTACTGGCACAGATACGTTGATGATATCTTAATGTTATTCCAGGGTTCGTTAAGGCAATTGGATAATCTACACAAACACATAAACAATATTCATCAAAACATAAAGTTCACGTTGGAGGTAGAAGTTGACAAATCTATAAATTTCCTATGGCCAAAACTGGGTACATTTTAAAAAAACGATTTAGACAGTGGAGTCTACAAATTAACGTGTAATGACTGTTCAAAATTTTACATCGGCCAGACCGGGCGTTCATTCCATCAGAGGTTTTTAGAACATACGCAGGAAATCAACAGGGCAAATGATAACACAATTTTTAAATCTAATTATGCAGAACATCTTTATACAGAAAAACATTCATACACAAATTTACAAAATAATCTTATAATTCTACACAAACTTCCAAAGGGCAATATAATGGATCGAATGGAAGAAATTGAAATATATAAACACCGCAATAATCCACTTTTACTAAACGATAAACGAAACACGAAAACGAACAAAATTTATGACATGGTGATAAAAAAGACACGAAACAATTGATGAATTAATTTTAAAATAAGAATCAAATTAAGTAGCATTGCAAAAATAAAAGGAACTGACAAAGGAAGAAAATCCGAAACCGGTCTTCCAATTAAAAATAATAAAAAAAATAATATCACAAAAAGAAAGTCCTATAAATTAATTGTCTTTAGTATTTATTTAAAAACAATAAGTAATTCATTGTGATATAAGCCACAGCACCAGAAAAAGTAAAATGGATACATACCATTTTTATAGTTCTAATAGTTCCACTCGATGTGTTTTTGATTGCCTTAAGTTTGATGAGAATATATGTACTTATGAATTGGTAACTTCGAGAAAAACCAATAAATATTATATTCTACAAAAATTTTAAAATACAATTAATGTAAATAGTTATGTAACAGCTAAATAAATTATGACTATAAAATAATATGTACTATTACAATTAGAATATATGTACTTTATGAATTCTGGAATAAACTTATAATCTGGTATCGATGTAATTTTTATATAGTATTTTTATATATTATTTTTTCTTTCTATATAAAGTCTACTAATCTTAATCATAACTATGTTTTATTTTCATCGAAACTATAAATATGTATGAACTGGAATTTATAGAACTAGCTCTAGTTTTATATGTAAGTATGCGCATCTGTAACACATACGCTATAATATAAATTATAACTATAATAATTCACTTACTAAAATAATAATTTGATTTATTTAATTAATGAATTAAACTATTTGGATAAAATTAAATTACATAATTAATGAATATTAATAATAATATTATTAATATTATATTTAATATAGTATTGTTTTAATATCATTTCTATACTATTAATTTAAATAATTTCTTACACAAAAATTGTATTAAATTAATACCTATTGTATATTAACTTATTTCATACCTAGATAGTATTTAATTTAATATCTTATTGGTATCACCTCATTTAATACATCGTGTTATTAGAATTGTATCGTAATAGCACAGATAAGAATAGACAGATGTACATCTTGTATGGGCCAAATTTACATTAGACATTTCAATACCAAATTCTAATCTAATCCTTTTAGAGCAGGACGTATATATTGTAAAATACAATTTTGTTTGAAGCTGGTTTATGTTTGCTTTGATATAATCAAAATAGCCATACGTAAAAAAAGATAAAAAGAGACAGAAATGTACGTCCTGCTCTAAAAGGATTGGATTGGAATTATTGTATTGAAATTTCTAATGTAAATTTGGCCCATACAAGATGTACATCTGTCTATTCTTATCTGTGGTAATAGCACTGATTAGTATATAAGATTAGTCTTTTCAGTGCAAAAAAATGTCATTCTAAATTTCAAAACGTATTATTTTGTGATGGCACCGACAAAGCGAGAGATATATATATATGCTTCTTTTTTTCGCATTCTTCAAAAAAATACAAAACAAAAAATAACAAAATAGTAGTAAAAAAAAAAATTCATGAATGAAACACAAAAAAGGTCATTAGTTTGGTAATTTTGTTTGTATATTTTTGTATATTTTCGAGTATGTATGATGCACGTGCAGACGATCAGTGATCATAATATATATATACCTATTGTATTAAATACATACATACACATACATATTTTATATTTGAAATCTTCTTTAAACTAAACCAAATTTTGGAATAATGTACATTTTTTTTAGCTTCTTGAACCTAAATATAACAGTATTTTCTTCGTAAAAAAATATAATTATATTTAGGTATATAGTTATATAAATGAGGAGTGTCTGATCAAAAGTAGCTATTTACATTTTTCAACATGTATAATTATTTTTTTTCTATAATTTTTTTCGATATCAGAATGAACCAAAAGTGGCTATTTCTCTATCAAAAATGTCCCTAAAATCAGAAACAGTCAAAACAAGCTATATAAAAAAGTAATCTTTAAATGTGCGTTTAAAACAGCCAGATGCCAGATCATTACAAAATATTTTTCGAATATCGTAAATAGCCACTTTTGATCAGACACTCCTCAAATGTGATAATGTAATACCGGCCTAAGCAAAAAAAAAAATAAACAAACAAAGATAATTTCTTTTTTTTTCAATTTCTATTACAGATAGGATTTGGTTGTTGTGTAAAGGTTATTAATTTCGTACCCATCACTTTGTTTAAACTTTGAATGTTTTTGTGAAAATGGCATATTTAGTGGCTTGAGACAAAAACGCGTTGATTAAAATTAAATTATATTCGCGCTAACAAATTATCGTGTTAATGGAGAGACATAAGTGTAATAAAATTGCATAAAAATATATAAAAAAAAATTTATTATCAACTTTTTAATATTTTAAGCTTTCTTGATGCTTGTTTTGAAGCGAAATGAGTTTTAATTTTGGAAAATTCATTATTTACTGTGGACCATTTGCAGTTCTTTCTCATAAAAACAAGAATAAAAAAATGAACTAATTTCATTCAAACATTCATTTGTTAAAAATTTAATCACATTTGGAGAACAACAATTTGTATCGTAATATTTTTCAAAGACCTCTACCAAAGATCGAGCTATGTTGGTAAATTCATCAGAAGGAGCACTCAATGAACCAAAGTTAGTTTCATTCTTCTTAAAAAATTTTCCGTCAAAAAAGTTTCCGAAATTTTTATTTCGTCGTCTTTCATCGCCAACTTCTCCTGGCAGCTTTGGCAATTAATTTTCTTTAAAATACAGTAGCCTGTATAGTATACTAACGCATTTTGCTTTAAAACATGGATATCTGTCTCCTCAATGTCATCAGGTGGTAAATTATTGGTACTGGCATACTCTTGAGACTTTAGAGTTTTAGACTCATTTCAAATTCAGTTTTAAAGCTATTCCAGTCCAAATCAATAGCTTGCGATTCGTCTGACAAGCAATTTTTAAATGGAGAATTTAAAGCAATTTTCTCACTATATGTTGTTGGCAAAATGCATACCAATTTTATGACTAGATGGCATGTAATTAAATCCACCTTTCCCACGAAGAATTGAAAAAAAAATTTCCAAACAATCTTGGTTGGTTCGCCCTGTTAATATGTATTCAACGATTTTAAGACCTCTGAGAAACTTAAAATAATTTTCGTTCTTTGAAAGAATGGTTACTTTATCTAAGAATGCTAAGCTGTCTTCAAGAAATGTGTAGACATTATTACCAATCTTGAGTGGTCGTTCATAAGGAGCTGAAGATTTGAAATGTCGGCAATTTAAACAATCGAACAGATCATTAAATCTTTGCACCATTTGAGCGGTTGGTATAGCGTTGTTCAGAAATTCACCAAACGTTTCCGGTTTAACTTTCAATGTTGTCCTAATTGTACTGGCTACTGTACTGCTCAATATTTGACCTGCCAAACTGACATTCATTTTCTGAAACGTATTTGGTTCGAAATGGTGGATGGTAAGTTTTGGCATCAGTTTAACATTTTGTTTTGTGTCAAATTCGAATATTTTTCGAATAACATTAACATCGGCCACTCCAAAATCCAAATGTTGAAATTTATTTTTTAAAATGGCGTTTCTAACCGATTTAATTAGATGCGGAGGATCGAACTGCGCCAGAATTTGTGTATCGTTAACAAAAAAATATGGTGCTTCTAGAGTCACTCCAAGTGTTTTGTAGGTAGCGATGTTAGTAGCTGCTTGATCGCAGGTTACCATAACAACATGTAATTTCAACATATCGTTGCAAATCTTTATATTTTCTTTTATTAAATTTGATAAATAAAAAGGATCAGCAGATTTGTTAATTAAAATATAGCTGAGAACATATTTCCAGTCATCCACCAGTCCGCGCAGCATAAAAAACAAAACTGACGTTGCCAATTCGTTTTTTCTTTCACGGCCATCGTCACAAAACCCTTCAACACGGGCTAAAAATATATTTATGGTTAGGTCTTTATTTATGCACATTTCGTCGAAAGATAATACACAAATTTTTGATTTTGTTGCCATATTTTGGAATACTTTCTCTAGTTGAGTTAACAAAACTTCATTTGTTCCTGGTTTAATAAATTTAATGGGAGACCATTTATATATAGATGAGGTAGATGGTAATTTTAAATTCAATTGGTCCCTCAAATACTTGTACGTTGAAGCCGATTTATAAAATAATGACTGAGCAAATATTTTGTCGCTCTCATTATAGTAAAAATCTTCTTTTACAAGACGTTTACAAACACTTTTCGTGGTTTCATTTACTTTTCAATTATCAATGTGATCATCAATTTTTTTAAATTTATTATGTTTAAGTTTCATTCTACTTAAGCAAAGCTTGAGAATCTTGTAGGAGGCTTTCAATAAATTATAGTCTCGTTGACTTTTTTTCAATTTCTTCTTATATAATTGAATTGCTCTTCCACTTTTAGCACATTTCAGGCAAATATATGAATTTTCTTTCGGCGTCTCACAGTGGAGACAGTTGATTTTATCAATAAATTTCAAAAATTGTATTTCTTCGTCAGTTTGGTCAGCTTGGGTACCGATTGTTTCCAAAACTAGCGATTGTGATTGAACCAATGATGGAATGTCCTGTTCCAGATCGAAGTTATTCAAATTATTAGATGAGAAATGTTCTTCATCAATATTAGACCTTTGAACTATATGTAGAATTGGCACAGCATTTTTCGTTAAACGATTTGTACATGTAACATTTTCCTTCAAAAAGTGCCTTTGACACACGAAATTTTTCTTATTAATAACTAAATTGTATTACTCGCCCTGACGAGTAGTGGGGAAAATGGATGTGTATGTGTATGATAATAATAATACCTTGACCGATAAGATAGAACGTTTCTATAATGATGGAGAGAAGAGGGAAAACGAACTAGTTACTTCAGGTAACTGTAAATAATTTGTAGATGAGTACTTAATTCCTCTCCATCATTACGTGGTAAATGGGGTGAAAGAGCGGGATCTTTTGGGTGAGGCAAATGTAGTTACGAAATATAAAATTCGAATTTGATTTAAATAAGAAACGAACGAATTTGATTCAATTCAGATATGAACTTTGAAGATTCGAATGCGTTTGAATCAAATTCACAAATAATCCTTCGGATCTTTCAAAAATATTTTTAAAAAACTTGAGTGTATTATTCATTTTCTTAAAAAAATTTAGAACGAAAACGGCAGTTGGATACTAGGAAACAACACGTCACCTGTATTGTTCCAAATTGCAAAATTACGCCAAGGAAATCGGATTTAAAATTTTTTTTATTACCAATTCATTTATTTTTTTTATGCCAATTTCTAAGGTAATATTGAAGAAAGTAAGATATCTTCTTGTCTTTATATTACCTAAAAATTGGAATGAAAACGTACTAACAGAAAATTAGATTGAAAATGAGCAAGAGCCGATTACGGCATAAGTCGATTTACGCCCTTTTAATTCTTGCGTAGATGGTATCCCATTAAACTTATTCACCAGGAACAAATGAAGTTTATTATGATAAATGATTGTCATGTTCTCCTCAAGTCGGAAAAAACACATTCATAATAGAAAACTGAAAATAATTATTCTAACTTTTCATTTCTTCAATTAGCAAAGAAACAAAGAATGTTTTGCGGGACGTCCTTAAAAATGATATGCCTATGTAGTCAAATTGTTAGCAATTCAAATTTTAATCAAACTTATTATCCATTTTATTATTGTATTTCTTTCTTGCACCTAGGAAAACGCATCAGAAAGCATTTCAAAAGCAAGGTAAATAACATCCAAATCAAAAGGGTGAATGACCTTAAAAAAAAAAAAATTCATCAACAAACTCATTTTCAGTAAAAAATAGATATACATATGTACATAGCTATATTATTCCAAAATTTGGTTTAGTTTTAAAGAAGATTTCAAAATATAAAATATGTATGTGTATAATATAAATATATATATATATATCAGGGACGAGGTGT
This sequence comes from Tipula helvola, assembly GCA_963556165.1. Classification (NCBI taxonomy): domain Eukaryota; kingdom Metazoa; phylum Arthropoda; class Insecta; order Diptera; family Tipulidae; genus Tipula; species Tipula helvola. Next base: position 70,291,853 of record OY744483.1, on the reverse strand, counting down.
CCATAGAAGCAAGGGAAGCACTGCTTCCCTTAAAATTTTATATTTTCAAGAGAAACATTTTTCTATTTTACAAAATAACAATTTAAAACCATTAGAATAATATAACAGTTGCATTCAACCTTTAGAAATGTAAATACTCAAATTAATCCAACTTGAAATAAAAAATCCTATAAGTATGTTCGTTATTCCAATTAGAAATAATCAGAAGTCTAATCTGTTTATTTGCTGCAAAGGTTTTTGAAACTTTATTTGGATTTTTTCTCCAAATTTTTCATTGCTTGCATTTTATTTCACACAATTTCCCCTTAAAAAGAATCATTGATTCTTCTGGTGGGGTATATTATTGTTATTGCACAATGCACAATAAAACCAAATTGGAAAAACAAAACAAAAATAATGAGAAAGAAACTATCGAGAAAAAAAGAGATGACTATATTTTTAATAAAAATAAAACAGGGTAAAGGTAGAAACAAAACAATATTTAAAAATTTTTAAACAAACTACTCTCATGTTTTGTCTTCTCTTTTTTAAACACACTGTTGAATAGAAAAAGTAAACAAGATATATTTGTCCTAGCCTTGCAATGATTTGAAGTTTTTTTTTTTTTGTTTTGTTATTAACGAAATTATTCATGTTGGATTCATAAGCCGATAGAAGTTTCATTTTGAATTTGAGCGATCACTACACCGTTTGTTTCTTGGGAATGCAAAGGCTCGAGTTCAGAGGAAATGATGAATCTCATGATTCAAATAATTGCGGTAATTATATCGAATTTTTACAATTATTATCGCGGCACAATTCTTCGTTATCGAATCATTTAGAAACATCAAAGGGTTTTTTGGGAATATCCAGCGACATTAAAAACAATTTGATAGCATGTATCACATCACTAATTAAAAAGCAAATACAAAAGGAAATCGATTCGTCGAATTTTGCTGAAATTATTTTAGATGACACCTTAGACGTCACCAGAAAATGTCAGCTCGCGGTAGTTCTACGTTATGTAGATGAAATTGGCAACTAGAGAGATTTATAGAATTTATTGATGTTTCTTCCGATCGAAGTGGAGATGGTCTTTCAAAATTTGTAATCGAGTTTTTAAAAAAACATAAAATCGAGGAAAAGCAAATTTGTCAAAGTTATGATGGTGCGGTAATGCCTGGGAGCTCCAAAGGGCTGCAAACAAAAGTTACAGAAATTTATTCGTTAGCAATTTGTATTCATTGTTTTGCACACAAATTAAATTTGGTTCTCTCTCAGTCGTTTAGTAAAATTGTTGAGTGTAAATCATTTTTTTTTCAAGATTAAGTGGATTAACTGCCTTTTTTAACCATTCATCGAAACGGAGTATTGCTTTTGATGAAATTGTTAAACGAAAACTACCTTCAACTTCACCAACAAGTGGGAGTTTAATGGTTCTAATGTTGAAAAAACACTTAGACGATTTACGTGAGCTATTTAATAAAATAGTAAACGAAGATGTTGAGAAATGGGACTGTGAGACAATAAATAACTCTCGTGGATATCTTCTTTTATTGGAAGAAGGTGGGGTTGTTATATTTTGTTCAGAAATATTTCCAGAAGTCGACTTATTATTTAGTATGCTTCAGAAAAAATCAAACGATATTGCACATTCTTTAGAAAGTCTAGACGATTTTTAGAAAATAATTGAAAAAAATTCAAGTAATTTTGATGCATTTTGGAACAAAGCCAACCAAGAAAAAAAATCGCAGACAAAATTCATCTAAGACGGTGTAGATCCCGAATTACATTTGAAGCAAAATAATACGTAAGAAACCTTATATCTGAAATTACGGTAAAAATCCAGAAAGAAATTAAATTTCGGTTTCAGGATTTACAACATATAAAGTTCATAAAATTGCTAGACATTAGTCAATTTCTATCTTTTGAAATTGACTTCCCGCACGATGCATTTAGTTGTCTGAGAAAAACTTATTCTCATTTAATTGATTTTTAAATTTTAGAAACCGAGCTTACCGTTAATCAAAAATTTTAATATTTTTTCCTTATTTTCACAATTTATAATATTGCTTCCCCAATGGAAATTGTCACGCTTCGTCACATATATATATATATATATATATATATATATATATATATATATATATATATATATATATAATACAATAGGTATATAGATTATGATCACTCACAGTTTATGCAAGGTAATATATTGCGCATGTCAGAAAATTACAACAGATCGAAAATGAAACATCGGAGTATATTATTGCACGTGCATCTAGGCTTGCCACCATTTGAAAAGTTCAGTGGAGGACATTCAACAAAAAATATTTTGTTTAATTTGAACATCAGTTTAACAAAATTTTTACTAAAACAAAATTTTCATTCGCCAAAATGCAAACTTTGTTACGGAACAGTACTATGGCCAACCAAATGATTTAGAAGGAAGTAAATTAAGAAAATTTTACATTTTCATAAATATATTGCAACAAAATTATTCAATATAGCGAGAGTCGGTGAAATAGTTCGACTCCGACTCCGATGTATTAAAATTTGACTATCAGACTTCGACTACGACTCCAACTGCTACATGTAATTACTGCTCGTGTTTAATCGCTCGTTTTTCATCATTAGAAAACAATTTTTACCACTTTCTCTAAGCCATCAAAAAATTTAGTCCATAATTTTTGTAATTCAAAGTCGTTTCGATTTCTATGGTCATCTAAAAATTTTTCGAATTCATGTTTTTCTTCTAGTTCTTCAACTGATCTAAAAATCATTTTAAACCATTGCCAAATTACATAGCGCCGGTTTGCCCCTATTTTGCTGATCATCTCTTAATAAACTCTAACCTTGGAGTCGAAATACTTTCTAGGCAGTAACATCTCGTTATCAAGTTGAAAGATTTTTCTATGTGATAACGATGTTTTTTTTTTTCTGTTGCGAAGATATTTTGAGTTTTTCCTATAAGTCATCGCCATTATTTATGAAATTGACCGAGGTTAAATATAGATTGGAGTCTTGTTGTAACCAAGGTAAAGTTAAAGTCTACCGGAGAGAAAGAAAAATATAAAGTGTGGAGTCAGAGTCGGTAAGTATTTTCCAGCTCCCACTCCGATTTCGCTAAAAGAATCCGACTCCTCGACTCCGACTCCCGATTCCGAGACTCTGGTTTCCGGTCCCTTTGTCTTCGTTATAACGAGATTTCACTTTCTTAATTAATTTTGATCAAAGAACTATTCATACTATCAAAATTCTGGTTTACAAAATTTTATCATCTACAGCTTTTCTAGAATTACAGAATGTTCTAACAAATTTTAGAATTTCGAAACGCTGGAATTTCGTAGTTTTAAAATTATAATATATTCACCGTGTAACTGTAGATATTATTACGTCTTTAGGATAAATTCTAACGTAAACGCATATTGTACCATCGTTAACTGTGCATTGAAAGAAACAAGTGAACGTAATAATCATTACTCTGTAATGGGTCAGTTGGAAAATATAATTTAAACAGGAAACTTCTCGAGTTTTGTTTACTCTTCAGGATAAGGTACTTCAGGATAAATTTGGTAATGTGAGTACGCAAACTCGTGCAAACTGCATATTTACATGAAGTTTCGGAAATTTCATATTTCATAGTTCTATTATAAAAATCTAGACGCATTTTACATAGTTCCTGTGATGTGCGCAAATAATCAAATAAAACTTCCGAAAGTAATTGAATTTTTTAACTCCTTCAAAAATGGTTTCCAACTTTAATCTGAAGTTATTTTTTAATGTGGAGGACATTTTTGCCTCACGGGAGGATGGAGGAAACTTCTTTCAAAAGGAGGACGGGTGGCAAGCCTACGTGCATCATACATACATACTCGAAAATATACAAAAATATACAAAACAAACAAAATTACCAAACTGGATTATTCCAAATATTATTCCAAAATTTGGTTTAGTTTAAAGAAGATTTCAAATATAAAATATGTATGTGTATGAATGTATTTAATACAATAGGTATATATATATTATGATCACTGATCGTCTGCACGTGCATCATACATACTCGAAAATATACAAAAATATACAAACAAAATTACCAAACTAATGACCTTTTTTGTGTTTCATTCATGAATTTTTTTTTTACTACTATTTTGTTATTTTTTGTTTTGTATTTTTTTGAAGAATGCGAAAAAAAGAAGCATATATATATATCTCTCGCTTTGTCGGTGCCATCACAAAATAATACGTTTTGAAATTTAGAATGACATTTTTTGCACTGAAAAAACTAATCTTATATAGCTAATCAGTGGTAATAGTATAAAAATTGTTCATACTGCTTTGGTATTATTTTAATAGTTTCATCTTATTGGATATTTAATAGGATCATACAATTTAAATTGATAGACTCGGGTATGAAAATTGAATACAGAGTGAATATATTAGTTTAATACTATATTTTGCGTGGACTTATATGAATACCTAAATTTTATCAATTTTATACCAATTTTTTCAACCGTATACCTTAAATAAAACCAAATGCTATGATTTTCAAATAGAACTAGGGGATCCCTGGATATTTGCACAAAATATTTTTTCAATCGTATATTTCTTTATAAACTATGTTGTCTGTTACTGTAACATCATTTTCTATTCCCTGATGTGGTGTTTCGAAAACTTGAATATTTAAAGAATCTGATGTAACAGTCTAGAAAATGCGGTTTAAAGTTGACCATGCGTGTTGTGATTGCATAAGAGAGACGAACTGGAAACTGATGTCGAACGAAGTTGAAAGGCAAAGATGGATCATTAGCTGTGTCTAAAGTGTGCTGTATTGTCCCTAAATCATTGGGTACGTAAATCAAGAACCACTAACCGTGTTCTATTGCATAATCCATTTTTTATTGCAAGATTTCGCAGCAACAATTATACAATCCTTTTTTAATTTAAGGCAATATGGCGGTAATCCTGATGGATTTATTGAGTTAATATATTCCACTGGAAAATTAACTTGCATGTTTTCACCATCAGAGCCGTCATCGGCCTTAACTGAATCGATTGCACAATAACATATTTCATTTGAAATAAGTTTTTGAAGAACATTATCATTTATTAATCGAACATGCTCATTTTTCGGACACAAAATTGGACGTTTTGATATACATGCAAAATCATTTTTTGTAGTAAATGATGAACCAAAAATATCTGTAATAAGATCATCGGAAATATAACCTGAAGGTGTTGGAATAGAGTATTGTGATTTTTTAGTGTGTGAGGTATCAAAATTCTTCCCATCACCAACGTTCAAAAGTCAACTGCTAAAATGTGGATCACTTATTGCTCTCATGTTTGTACTTAAGCTTAATACTTTAAAGTTTCATCCCAACTTACGCAATCAATCCGTGAATTGCATCGATTTTTTGAATTAATGCTCGGTATAAAAATGTTTTTCCACTCCCACCAGTACAGGGATTTTGGTCGCAAAATGAGGATTGAGGATTGAGAATTTTGTATATGTACACGGTGTATAATATACATTTTGCTATTGTGTGCCGTCAAATATTTGTATTGTATTAGTGTATTTTCTCATGCGTTTTCTCATGGGGTAAGTATCAAAAACAAGCCAAGCGGGTGAATCGGTTCAAATTTTTGGTGCTTACGCTCGCCTTGAGTTATTTTTCCCTTTCTTCTTACTAGTGGAATTCATTCGTTAATAAAAAACCAAAACAAAATACATAAACGTAACCAAAACAATTTCTCGCAAATAAAAAAAAACAAAAAGCAACATAAATGAAAACAAAAAAAATTAAACATTTTAATTTTTAAATTTTGAACAAAGGAACCAAAACAGAAAGTAAGAAAATAAAATGATTTTGTTTATTTTTTTAGTATTGTGTTTGTGTTGCCTTGCAATGCAGCTCGTGAGGGTTGTTCCTTTACGATATTATGTCGAAGTGTGCGGACATTTTATTCTAAACAAAAAAAAAATTGTATATAAAAAAAGGTTACGCAAGTTAAAAAGGGAAGTAATAAAATAAACCATCTCGCTTTTTTATTTGCTGTGTATATGCTAGAATAAAATTTCTCCAACCTTGGACATAACATCGTATAGGAGCAACCGACCATCATGAGTTGCAACACAATACTAAACAAAATAAACAAAATCGTTTTGTTTTCTAGGTTTTTTGTTTTTTTTTGGTTAATATTTTTTATTTTGAGTCTCGCTTCGTAATATTTTTAATTTTTTTTCTTCGGAATTTGTTGTTCTGTCTCAGTCTCTCTTAATACATCCGATATAATCGTTCTCTTCTGAGCTTATTCCTCTTATTTGTATCATGTTATCCCTATTACTGGCGTCATTTTATCTCTTTTATTTGCATCATATTAAACGAAAAACTGAAAGAAAAAATGCACATTCAACACCAATACAATTTACCAATACTATTGCCTTCCGGTAATCCTCAAATCAATCCTCATTTTGCGACCAAAATCGCTGTCCAGGTCCATTTAAATAAAAACACTTTTGAGAAATTTGATTATGTAAGGATGAAAATATCATTGATGCTGCGACATTCTGATCATTGTTGAGTAATACCCACAGAATAGGTACAGTTGTTGTTATAATAGGAGCAACATTTATGTTTTGATTTAAGATTTCTGTTGCATTAGGTAGTGGTAAAAGTAAGAATAAATAAAATCCTGCTTGCTCACACTGCTCTTTTAATTGAAATAAGCAATGACCCAAAGCTTCATTTTCAGTCATACTTTGATTAATAAAGTCTTCCAGAAGATTGTTCTTAAAATCATTAAAAAATTGAATAGGATCTGATGGATTGCAATAACACATGCATGCCACTCAACGCTATCATTAATTAGGCCTCGTGCCTTAGCCGCTTCTTTAAACGTTGGGAATACGCAATTATTAAAAGTTTTTATAGTATCAAAAGATTTAGCCTCAGAGCCCTTCAGTTTAAGAAGTAGCAGCCGTAAATGATACAACCCAACATTTCTTGGAGAAACTGAAATGATTCTACCGTTAGCTTTCTCCCCAAAGTGTGAATTTGGAGAGCGTTTTTGCCATATAATATGTTATGAGCGAAAAGGTCTGTAGAATTTAATTCAAAAATGCGGTTAAAGTTGTGACCCTAACAGACTCTCTTCTTAAAGCATTTTCAATATTATCTTCGGTGAAAAATATTGATTGACCATCTAGTAAATGAACAGATAATGTAACAACATTATGTGATTCGCCATGAATTGGAAGCTCCAGCTGGATATGCCAAGCAGCTTCCTGCGAACTAATATATCGACAATTCAGGTATTGATTTATTTCATTATAATCTATAACATTGCTTGTATTGTTAGCAGAATCAACCGCAACTCCAATTCTTGCGCAGTCTTGACCCTTTGTTATGTATTTGTGTATATACTTTATTGCTTTGACTGTTGAGCAAAGTTCAACGTTTATATGAGCGTTATATTTAAGACTCAGGAAAGCATTATAAGGAAGGTAGTAGGAGGACGCCGCCTATATTTTGGATAGTTATCTACGGAAATGTCAGTCTCACTGAAGTAACTTTTTGGGAATTGCTTTGAACATTTTCCATCAACCATGCGCAAACACAATTTCTGTTCAATTCTCCACATGGACCATGAATATTTTGTTTTATAATTATTTTATAAAGTCGTGGTTGTTCATTCTGATTTGGAATTTCAGCGCAAATTATGTTGTCAATGTCATCGGATGTTCTAAATTTATCCTCATTTTTAAGCGTGAATATACAATGTGCGTGTGGTAATCCACGTTTTTGTTGTTCAATACGGTTTATTTATTTTTTCACTAAAAGTGTGGCGCTAGTGTTTCAAAGAGGTACTGCAAAACGTCAAACAAAAAAATTATATCGGAAAGGTCGTTGTTTATGAAATCCCAGTGATTTAAAATTAGTTTTTAAAAATATCAAATGGATAATCTAGATAAAAGTAAGTCCTTCGATAAGTTCAAGTATCATAGAATATAATTAAACATATATTGCGTCAAATTACATCTATTTTTATTAGATCCACACCAAAATAAAAATTGTGTTTCCAGCCTTAAAGCTGATTTAAAAAAATTTGGCGCCAAAACTTCTGGCAATAAAGAAACTTTAATTAAACGGTAAGATGGCAAACGTATCAAAGTTTCAGTTTTTCGTTTGATTGCAAATTTGAATTAATATGAAATTTCTTAGTACCGTTTTAATTTATTTTTTAAACAAATTTATTTGCTTCAGATTAAATATCTGGACCGAAAAGAAGCTTAACCGAACACTTTGTGCACCGGATCACCATCATCAATCAGCATCTACAGAAGGTTTCGATACACAAGAAGAATTAAATACTCATATAACAGAGAGCCCCAGCGTTATAATAAATGAAACTGTGCTGAGCACTGAATTGAAGTCTCTACGGTATATAAACAACTCGGTTTTTGATTTTATTAATATTTCCTCAATATCAGAGTGGTTCTCCAATAAACATGCGTTGGCAAGCTTGGATAGAGGGCTTCGCTTAGCTCAGCACAATTTTACTAACAGAATTAGTTGCAAGAGCGAATCTAATAAACTTTTAATTGCTCGTTCATGTTTTGCTGAAAAAACAAAGCATAAAGTTTACACTATTAAGCTGATATTCATCGAGCAACTGGTAAATAGCGCAAACTGTGAATGTGTCGCGGGTGCTGGAATGGCTGCAGCTTGTAAGCACATAGGAGCGATTATGTTTGGCTTACAGTATTATGGAAGTACCGGTTAGTTCTTAATTAAACCGGCTTTGTTTTGCTTGTTCTGAAAAATTTATTTTTAGGAAAATCATTAGAACGGCTTTCACCGACCAATTCACTACAATTATGGCATCAACCATCTCTAACAAAAACTACATCGAAAAAAAAAGTTATAGACTATATTAAACAGGACGATCAATCGTTGTATACCCATTTGTATGCTGGGAAAGATAAGAACAGCGAGCTTCAAAATTTATTTATAAATAATCTATTAAAATCGACATTAAATGCTCGTCGCAACGTAAACGCCTTTGCATATTTCGACGATCATAGGTATTGCATCAACATGGAAAGACTAATTGTTGATGCCATAAACAAGGTTTCTGAGTTGGAACGTGAACATTTAAAATATCAAACTGTACATCAAAATAGATCTAAAAAATGGCATGATCTACGAAAATCAAGGATTACGGCTTCCATTGCAGCGAATGTTACCAGTACCGTTCGAAGTAGTAAATTTTGCAGATCAGTGGCAATTAGGATTATCAACCCGAAAGTATTCAGTACAGCAGCAACTCGCTGGGGTATCGCACATGAGAAAAAGGCCCTGATGGTTTATAAACGGACAACGGGTGTAAAAATTAAAGAGATCGGCCTTTGTATCGATGCACAGTTCAATTTTTTGGCTGCCACACCAGACGGCATAACAGAAAACGGCACTACAGTCATCGAAATTAAATGTCCGTATTCTCAACGAAATGCTGATAACGTCGATAATCTTAAATACTTATTAAATGGATCGTTAAAAAAAAGCCACAAGTATTATTTGCAATGTCAAATGCAGATGCGAGTGACGAACACAAAAAACTGTGACTTTATTATTTGGGGACCAAAATTCATAAAAATTATTAACATTTTGTACAATGAGGATTATATCAAAGAAAATATATCACTAATGGATGAATATTATGCTAAAATTGTCTGCAGGGAGTATATTTTAAGCAAGTGGAATTAAATTTCTCTGATTACATAGCAAATTGCACTAAGCTGTTGTGATAATTTAGATTCGTATTTATTTATAACTGATATTAATTATGTACGCTTATTATTTTTCATTAAAGACTGAATTATTTATTATTTAAATTTTATTATTTTTTGAAATATTGTTCATTTAGTTATTTATACATTATATTTTATTTAAATTAAAGATTTGTTTATTTTAGTTAATCTGGATCTTTAAAATGTTATTCCGTTGTTTATACGAAAACTCAAATGAATAAAAATATTTTGAAAAAATGATATTATTTTAATTTTAATTTGCTTGTTTTGTTTTCAGTACATATTTACAAAATACCTCTTTTGAAATTTATTAGCATGTTTGATACGTAAATGACTTCATTGGCGTGCTTCCATAAATGTGAAGGGAAGATATGACATACAATTTTATTAAATTTACCTAAACCAATGACTCTCTCTACAAGAATCCTTCGATTAGCAATCCTTCGAGTTTCTAAAACTTCATGCGGGGTCAGTTGACTCTTATTTCGCAGAAAAGGAGGTATGTTTAAAACAACACCGATGCCCTCTAAGATATCACTAACGTCAAATCCTCGATCAGCCAGCACAATATCACCGTCCTTTAATTTTTTCAAAATACCACAATCTCCTACTATATATCTGTCACTCACGGATCCGCAGTACGCATCAGAACAGTAAATAACGGTGCCCTTTTCGTCAATACCAAGTAAATACTTAAGTGTATTTTGATTTTTATATTGAGAAAATAAAGCTTGATTGGATTCTGGATTAGCCCTGCTTTGGTTGGTCTTTATCTCAGAGCAATCTAAAATCACAGTATATTTGTCTGGATTCTGATACCTGAAAGCCCACCAATCTACTGCTTTAAACGCTGCATTCATAACACGAGTCCAATGTACAATAATTTTTCTTGTGGTTAATAAGTTAAGGCCATACATATCCCCAATAATATAAAACAATAGATTTTGTCTATATTTGCTCAGGGTTAGAATCAATTGATCCCGCTTTGCCAAGTAAACATCGAATTTTGATGGAGCGTTTCATTTAAAAATGCGAATAGTACGTCAAATCGGTCTCGATACAAACCAGTGTACCTATTAAACTGCTCATTAGTTAAGCAATAGAAACAGCTTCATTGGCACAAAAGTTTGTGTTGAGACTTCACGAGTTGGAGCAGAATAAGATTGTGGCGTTGGTGGTGGTTCCACAGAAAGTTCCTGATTTTCGCGTTCCACTGTTCCACTAATGGTCTCAACCGGTTCTGTATTCAGTTCCTTGAATCAAAATTTTAAATTAATAAAATGAACGAATATCTATTGTTTTTAACTTACCATTTCTCTTGGTTTTGGCGGGGGCCTTTCTACGTTACTCAGCTGTCTACGATTGGGAATTAGCGGCAAATTTTTATTTGGAATGGCGCTGGGTTTTAAATATCGTCTTGTATCACCTAAAGGTAATATTAAACATTTAAATTAAAAACAAAATATATAAAACTAATTTTCAAACTTACTGTGAACAGTTGGTTTGTAGTTATTTACACAAAAATGTAATCTGCATATTCTAGTGAATTTTGTTGGCTTTTTACCACTTCTAATAGCGCGTACCCACCTTGTCACCATTAATTTGTTTTCTGGAAACTTATGGAAGTGTAGCCCACATTCCGTTATTTGTTTGGATTTGCATTAAGGCACGCAACAGTAAAACACCATGGTTATTTTATCTAAAATATTATACCAAAAACATTAAAATAGTGCTAGTTATTGTGGAAAAGGATAACTGGATAATTTAGTTACATAAATATATTCTTTTTTTTTTATTTTAAAAAAATTAAATAATTTAAAATAATAAAACTTTAGATACCGCATCTTATTTACTTACTTTGTTTGGTATTTTGATAGTTTAATACCTCGTCAAAACCAAGGCGACATCTACTTTAGCTTGACGCCATAAACCGTATTGTATAAACGTACGAAATAACAGTTCCAAATATCTGCTTTTTAACAATATTTATTTTTGGTACAGTAAAATTATCACTACCACGAACAGCGCACCTAAATAGTGATTGCCGTCTACTATTACTTTGAACAACTGCATTTCTGTTATCCATTCGACGCTGATTTAGTATTTCGCGATTATTTTTGCGTCTTTCATTTTTATCCTATACCTTTCACGATTTTGTGACTTGATAATTAAATTCTTTGAATTTTAAAAACAAAATTATATATAATTCACAAAATATATAAAAAATTATATATAAAATTTTAAAACAAATATTTTTTTAAGCCTGAAATAAAATCACAATCCAAAATAATACGTCTATCCGCAAGCAAAGCATAAATTGAAATGAGAATAAAATTTGGAAGAAATTCAAAAAATATGTATATTCTTGCTGTATGAGATTGTGTGAATCATCAATCATGAATGTGCATGCATAAATTGTGTTTTGTTTCGTTTATTTTTTTATCACAGCAAAAAATCCGGCAAAAGAATTACTTAAGCCTTGTGTCAACACGAAAATAAAATGACTTCTCACCAACACGTTCAACCCTGGTGTGTATGAATTTAATCAAAAGTTTTGCATCAAAGCCGGATAAACATTAATTATAGAAACGATATCATAATGAAAATGTCATTTAACTTTATTAGAAAAAAAATTTCATTCAGTTACAAAAAATCAAAAACACACCCGGGTATGTCGTGTTGACAGAAGGGTTAAATTGATGGAATAAAAAAAATTTGAATTAAATTAATTCTTTAAAACATTAAACACGTTATTCTTTTTGAGATTTATTTAGATTAAACTGAAAAAAGAATTGTTTAATAAATAAAATTTCAAATTTTTATATTAACCCTAGAAACGATTCAAATTAACTCTTTTTGTATTTATGTAGTTGAAGTCAAATTCAAAATTATATCTTTAAACGAATTGGTTTTATCCTTAATTAATATTAAAATATCAATATTTATAAGAAATTAAATTAATTCTTTTAAATGTCGAATTTATAACCGCTGAAGTATTCAAATAAATCTTTTTAAGAATAAAACCAAAACGTTCAAGGAGTAACAATAAAGTGAATTCTTTTACGGAATAAAACTAACTCCAAAAAGGAATCAAATAACTAAACCGTTAGTTTTTCTATTTTTTGTACTTTAGAGCCGAGCGTATTAATGCGAGTCTATTGTTCTAAAATATTCGATGAGTGAAGCTATGGAAATCGGAAATTTGTATTTAAAAAGATTTCAATTGAATTCAAGTAATAGTTTATTAATGATTAATAATAAAGTAATTTAATAATAAAATAATTGGACATTTAAGTGGTGAAACTGTACAAATTTTGTTGGTGATTTAAATAAAACAGTGAATATTTGATACCAAACTGAACGAAAATTCATATTTCAACGTGTTTTTTAAACAGTGAAAAGAGTGATGTTAAACAAATTCGTGAACACGGAGTTTCTTCAATTTCAAGAAGCTTTGTTATCAGGTAAGAGAAATTAATTTTAAAAATTTTTTTGCATGTACAATAAGGCTACAATAAAAACAGTTAGTATTACGAAATCCAAACACATGAAATCAAGAACAAAGCGAATAGAACATTTTCAAGGTTAATATGTAAAAAGATAAACACGCATTAAACTAAAAAACCTCAAATATGATATTGAACAATTTTGTATATTGATTTTAATATAATAATAATTCAGAGTTGTACAGTGTTAAATAGTTAGTATTACGAAATTTGATTACATGAGGTCAAGAACAATGTGAAGCCGACTGCACCAATTAAAATGTTGGATAAAAAGTAAAGTTTAGAGCTATTTTTTAAATTTTTTTCAGTTTATTTTGAAACACAATATGTTCCACTTTATAATATAATGGGATTTTCTGATCAGTTCGGGATTAAAATAAAGAATGAAGATTTAATCGCACACATATTTGCCACTGATTTTACCGATACGTCTAATTTTATATCGATGATCATTAAATCGTTTGAGGAGAGAAGTACACAAACCGATCTATTCGAAAATGTAACAGAACATACAAATACAAATTTATTATCACCGCCAACAACATCAGAGCTTATATTTAGACTTATAGTGTGTTGGTAGTTTTGTATTATGTGCTGCTTTTTAAAACTATATCAATTCTCGAAAAGCAATCAAAATGAGGCTTGTACCAAGTAAATATCAATTATACCAAGTAAAAAAAATCCAAAAAGGAAAAAACCAAGTTTTTTCAAAAATCCAAATAGGACCAAATTCAAATGTGAAAAAACCAGAAGGGTCAAAATCCAAAAAGGGCAAAATCCAAACTTTTTAAAAGTATTTTCCGCTCGCGTGAAATCCCATTTATATCGCGCATGTGGAATTTCGCAACAACTTTACCTACCCGCAGCCATGTCAAAACTTACTTGGATTTTAGTAATTGAATTTTTAAAAAAATTTGATTTTTTCCGTTTTTGAGTTTTTTTTTATATTTAGGATGACACCCCACCAAAATATGCAGAAAACTTTGCATTTTTGTCCTTTTTTGAAACTTTTTCATGGCTGGGGGAAGCTAAAGTTGTTCTGCGATTTAAATGGGATTTTATTTTCAAATATCCAGTGATTTGACAATTCAAGCTTTGAACAGATTCGTTCAGATTGCATCTTAAAATATTAAGATATTTAGATTTATTCGTATTTCCTTCTATAAATGTTAAATTACCCACACCAGACCACGATACACACTCCAAACCGTTGCACTTCTCCCGCCATGTAAAATTTCCAATACTTGTGTTATCTAAATTTTATAGAATGGGGGAAGTGAATTGATTTGGGGTGTAAGTGGTGGTATGGTGTGAGGAATTTAGTCTTCATACCTGGAAATCTGGATAAAAATAAATATCTTCCATTTTAAGATGCAATCATAATGGATCTATTCAAAACCTTGAGTTGTCAAATTACTGGATAGTGGATATTCCAACAAGATAATAACCCCAAAGATATTGCTCGAATTGTTCTGGAATGGTTTTTTTATAATACCCACAACCAATTGCATTATCTAGAGGCAACCTTAGAATCGAAGTACGAATAGTAAAATTGTAACTGTTGAAAATTTTGTTTATTTTTATTAGAATGGAAACAAAAACAAAATGTGTAAACTTTTTTAGATCCTCTATTTACCTGGTAAGTCTGATTTTAATTGCAAACGTAATTTTCGAGATAGAATAGTTTTACCGACCGTTACAGTATGATAAATATTGTCCTCTTGTATAATGTTTTAATATTTTTAATCGAAAAGATTCCTAATAAAATAATTATTGAATATATTATTAGGATTTTAAAGAGTACATACAACAAAATCGAGGACATTATTTAACCACTTAACGCATAGGAACGAGTTAACTCGTTCGGATGTTACTTGCAGAAATGCATAGGAACGAGTTAACTCGTCCAATTAAATTTTAAACTAAAAATAGTTTAAATTTCGTTTGTTTTTTGTAATTAAAATATTGTGATCAATTGTACTTTATGGCTGTAGTTTATGGCATTTTATCTGATCAATTTCGATTTTTATGATTCATGACACCAGTTGTTCGGTGGTTTGTTATATCGATTCTCATCGATGTACCCATACATGTTTCAACATAAACGATAATATGAAAAAGCAGAAAAGTGACTGCAGGATTTAATTTCATTACAGGCATCTCAACAATGATTTTGGTTTTTTCCAAAACCTTCGAAAATTCTCAATGTAGTCAAAAGAGAATTCTCGCAGATTTTGTTTTTTCTTTAGGCAAAATAAAATTTCAATTAATTTTTATTGTTTTACTGCACCACCCCACAACTAGTGTTATACGTGTAGTATTTGTGAACGACATTATCTTTTAGCGCATTATAATGCCGATTGCACATTTTCTCGTAACATTTTATACAGTAAAATATGCAAATGATGCAATACACCGAGGTAGTAACGGTATAAGAAGAACAAAGGAAAGTCGTTGTTGTTGTTCTTTAGTTATTTTTCTTTTCTGTTGCAAACAATTTCAATTTAAAAGAAGGAAAAAAAACAAAATCGTTATTTTTTGTTTATATAAATGTACCTATTGTGTTAAAATAGGCGCAAATAAACATTTTCAATAATAAAAAAAAATATTTTTTTTTGCAGGTTTTCTGTCAAAAATAATATGCGTTAAGGGGTTAATTGAAGAAATTACCAACTCAAAAACTCTTCGGGAAAAATCAAGAAAGGCGGTCATCGATTATCTAGGGTCATACACTGATGTGAATTTTGGTGAACCAGCAACGATTATTTAGAAAATATTGTAAGTCAAACTTATTCGCAGTGCACAGGGCCGTTTAGCCTGTATAAAAAAAGAAGCAACAAAAAAGTCAAACTATTCCTTTAATTTATATTACAAGTTTTAACTAAATTTTTTTTATTGTTTTCTAGGACCTTCTTTTCGATATAAAATCTGGAGCAGGGTATTTAATTAATAAGCTAAAAAATTTACGGAAAGTACATAAAATTCATACACCGGGAAAAGAAACCACACAAAAATCTTCTGTTTCAATATCCAACTGCCATAAAGATGAAATACAGTTTTTAAGTAACGCTAAATTACCCGAGCAAATCGAAGCAGTAAAAGAGAAATTGTTAATTACGTTTGATACCAGAAGAGCCACCATTCAAACGAAAGGCAGCAATATAAATCTGTTCGCCGATTTTCCTTATTTTTTTGTTGCTCCCCAGCTGGTAAATTGCATAAATGTAATATTATGAAATGTTTTATAAAATATTTTAATTATGGTTCATATTTTTAAAACAGATTTCGTTCGAATTTGAAAATATAATAAAGAAAAAATCTTCATTTATTGAAAACTTCAATAAAATCAAAAATAAAATTGAAGAAGTTGTTCTTGAATTAGGTAAAGAACTTGTCAAAACGGAATCAGAGGAAAGCTGCGACTGGGACAAAACAACTCTTGCATTTTTAAATTTAATTCGCTTAAACCCACCGCAACCACTTGGCAGAAAGAATAAATCACGAGACACGGACATAAAAGCATTCAGGAGATTTATTGTACACAAAAATGTAAGCTGTTTATTTGGATGTAATTATTATATTTTGCTAATGTTACTATTATCTTTAGATTGGTCTCACGGAAGCTGAATATAAAAATGAATCGTCATGCGCTCCATTTTTGATCGCTTTGGGGCCTAAAAAATCTGTAATTTACCAATTCTTGATTGCTGTGGATGGACAATTAATACCACTAGGCAGTAAAATCAATATAGTTGAGGCAGTTGAAACGTTAGTCCAACTATATTATATATTTAATTTAGAGTATACGATAACAATTTAAAGTTTTTTTACTTATTCCTTCAGTATTATTTATTTGATATAAAAGATAGCTTATTATCATCTTCTGTTAAAAACATTATAACTAAGTTTGACAAATTTTAGATTTAATTTTGCTTTAAAATTATCATTTTTCTTACTGAGTTTAAATATTTTAAACATATTTTTTTTATTACACTAAATTAAAAGTGAATTAATAATCAAGCATGTTATATTGCTACTTGTGCAATGAAAAATTCTCTTTATTTTCTACAATTTCCAACCATTTACAAAGATTTCATAAAATAAATAAAAAAGCAAATGATTTAGATTTGAAATGTGTAGCAAGCCCACATTGCGAAAATAGATACTGATTTTTTGCGTCAAACTAAAGATATATTGGCCCCTATTCTGGTATTCAAACATTTTATGTTATTTTTATATGTTATAATTTTTTAAAATGAGGTAACATAAAATTATTTTTCAGTTCGGTATTCTAACCACTCCATGTTAAATTAAATTTTATTTAAAATACTCTTGTAACATATCTAAAAAAAATCTAGTACACTTAATGTTTGCCTTGTTAAATATATTTTATAAACAATATGGCGACCATAATAAACGGTTGGTAAATACAAATATACATATATTTTATTGAAATTTTTATTTTGTAATTTTTTGCATTTCTGCATTCGAATTGTATTTATTTAATGGGCCCTATTCCGGAGACTAAATTTTATCATGTTATCATCTTATTATGTTGTATAACATGTAAAATGAGATTTGGTATTCCAGTCAAACAAAATTTTATCAAGTTATAATTTAACCATTTTATATAACATGAAAATTACTTTTTTGGTATTCCGCTCGATTTTAATGTTATTATGTTATGTTATTTTCTATGTTATTTTGACGTAACATAAAAGTAATAAATTAGATACTTTTATGAACTTTTATGGGCAAGTTGTGTGCATAATTTATAAGTTATAACATTTAAACAGAATTAAAAATAATTTATTGAGAAATATTTGAAAAATGTCTTATTTTACACGGTATATCGGAGAACAAAACGAAAGGCGCGCCAGGTTTGTAAATGCTTCGAAAAATTGTTTTTATATTGTACAATACATGATTCAAACATTCTGTATTTATAGAATTAATCACCGCGCTAATTTAAGGATGCTTCGAGATGCAAGTGATCCGTATGGACTGCCCGCATTCCGATTTGTAAAGTTGTTTAGGCTTAATAAGGGAACAGTTCAATTACTGATAACCAAACTTGAACCATTGTCACGGCAATCAACAATACCATTCAGGCTCAAATTACTATGCGCCCTCCATTTCTATGGCCATGGGTCATACCAAGTGGCAGCTGGAAGTTGCCACATCCTAGCCTTATTTCAGCCAAGTGCATCTAGATGTATTCACGAAATTACCGGGCTAATATGTACACATCTGTTAGATGATATAATAAAGTTCCCACAAGATGCACTTCGCCAAGCAGAGACAAAAGAGGGATTTGCAAGAAAATTTCAGATGCCAGGAGTGCTTGGCGCGATCGATGGATGCCACGTTGCCATAATTGCACCACCCGAGGATGACAATTTTTTTCGTGGAAATTTATTTCGCAATAGGAAAGGATACCATAGTATAAATGTTCTTGCTTGTTGTGATTCAAACATGCGAATAAATTACGCAAATGCTCGGTTTCCAGGCTCCGTACACGATTCTGCGATCTAGACGACATCGCAAATACGCAGGTATTTTATTGAAAATTACACAAATGTCACAAACCAAAGCAACATTTTATTGGGTGATTCTGGGTTTCCTCTGGAACCTTGGTTGCTAGTTCCTTGCCACAATCCAGAAAATGGAAGCAACAAATGTCGTTATAATCAACGATTTATAAGGGCGAGAAACATAGTAGAAAAATGTTTTGGCCTCGTGAAATCGAGATTCCGATGTCTATTACGGCATCGCACATTGCATTACCATCCAATCGTTGCGTGTAAAATTATATATGCCGTATTTGTGCTACATAATTTATGTATAGACAATTCGTGTTTGGACGATGAAATGGATGGAGATGACTCAGGTGATAGTGATTTACCCGAAGATGAATTAAACCCTGAAAGTAATTTAGTCGAATTTTTAGATGAGGTTGATACATCCATAAATATATCATAGATAATTCAACATGGTACAATCTGGGATGCAGATTGAGGCAATCATATATTAACAAATATTTTAATTAAAACATATTTTATTTTTTATAAACCATAAATAATTATTTTGTAA
The DNA here is from genome assembly GCA_963556165.1 of Tipula helvola. Taxonomy (NCBI): domain Eukaryota; kingdom Metazoa; phylum Arthropoda; class Insecta; order Diptera; family Tipulidae; genus Tipula; species Tipula helvola. The sequence continues at coordinate 70,272,461 of OY744483.1, read as the reverse complement.
CAAAAATTTCAATTTAGTTTAATAAAAAATTAATCATAAAAATAAATATTCCTAGTTGGTGGTTTTTGATAATGTAATTGCGTCTGCCACATTATTCAAGCTGTCAGCAATTTCTTGCATTGCGGCAGCAAGTTTATTAAAACCGTTGTCTTTAATTTCAAGTGCTCGTTTCTTCAGTTCTAAATATTTTTCTTCAAAATTATCTGAAAATGAAAAAAAAATTATCTTCGTGCAATACTAACTTCGTACAATATACTCATATAATCTACTTTCTTACCCGTCTGATATAGCCTTTTCCTACTCCGTACCGAAGGAGCTGTTGGTATGGTTGATATGGCTGGTTCTGCTGTTGGTATGGTTGATATGGCTGGTTCTGTTTCCGGGGCTGGTACCGAAGGAGTTGTTGCTATGGCCGATATTGCTTCTTTTGTTTCCGGTGCTGGTACCTCTGTTTCGATAATGGTGGATGACCCGAACCCAGCTTCGATGTCGATGGCCCCTTCATATACTATTGTGCCCCACGCACTTAGAGCACGTTCCTCCACACCGGTAAGTGTCACCGAAATGGAAGGCTCACCACCCGTTTGACCCACACTCGCTAAAATTTTTCTTTTTTTATGTCGAACGGCATTCCGCCAGTTCTCAAAAATGTATATTTATTAGACATTTTTAAATCTAATATAAAAATTAGTTTTATTAACAACTAACCTTTTTCCAATCTTTTTTTTGCCGACAAGCTCCTCGACCAGCGTTCAGCAAACTGGTCAATTGGTCCCAAAGTGCTTGAACCGAATCATCGGAATCTTTTTTTGTAGCAATTTGGATATTTATTTCAATAAAGGATACATATACCTCATACTGCTCATGAGTAGTCTTCGGTTGCCGTTTAACTTTTTCTATAAAGTAAAATTTATTATTTTCTAATTTCATTATTAAATAAATACAATTCGAATACAGAAATGCAACGAATATCAAAATAAAAATTTAAATAAAATGCTATTTGTATTTACTAACCGTTTATTATGGTCGCCATGTTGTTTATAAAATATATTTGACAGGGAAAACATTAAGCATACTAGATTTATTTTAGATATGCTACAAGAGTATTTTAAATAAAATTTAATTTAACATGGAGTGGTTAGAATACCGAACTGAAAAATAATTTTATGTTACCTAATTTTAAAAAATTATAACATATAAAAATAACATAAAATGTTTGAATCCCAGAATAGGGGCCAATAATGAAATAAAAATAGTAATTTTAACTTTATAGAAAAAGTTAAACGTCAGCCGAAAATTAATCATACGCAGTATATATTTGCACCTGAAGGAACGAGCACTTGCAATTAAAGAGAAAGGCTTTAATAAACTTGCTGCCGCAATGCAAGAAATTGCCAACAGTTTAAACAATGCGGCAGATACAATTGAATTATCCAAAATTCCAAAACCACCAACTAGTAATGTGTTATTTTTATTATTAATTAATTTTTTATTAAACTAATTTGAAATTTATATTACAAAATATAATTATTTATGATTTATAAGAAATGAAATATGTTTTAATTAAAACATTTGTTGATATACATATGTATGATTCCCGCAATCTGCATCCCAGATTGTACCATGTTGAATTATCAAAATTTATGGATGTATCAACCTCATCTATAAATTCGACTAAATTACTTTCAGGATTTAATTCATCTTCAGGTAAATCAATATCACCTGAGTCATCTCCCTCCATCCATTTCATCGTCCAAACACGAATTGTCTATACATAAAATATGTAGAGTAGCACAAATACAGCTTATATACATAATTTTACACGTAACCATTGGATGGTAATGCAATGTGCGATGTCGAAGTAAACATCGGAATCTCGATTTCATGAGACCAAAACATTTTTCGACTACTTTTACTCGCCCTTATACCTTATAAACAGATTATTGTAACAACATTTGTTACTTCTATTTTCTGTATAAGGCTAGAATATGGCAACATCCAGCTGCCACTTGGTATGACCCTTGGCCATAGAAATGAAAGACGCATAGTAATTTGAGCCTGAATGATATGGTTGATTGCCGTGACAATGGTTCAAGTTTGGTTATCAGTAATTGAACTGTTCTCTTATTAAGCCTAAACAACTTAACAAATCGGAATGCGGGCAGTCCATACGGATCACTTGCACCTCGAAGCATCCTTAAATTAGGGCGGTGATTAATTCTATAAATAAAGAATGTTTGAATCATGTATTGTACAATATATAAACAATTTTTCGAAGCATTTACAAACCTGGTGCGCCTTTCGGTTTGTTCTCCGTAATAAATAAGACTTTTTTCCAAATTTTCGTCAATCAATTATTTTTTAATTCTGTTTAAATGTTATAAATAATGCACACAATTTGCCCATAAAAGTATCTAATTTATTACTTTTATGTTACAATAGATGATTTAATGATAACATAAAGAAATAAAAACTAACATAACATAATAACATTGAAATTGAGCGGAATACCAAAACTCATTTTACATGTTATATAACATAATAAGACGGTAACATGATAAAATTTTATCGCCGGAATAGGGCCCATTATCCACTTTACAAAATATTTCAGAAAAAAAGGCCGATGAAATTATTGAATTTCATAGATCTTTAACTAAAAATATTTTTAACGATATATCGAAAATAGTTAACATTGAAACTTCAAACGAAAGGGTCGATAAGTTATATTCATTGAAACGAAAATATTTAAGTAATTTGACGGAGCTGCGATCTAGTTACAAAAGAAACAAAACTTTTAAGCAAAATATGTTTTTCGTTGTTTCGAGAACTAAAAATATTGGATTAAACTGGACGGTCAATGATAGCTTTACATATCGGCAAAATACATTTCAGTATGTTTCAATTATTGAAACCATTCAAAGTTTGTTTCAAAATTCATCTTTTCACTTCTCGTATTTTAATAATAATCATTTGTGTCAAATTAAATGTTTGCAAAAGTATTGCTTCGCAGAAAATTATAAGAAGAACAGCTTGTTTGCTCAACACCCAGATGTATTACAGTTGCAACTGTATTATGACGATTTCGAACTCTGCAATCCGTTAGGTAGTAAAAGAAAGATCCATAAAGTTGGTGCAATTTACTTTACTATTAAAAACTTACCTGTAGATTTTTATTCGTTGACCAATAACATGTTTTTAGTGGCATTATTTAAAACTAATGATATAAAGCAGAATCCGTAAAAATTCTCGAAAATGAGGGTATTTTAATTACAGGAAATAAACAAATGTTTGGTACTTTAGTATCATTATCACACGACAACTTAGCATCTAATCAGTTACTAGGGTTTGTTAGTTCATTCAGAAGCTCTCATTTCTGTAGATTTTGCTTAGTGTCTCGAAAAGAAACAGAAATAATGACCTTAGAGGACCAAGATTTACGACGTACTACCGAAAGCTATAGACTATCTTTAAATGACGTAAGTCAAAGTGAAAGTCATATAAATGGTGTTAAAAATTATTCCATTTTGTTCGATTTAAAATATTTTGATGTTTTTGAAAATGGTACGGTAGACATTATGCATGATGTCCTTGAAGGCATAGGTCCCTTTTTTATAAAGCAAATGTTTCATTTTATGATCACAAACAAGTTTATATCCTTAACTGCGATTAATGATAGAATAGCATTATTTAACTATGGATATCTTTTTAAAAAGTTAAAGCCAACTTCTATTAATCTAAATACTTTAAATTTATCAGCATCACAAAGTTGGTGTTTATTAATGCACATTCCGTTTATTTTTGCTGATTTTGAATACATTCCGCCATTAAAAAGAAAATGGGAAGCACTAGGAAAGCTTTTAAAGATAATGAATTTAGTCTTCAGTGATCAAATTGATTTAAAAGATGTCGATGAATTAACGAAACTAATTAATGAACATTTGTGTTTACTTATGTCTGAGTTTAATATTAAACTGATTCCGAAACATCATTCAATACTCAAAATGGGACCATTACATCAATTATGGACTATGAGATATGAAAGTAAAAATTTATTTTTTAAACAAATTGCCCAACGTACTAAAAATTTCAAGAACATTTTGCTTACTCTAGCTTTTAAACACCAAAGACATATGGCTTTAATATGGCAAGATAATATTTTAGAGCATACTATCAAATTTGGAAAATGCATTGGAAATTTTACGAGAAATGATAACATAGTTAAAATATATGGATTAGATTGCGATATAAATATAATAAAATATTACGAATGTGGTTATCATTATCGACCAAAACTTTTTGTAGTATCTTCTTTATTAAATTATGTTCCTACTTTCAATTGCATATAAATGATTAGCCAATCAAAAACTAGATATTTTTTAATTTTTCCATTTCAGTACTGCATTGTCAGGGAAGTTCACTTTGTAAGCAGTGAAATTATATTATAGTCTTGATTAACTAAACTTGTTTTTGACTATTTAATTTCTTTTTTTTTAGGCGAGTAAGCTTAAAGCAAGATGAATCAGTTTACTTTAAACGCCTACAAGAAATTAATTTGCTAGCCAAAACACAGCTATACTTAACTAAATGTCCTATGGCAATTCGAAAATTAAACCAAAAATTGATTTGATTTTGCACTATGCAAATTGGGAAAGCCCAACTAATATAATTTTTAAGACGTGTTGTCTTTCAAATTTATTGATTGCCAGATGTTTGAGAACCTCCTCAATGACCTTTATTTGTTTATACTTTATAGAATAAATTGGATAGTTACCAATAAAATTCATAAATATTAAAGAGAAATTTCAACGTTTTACGTTAATCAAAAAACAATCTTTAGATTTAACATTACATTTTTGGTTGAATTTCAAACATTTTTGAGAGTTTAATTCAACAATTTTAGGTTGAAATGAAAACATTTTCTGTTGGAAAGTCAACGATTTAAGCTAATTATCTAACGCTTTGAGATTAAAACTAAACAATTTTCAGTTGAATTTTTAAATTGTTTGTTGAAAATTTGTTGTTTTATGTTAATAATCCAATATTCCGGGATTAAAATTCAAAAATGTTGAAGCAATTTCAAACACTTTTTATCGAAAGTTCAACATAGTATGATAAATATCTATTATACCCTGAGATTAAAATGCAACTATTTTTAGATGAACTTTAAACTCATCTTATTAAAAGTTAAACTTTTTATGATAATAATCTAGTATTTTTGGTTTAAAATTCAAAAATCTTCTGTTGATTTTTAAACGTTTGCTATTAAAAGTTTAGCGGTTTTTGTTTATAATTAAGTAATCTAGGTTATTTTTAGCTGAAATTTAATATTTTGGTCAAATAAAATTCAACATTTATTGTTGTTTATTCAAAAATAATTATTACATTTTTCAACAAGTGGATTGATTAAAATTCTACCAGTGCTTAATTTTACTACAGTTATTGTAGGTTACCTGTTATGTGCAATTAACGTAGTAAAATTCACCTTACATTTTTTAGAGTGTACAGAAGTATTTGAAACAATTTTAACTTCTCCATATATAACGTCGATTCGAATGCTGCTATTGACTGCAACGATGGTTTCATATTCAGATAAAGCCTGCATATATTCTAATCCTGGATAAACCGATATATAGCTTGTACAAATATTAACAATGGAGAAAAGACAAATTCTATGCAACATTTTTAAATCGATTCACAAAAATAGATTTGTCATATAAAAATCATTAATATGATTGAATTATCTTACCGCAAAATGAATACAAAACATAAATCTTCTCCTAATTGAATCAATTTTCAATCAATTTTAATATCAATAAGGAAAATTGAAACCACTTCACATTGGAAAATTTATTTAATCCCAGTATCTTACACTCGCAAGTTTCTTTACTGTTTCTTTTCGTATTATTTTATTGTTTTGTAATATGGATAAGTGTATAATACAAAATCAGTGGATTTAGCATGTGAAGAAGAAATCGCTTGATTGATTGATTGATTTGAAATAGCACCCAACTACCATTTATTTACGAGTATGTAACGCTTATGTGTCTATTCAATCCGTGTTCGTGTATGACTCACATAAAATAAAACGAAAATAAAAACTTTTCAACCGTAAAAATTGAATTAATTAATTAATTTTACTAAAGTACATTAATTTTTAACCCTTTCATGTGTATGCTAAAACAGAAAAATACTTTGTGTAAATAGTAAATGACTATATGACTAAGAAAAGGGATGAGGCAAATTTTCATTTATTTTTATATCTTCCGTGCAATTAGAATATTTTAATTGTATTTTGTTTACAACAAAGAAGTGATTTGAGATTTAATAAAATTACGAATTTTAACCTTTCCTTATTATCTTCTGAATACGATATACGAAGTGTAGTTTTGTGTTTGTTAAATATAATTTCAAGGGTAAATTGAATTATTACGTCTTGTTGCAAAAACAAACAGATCTTCGTTTGAGACGTAAAAAACTACGAAGTTGAAAATTAATTATTTTCTTATTTAATTATAGGTTATGTACACACGAGTAATTTATTAATTTAAATGAGTAATATTGTGACACATATCCAGTCACTTATGTAATCAAACAGAAATAGTTACACACAAAATAATTAAAATTGAGTTGGAAGAGTGTGATCAAGTTGTGATAGATTTAGAACACTCATATCACACTTATTGTTGTTATTACAGACTAGGACGTAATAAAATAGTTTCAACTTTTACGGTTTAATTAATCAATGGAATCAACTTCGGTTTCTAATATTCTTAGTTGAGAGCCACAAAACTCCAATTGAAAAGCCCTAGTACTAAACCGTCATTTTACAGAATTTTAAAATTTTATTTTCAATAATTTATTAAATACCCATTTATCGCCGTTTAAAAAATGGACACTATCCCAAAAAATAATTGGCCAATATGTCCCTCAAAAAGGCAGAAATGGGGATAATGTCCATGGGGAATATGTAACGGCCCAGAATATGGCAGCTCGATATCCAGAAAAAAAAAATAGAAAAATTGTAATGGGCGATGCAACATGCGTTTCGTCAACAGTTATCAGAATTCGACTAGATCGATGCCCCTGCAGCATTTGCCTGGCTATCGTGCACACCATTTTAAATAAAAACAATTTACCAAAAATTAAAGATCGGTTGAATCCACCGCTTATTTGCTTAGACCACCATCGCGTCGCGTACGGATAACTGCGAATACTGTAGTTAAAAAAATAGACGAAAATTGAAAAAATAACACACAACCGGGAATACAGCCACAGGAAAATAAGGGGTAGGGCGAGTATTTACAACTCCTTAGAAAATGTTGTACAAATACAAAATAATCTGGGAAATATGATTTACTGGTATCACGGCATTGCGTAACGTTTGGTATTGCCATATAGGCCAGTAAGGTTCGATGTTGGCAGGATATTTGCCATGAGGTGGATCTTGACCCGTGGGGTAAAGGTTACAAGTTTGTCACGTTTACGCTTAGTTCCATGTACTTATGCAGCTCAATGGATGCAATAGTGATGCGAAACATCGTCAATACACTGTTCCCAACTCATGCCTTGAGGGCGGAAGAGGATACTCCAGACCAGGTTGGTGTTGTCCCCGTATTCACGGAGGACGAGCTGACCAATCCGGTGGCATCCTTAAAAAATAAGAAGGCTCCAGGGCCCAGTGGCAGCCTCGGGGATGTATTGAAGGTTGTGACAGGTGGTTACCCACAGCTACTGCTCACATTATATAATATTTGCCTGGTAGCGGGAGTATTTCCTACATGCTGGAAGGGGCCAGACTTGCGTTGTTCGAGAAAGGTAATAGAGAGAATCCTGACTCTTCGTCCAATTATAGGCCTATTTGTATGCTTGACACGATGGAAAAACGGTTGGAGAAACTCTAAGGCAGCACGGCTTTCGGTTTGGTCACTCATCAGTCAATGCCATTATGAAGGTAACCAGCGCATTGGTGAACATTGGTGTTCCTCGTTACTCTTGTCGTTAGGAACGCCTTTAACTCGGCGAGATGGGAGGACATACTAGGGGCGCTTCGGCGGTCATTTAAGGTCCCGAATTACCTCTTGAGAGTGATGTAAGACTACCTGAGGGACAGGAGATTATTGTATGAGACGGCAAGTGGGGTTGAAAGGGAAGAGATCACTCCCGGAGTGGCACAGGGTTAGATTCTTGGTTCAGATCTGTGAAACGTACTGTACGACGGGTTTCTCCAGCTTCTAATGCCGGACGATGTATCCTTGCTGGGTTATGCGGGATATCGCCGTAGTAATAACACTAGAGGCGCTAAAGGTCACGAGTTGATGTTGGCAAATGTCTTTGAGCGGGCGGTTACTGCGTCTTTGAGCAGACTGATGGCCAAAGTGGGGGATCACGTTCTAGTAGGCGAAAGGTCCTTATGTCAGAGGTGCACTCGATTCTCTTGTATGGGGCAGAGATTTAAGCTGGCGCTATGACCTATACCAAAAGTATCGTATGAAAATGCAATCGACTCAGAGGAAAGGGGCACTGAGAATGGCGTGCGCCTTTAGGATGGAATCCGATGTTACCGATCGAGTTGTTGCCACAAGAGCGGCGGGAGATATATCTGCGGAGCGCAGATACAGGGAGGAAGGAGGCTGCAACCAGAGCTAGGGTCGATACCATGGAGGCATGGCAGCGTGGACAGGAGACGACGGATAAGGTCAGATGGACGGTTAGACTGATCAAGGTCCTTTGTCCAGGGATTAACAGAGGTCATGGTGGAGTAAATTTTTTCGTGTGTCAGTTTTTGACGGGGCATGGGTACTTCAGAGCCTACCTCCACTGGATGGGAAAGCTGAGGTTCCCTTAGTGTTTGTACTGCACGGAGGAGCGAGACGATGTGTGTCACACTATCTTCAGGTGCGATGGATTCTCGATGGAACGGAGGCGGTTCACTTCATTAGTGGTGGAGGTAATGCTTCAGTCGGAAGCAGTAGAATATTTCGAAGAGGCGATATTGCGACGGATGAGGGAGCGAAGGTTGCTTAGTGGATCCATAGGTGGGAATAGGAGACGAGGTATACAAGCAGTGCGGGCCAGACCGAAGTAATGCGGAAGCAGTTCGATTTGGGTTTTCCGTGGTCTGTAGGTGATATTTTAGTTAGTCAAGTCTTACACTGTTGGGCGGAGTGTAACTCCGCTCTTCGCGTTTTGAAGGTTCTTTTTCGTCTACAATAAAAAATAAAAAAAACTGCGTAATGTTGCAACTGCATATCCTATACGGTATGCTGATCGGTGACGTATGCGCTTATGACGGATATTATGTTTCATTAACTTTTTCCTAGATATTGCTCTGGTGTTTAGTACGGTATCTTGATATGCACTACACTATATTTCATTAATAGTTCACGTAAAAGCTGGGATCCGTTATCTGTTACAATCGACTGAGGTACTGACATTACATTAATGATAACTTGCTTCATGTTGAAACTCAACAAGGTCGAGGACGCTCCTCGAAACGGCAGTATAAGAACAAACCTTAAATGCTGGTAAAAAATCATTAGAATTCACGTTCTACTGTGCTTGGACCGAGCATAAGGCTCCAAAAATCCCAGATATTGCCACTGCTTGATAAAATCTAGCACCTCATTCCCCATTAATTTCCAAAAACAATTTTGCATTAGAGCCTGCCCAACGTTTTATACCCATATGAGCTGACGGTGGAGGCAGGAGTGCTGGTCGAATAAGTAAAAATAGCCGGAATAACCAGGCACATCCTGTGTCTTGGTATTAAGTACCATAGGAATGGCCAACCAATAATTTTTTACCTTGAACTATGAGATTGGTTTTCAACTCAGCTCAACATTCGAGTTCTAAAAATACAGGCAAATTTAGGTCTACACTTAACGGCTCTTTATTGGGACCGTGAACGGTGGAGTCGATGAACATTATTCATTACGCAAGACGAGAGACAAAGTATCGGATACTATGATTTGATTTCCATTCCTATGTTCAATTTTAAAATTAAAGCCAATCTCATTAGCCAATGAAGGTTCATATTCAAAACTTCTTTATATAGAGCAAAGACGCATAGAATTCTAACTCCGTTACGCTGCATTTTAAATCAAATGATAATTGAACTGAAAGCGATTATAATATTCGTACATCCCCAAAATCGCCGTAAAGTTTTAGGGCCGGGATACACTATAATGGCATCCACTCATTGTGTTTAGGCATAGCAGTGAACTGGCAAGGGGGCCTTCCCGCGACAGTAAAACCGGTATCAAATGTGGCATCATCCTTGGCCTAGAATGCTTGTATTTGCTCTAGTATCCAGCCGACCTTAGGCTGGTCGTTTACAAATACTTCCACGAATCCTTAATTTAACTGTAGCACATTTGCCGACGTAAATTTTTTAAAAGTGGAAATATCGTCAGGAACGATGAAATTTTTGACTTGGTGTCAACAGTTTGATTGTCCAATGGCGTGTTGGATCTGGGAGATAAAGTTTACCGTGGGGTTGTCGGGACTAAAGGTCATTGATTAGTTCTTCTTTGCTCCGGTGTGAGTTAAAATCGGACAGGGACTGCAATCTGGTAAGTACACATTTTCCTGCCCACAACCGAAACAAAAATTTAGTTCATTAGGGTTTTGCAAAATTTAAACGTATGTTCAATACTTTGGCAGTTAAAACAATGAATTCCATTTTCCTTAGATGGTTGGTTGCATTTCTAGTATTGTGATCTTCTACCAAAAACTCCCACCTTACCGAACGACACACAGTTGTCAGACTTTTCTGTAATATTCTTGCTGAAATCAGTTGGCGGCTTATCTGCATCCAAAACAAGTTGAAAACGTGGCTGCTCAATCTTGTAAATTGAAGAACGAGACTTAGCGGCTAATTCAGGGTTGAATTTAACTCGCGTCCATAGTTCTTCTGATTGTGTACATTCTTGCGATTGATTGATTTGCTTGTGCAATAGGCCGACTTGCAGACATGGGCACATCCTTCAGAATATCAATAATCTGACAATCAGAGAAATGTTGACGATTGCATTCTGAAATACGTGAAAAGACTCCCGCGGGAATTTTTGTTTACATGTGATCGACATCCACTAAATCGATAAACCACCTGCTGCCTGGTTTGATTCCAGGTAAAGACCTAGTGTCAATGTAAGTCAATGTCTTCTACTAATTTACCAATGAAAGTTTGTACGTACAGGCATTATAATTCTTTGAAGCCATTGAACGTCAAAGTGGAAGAATGGGATCTTATGATGATTCACCATTTAATTCAAAAATTAGATAATTCGAAACAAACCGATATAATCAAAGATTCGAAAGCGAATAGTCTCCTAAGTTTTCGAAAGTTCATTCAAATTTTAAAAAAATGGATCCATTTACTCGAAGCCATTCAATGTAACATAGTTCAACATACCCAATTAATTAAGGGCGGTTCGGTTAGACCAGTCATGGCATTTCCTTCATTCTAAAACAAAGAATTGGTATACGTCGTGTACGGCAAAATAAAGAATGTAACGTCTCGATATTACGAACCTCAGTCATATGTTGAGAGTGTATCATTGCAATCCTCGAGGATCAAATAAAATTATTTTAGGAAATAGAAATTGTTCCCTGCGAAAACAAGTATTCATCAGAAGAGAAGAAGAGAAGTTATGTAAACACTATAGCAAAACCGTCAAAAAATTGTCCTGTGGTATACATATATTCAGTATTACTTCCAGGTAAGCCTAAGATAACGAACTTAGGACTATCACATCAGGGAACGAATGCCGGGATGAAAGTGAAAATGTGCCAGGATAAAATCATTGAGCCATCCAACAATCCATAGAGTTCACTGGTAGTTCTATTGCAAAAGAAAGACGGGTCAACAAGGTTTTGCGCAGACTTCCCAAAACTAAATGATGCCACAAAGAAGGACAGCTGTCCATTACCCAGGATAGATGATACACTAGACCTACTGTTAGAATCAACATTAATCAGCACCTTGTACTTGAAAAGTGTATATTGGCAAGTTGCGACTCAAGAAGAAGACCGAGAGAAAACAGCATTTTTTACGGCCACCGGCCTATGGCAATTCACCATTATGCCATTTGGCCTATGAAATGCACAAGCTACGTTCGAGAGACTGATAGAGACAATTTTGAGAGGGCTGCACTGGAAGACATGTTTCGTTTACCTATAGACGACATCATTGTAATCGGGAAAAGTTTCGACGAAAGCCTGCCAAACATCATTCGAGCAGCTAAAAACAGCATTATGTTAAACACCGATGTTAACATATCGTCGGCCAGGCCAAAGATTTATTTTAAACTCGGATGCCAGTAATGTGGGAATTAGAGGTGTTTTGTCTCAACAAAATGAAGCAGAAGAACGAGTGAATTGATACTTCAGCAGAATCCTATCCAGGTCAGAGAGAGATTATTGTGTAACCCGACGAAAACTACTGGTCGTTGTGTAATGCATTAAACTTTTCCACAAATACCCGTATGGTGTAAACAGTCCTCTTTGGAAAGAAAATACGGCTGAGTTTGGAGTACCAGAGTTAACTCCCAAAGGAGCCGGGAACTGTAAGCGGCCTTAGAAATAGAATGATTGAGATCCATGAGCATGTTAAAAGGTATAGCAAGCTGAACAGCGACTGATCAATGGGTCGTTAGGATCTAAAAGAGAACGACAGGGGATATGACGGGTTAGCCCCTTAATCTTGCATTAAATCTTCATTAATCAGAAACGAAAATTTAAATTCTGGAAAATGAAGATTAAATCTTCTTTATCCAGAATATTTTGTTGAAATATTTTGAAAAATGTAGATTTCCATTCTAATTCTAATATTAGCCGTATTTCTTGATGCATAGTTATCCGGGTCGCTATCTGCACAATTTTTTTTATTTTATTTTTTTTAATAAACATATATTGAACTTTTATGAATAAGCAATAAATATTATCATATGTTAGATACTAAAGACTTGTACCGATACTAAAATTGCAAAATTTTTTAAATGCAAGATCTTGTATTTGCAAGATTTTGTATTTGCAAGATTTTTTACTTGCAAGATTTTGTAATGCAAGATTTCGGGGCGCTCCCGGATATGACGAAGGAGAATAAGCTTTGGCTCTACAACTCACAAAGAAGAAAAGGGAAGTCCCCAAAGCTACAAAGTCATTGGTAAGGACCATATACAATTATAAAGAAAATAAACGACGTCGTGTAAAAGGATTCAGCGGAATCAGCGAGCCAAGATGAAAGTAGTATACGTCAATAGGCTGGCACGATACCAAGAAAACCCGAATAATGTTTCTGTTCGGGACGAACAGAATTAAGAAGGGAGTGATGTAATGATTATAGCCATCAAAGAATTAGTTGACGTTATGAACATCGATAGCTCAGACTCCGGATTATGTAGCCTTATCTGTGCATCGTGGATCTCTGTACATATGGACGTTTTTTCACCGCTACTTGTGGGATTCTTATCAAAGATCTACACACAAATATAGAGGCCGGAGCTCTTAAAAGCCCGGAAACTACGGCTTGAAAGACATGGACTTCTAAGCCTGGTCCAATAAGCCAAGAGATGAAGCGGGACGTAAACAAAAATATTTCGGGTCCCTCTATTACAACAACATCTAAGGGAGCGTTGACCAATAGGTCTGGTTCACAAACAGCAGTAATTAAGAAGGATATTAGCTCGTATACAGCTAGTCCCCTAACTCTTTGGGAAAGACAGAGCTCTAATAAACTAGTCCCGGAATACCAAATCGAGATATCCAGATCCTTGGGGACACTATGTGAACCCTAGGAGGACTTGGTGTCAGAGTCGCATTCGGGCGGGGTGTTTGACACGATAGTGGTGGAGGCGATGGAGTAGATTGATGTTGAAGTTGTTGCAGATCAGTTTACACCACCGCAAGGCAGCCTCCGCTGCTCTTCTGCTCAAAATTGAAGTTGATGGAGTTGACGTTGTACTAATCCAGGAGCCTTGGGTCATTGGAGACCGGGTTATAAGACTCAGGGAACCAAACTATAGAGTGATGTTTGCCAAGAAGGAAGGTCAGATTCCTTCTATTTAATTACAGTAACTCAGATGTAGTGGAGGCTGGCAATGAGATTGGTAGTTTAAATCTCTGGCTTATTTCAGCCTATCTACCATATGAAGGGGTTGATATACCAACTGCAATTCTTAGAGATAGCGAGAATTTGAAATCATTTTGGTTGGGATGTGAACTCACAATAAATGGGTACAAACGAGAGAGGTGAGCTACTCCTTGATTTTATCCTTAGTAATAACCTTCAAATATGTAATTTTGGGTGTAAACCCACTTTTATAACAAGAAACCAACAAGAGGTGCTAGATATCATGCTTGTCTCAGATATATGTAATTAAGGATAGTTTGATGAATTGGAAAGTGTCTGATGACCATTCCTTTTCTGATGACTGCTATCTTCAGTATGAACTGGTTACAGAAGCCACAAAAAGGGCTATGTTTAGAAATAGTAGGAAAATCGACTGGGATACCTTCAGAACATTCTAGGTAATTCATTGCCAGTACCATTGCTCCAAAACCCTCTGTATCTACTCAGGAGCTTGATGACTTAGTAGACCAGCTATCAGATACTTTTCGTGTAGTTATGCTGAGAGCTTCTCCTCTAAGTAGAGCTTTTGGTAAACAAAGGCCACCTTGGTGGTCGAAACAGCTCCAAAGCTCTCGTCAAAAATGCAAAAAACATTTTAGAAAGCCAAGAAAACAAGAATTGCTGCGGATTGGGTCTGATACAAAGAAGTCCTTAGAACATACAAATATGCAATAGGAAATGCAAAAATAAGTGCCCGGAAGCTCTACTGTGGTAAAATACAGGAGTCCTCGGAGGCTGCGAGGCTACGGAAAAATGTGGCTTCAAGTCTTGTCATACAGAGTCATCTCCAGCGAGTTACTACTGAGAACCAACTTTCCGGAATGCTCCAAACTGGCATCTGAAATGCCAAATGCTTGTTTGGGTTCAGGCGTTGAAAGTCGTATAATAAGCAGGAGGAAGTAAGTGTGGGCAGTTAACAGCTTTAAGCCATATAAGTCAGCTGGACTTGATGGCATCATTCCTGCGGATGTTCAGCAAGCCATTGACTTGGCCCAACCCTGGCTGGAAGTTATCTTCAGATGCATCCTGGAACTTTATCACATTCCTAGGGAATGGACTGAGGTAAACGTAATATTTATACCAAAGGCGGGAAAAAGCTCTCAGTCCTACCCCAAAGACCTTAGACCTATAAGCTTATGCTCTTTTCTATTAAAAATAATCGACAGTCAAAAGGAAGCTCACATTAGAGGCTCTATTGAGCCGGCCAGGTGGTCGAAATCTCAACATGCGTACTGTAAAAGGAGATCGATGCTCTACACTCCCTGATTTATCCTATTGAGGAATCCCTAGAATTTAAGGCATACTCTTTAGTAACCTTTCTGGATATAGAAGGTGCCTTTAGCAACGTTAAACCGGTCGCAATAATTCTGGCTTTGTTGAGTCTGGGTGTGGATGAATCCTTCGTTGGCTACAGTGAGTAGAGCCCAGACAAATTTTATGTGGTATGGCTACGGAGCATATTTGTGTCTACGCCGGTCCCGTGGGACAGCCACCCTAACCTAACCTAATCTTCTCAAAATTCGCTGTTCGTAAAAGAAAGCCGTATGTTGGCTACACCTCAAATATTTTATTTAGTATTGTTCGTCAAAACAACTTAAATTTGTTATTTTGCTACAAAATTTTTTAAAGTTTAGAACTAATTAACGTGTACACCTAATTCATCGTATTCTATAATAATCTAATTCGTAGGATTGTTGCCTCCTAGTTTATATTGTGTGTCACGATCAATTTTCTATTTTTCCCCCGTTTTTACATTTTTTTTACTTAAACCTTAATTAATTGCCAATATTACTTCAATTTATCAAATTCAATTTTAGGTTTTTATTTTTTATGTGTAAAAGTCAATTTGTTGTGTTTTATCCAATTTGCTTATTCAGCCGAAATTGAGGGATTCACGCCAATCGATTGTGAAAACGTGTATTTTGTGTAAAGAAGAGATGAAATTTTAATTTTATTTAACGATAAATAAAATTCTCATGGATAACATAAAATATGTGTACAGTATTATCGCTGTTAAAATAATTATGTGTAAGTCCTACACTTCTCTCTAATATGAAAGCTCAACCACTACAGACGAATAGTATGTAAATTACAAAGTCGCAGTTTTAATTAATGTTGCATTCATAAATTAAAAATTTTATCGACTATAAATATTTTCAAATATGTATAACAGCCGTCTGGTCTCTCTGGAAAATTATACGTTTATGTTGTAAAATGTCAAAACTGAATAAATCATTAAAACATAAAAAAAAAAATTCAAATTTAAATTAACTATTCAGATTGCAACTGAATTTTGTGTACCGTCATCACTTTGCAGGCCCAACGTACCAATATATGATGTGTTCAGCTGAGAAAATTTTCCACTTAATTTATGATTTCATTCAAAATAATGTTTTGACTGGGTAATGTTGAAATTTTTTTTTAATATTTAACTTTTGTTGGGGTGGTGGAAGCAGACACTCAGACAGGCATTCATGGAATAAAATTAAAAGTGAAACACCATTGCCCCTCCCTACATAAAACAAGAAGGAAATTAAAAATTATCACTACAAACTGCTCGTGGCGTTTATCACGCAATATTAATTGTTGAATTTATTATTTACCCACACAGTGTTTTGATTTTATTGTTTTGTTGTATTATAAATAAAATGGTCGAGTATACGAAAGGCTGTAGTGTTTTGATTTTGGAGTCAAATATTAAATTCTATCAATATTCACATTGATTTATTTTCTTAATGTTTGATCGGATGAATGTGCAAAGGTAATGGGGTGAACTATATATGTTCCATTTCACTCCCAATAGACACCAATTTTAACTTTTGTTGTATTTCTATTTAAAACGCGGAAGAGATTAGTATAAATTGTCGAATGAACGATAAAGAAGAAACAAAAATTTTGTTGTTAACAAAAGTGAATTAAAAATTGTACAGATAGTCAAAAGCTATACGAAACGATACTTAATAATGATAATTTTTCGGATCCGAATTCCGTCCGTCCGAACGACCTCATTACTGTTACTGCCACCGAATGTCCTTTGTTTTATAATGCTTACGGGCTTTATCGGAGCCACCTTCATTTTTGCAAACACCCGTGTTGTATGCACAACTTCATCAGTTGCAATACGAAAATAAGCTACCACAGCATAAAGAGTTTTAAACTTTTAATCGCTGACAATAACAACAGCGGTGAATAGCATCTCTGGACTTTGTCCATTTCCAATTCCTTGAACAAGCCAATACATTTTAACCATTTGGAACCCTTCTCCTCTTATTTGCTTATCTCATCCAGTATAAGCACGCCAAACCTCCTGAAAAATCATTTTAAAATGAATGCATATCACAAATCTTAATAACTCGCGTTTCGTAGGTATTTTTATCTCTTCGATAATTTGCAAATCAAATCTAAATGTATTAATTCGGTACCCAAAAACGTCTACATTAGAATCCCATCGTAGTCCCAAGACTTTATGAATGGATCCATGGACTTTCAGCCTGTTAATGGATCCATTTAACTTGGGCTGAGACTTCGATAGCGACTTCCTCTCACTCGAAGCTGTCGAGGTAGTCGTCCACATAACGTTGATTCACTATTGTTTTCATAACTCGGGGGTATTTTCTTCATAAATTTTGGCACATTTACTTCTAATGAACGGCGCTGATGACGGCGAAAATGCAGCTTCAAAGGTAATGACATCCATCTCATATACATCTGGTTTGAGATTTTGATTGTTATCACGCCAGAGGAATCATTGGTAGGGTTGATCTTCTTTCTTCTTGGTTATGTCTTTTGAAAACATGTAATAAAGGATTTACCAGATCCGGGCCTTTCAACAATAAATTATTTAGCGAAACACCATCCACTTTCGCTGCTGTGTCCCAGATAATTCGAAATTTTCCTGGTTTATTTGGATTTTCTGCTGCGAACATTTATAGATACATACGAACAGTTCAGATCCGCTTCGTTAACTGCAACCTTTGATACATAGCGCTGCCCTTTCATTGAATTTTCTGCTTATAATCAGTTCGCCGAACTGTGGATCATTTTCTTCGTCAGATATCGGAATCGGGGCAATACTATTGAATAAATTTCGGAAAGTCTGACTTCACTATGCCTCCACAAAAGTCCAATTAAGTAACGTTGATCCATTTTTTGACTTGTTCATGACTAATCTTTAATGCTTCAAGAGTAATTTGTGTATTTATAAGCTGATGAAGGAACTTATCAGTGTTGCATTCGAACTTATGAACGTGATTCACCTTCCCTTTCCAAAGTGGCAAAGTGTCCGCATACAAGCCAGCCAAATCGAGCTTTAGTCGCCTATCGTTCATTGATCTCGCATTCTCTGACATTGAGTGTTGCTGCCATACGCCAATTATTTCGACCGATTAAAATTTTCGGTGCTTGACCTTACCAAGGGCCCATTATTGCTAAATTTTGTAACTAAACACATTTGGAATTTGAAATTTAAGATTTAACATTTTTAATTTGGAATTTGAAATTTACAGTTTGGAATTTGGAATTTGAAGTTTGGAATTTGGAATTGGAACTTCGGAAATTTGAAATTTGCAATTTGTAATTTGAAATTTCGAATTTGAAGTTTGGAATTTGGAATTTCGAATTTGAAGTTTGGAATTTGGAATTTGAAATTTGGGATTTGGAGTTTGAAATTTGAAATTTGGAATTGGAAATTTGGAATTTGAAATTTAGAATTTGAAATTTTGAATATAATTTGGAATTTAAAATTTGGAATGTGGGATTTAAAATCTGAAATTTGGAATTTGAAAATTGAAATTTAGAATTTAGAATTTGGACTTTGGCATTTGGAATTTGGAAATTGAATTTTGTATATTGAAATTTGAAATTTGAAATTTGAAATTTGGACTTTGAAATTGGAATTTAGAATTGGAAATTTGTAATTTGTAGTTTGGAGTTTGAAATTGGAAATTTCGAATTTGGGATTTGAAGTGTAAAGTTTAAGATAAATTTAAGATTTAAAATTTGAAACTAAACTTTTGAAATATGGAATATGAAATTTTGAAATTTGGGATTTTAACATGAAATTTGGAATTTCAGTTTGAAAATTGGAATTTGAAGTTTGAAATTTGAAATTTGTGATTATGGTTTAAAATTTATAATTTTAAATTTAAAATTGAAATTTTGAATTTTAAATTTGTATTTTGGGATGTGGAATTTGGAATTGGAAATTTGGAATTTGGGATTTGGAGTGTGAAGTTTGGAATTTGGAATTGGAGATTTAAATTTTGAAACTTAAAATTTGAAATTTGGAATCTGAAATTTTGGATTTTGGTAAGTATGTGACATGTGGAAGTAGGCCGTGTTTGGGGGAATTCGCCATCGGTAAGTATAACAGGTAACTGACAAAAATAGGCAGGTCTAGTTAGCAGTTCACGTAGTAATAGGCAGGTCTAGTTGTTAACGACTTTTTTTTTATTAATGAGCTGGGATGGATATGTTTAGTTAATAAACTTCGAACATCTCCAAACAAGCCCATTACAAGTGCGAAAAGTTGGGTTTCGAAGTGGTGGCTGCCTGTCGGTCTGTCTGTTAGTCGTTCTCTCTCTACAACCCAGATGGTTTACCCAATGGAACTGAAATTTAATATTTAAACCTTCTTTTTAAACTAAGAGGACCCAGTGAATTTTTGAATTTATGCCAAACGGAACTGACAACTTCAGTGGACTAGAAAGTTTAATATGCAAATATCTCAAAAAATACAACAGTATTCAGAAAAACTATTAAACACAAAATGTTTCCCGATGTTTGTATAATAAGTTTCTCAAAATTCCCTGTTCGTAAAAGAAAGTCATTTGTTGGCCACACTTTAATTTTCTTTAATGGCATCCTAGTCAAGAAGCTTGTTGAGAACTGCATCTTCTCCGTAGACTTATTTTCGTAAGTCCTTTGTATATAAGCAAGATTAAATTAGTTACATAGTGAAGGAATTAGAGCTGGATTTCTTTTCAATTATACCTATAATTCCCATAGTGCTTCGATTTAATGAAATCAAAATCAAAATAATTTAAAGCGGTATTAAAATTATTCACAAAACAAATTTACTATACAATTATTTCTAAATTATTCATAATTAAATCTCCGGAGCAGGTGGTAAACTAATTTTATCATCAATTAAATTTGACATACTTTATAAAATTTCATTACGGTTAAATAATTATTTAACTCAAAGACCCAAACCAACGGCAATCCCACACAGTTTAAATAATATCCCCTTTACAATAACACTTATTGAACACTGTTTCAGTATATTCAAGTCCCCCCTGCCCCCTTCAAAAATACAGTATACAATACATTTGGAAATATAAAATTTATTGAAAAGCTTTAAGCAGAGCAGTGAAGAAATAAACTATCGTATCGTAGAAAATACATTTTTTTAAACGCCAAACCGCAAGTTTATCGATTAAAAAAAATTGGAGAGCGAGGTGGAGCAAATATCAACGAAAGATGTCAAAAATACATAAACTCGTATTTGTTGTTTTATGAAAAGAGGGATGTACGATAATAAGTTAATAAATAAACTGGAAAGTTTAATTTTTATATTTTAAAACAAACAAAAGCCACAATAAACCACTTGTGGGATGATTTTTTTGGTTTTTTTGGTTGAATCATAATTTTTATTACCATCAAAAAGCAATTTAAATTAAATTCAATATTTACTTTTTATTACAAAAATTTTCGATTTTATGTCTTGTTAGTTTTAAAGATAATTTATATTAAACAGATTTTGAAGCGTTAAACGTATTATATCCCGGCATTTTTTTTAGTATTGATTTATGTGGGCGGATTTTCCCCGAGGTCTTGTTTAATGAATGTTGCTATATTTACATATTTTCATATAAAAGAGGATCTAAATATAATTAAATGAAAATACATTTTTTTCCTGCTTTAATATTTAAATTCTGATATGGCAAATATCCAATTTTTTGTATGTCCATGCGAAGAGCAGAAAACATTTGCCTTGTGCTTTATTTTGTCGCTTTAGATTAAATTATTAATTATTTTATTTTTGTACCTATTTGATTTAAACAAAGGAATATTTACGATTTGTGGAAGTATACAGAAAGAACGAATACCCTTATAAATATTTAAAGCAAAAATCCATTAGTAATCCGCAAATGAATACTAAAAAAAATGCTTTTTGCAGGAATAATTTCAAAATAATAAAACAAATTTTAATGAATTTCCGAGTAAATTCGTCAAAATTAATTATATGTTTTCCCCGGTCGGAATGCGACTTGAACAGACAGATTTATGATGTATAACAGTGTAGTCTAAATTATAGTTTCTGGCTACCCTAGGCGCTACTAAATTTTCGGGTGACGAGTCATTAGCCATTTAAGAGTGGCTTGACGAACCAATAGTAGCATTAAACATGCGAAGAATTCAGCAATGATCAAAGCAGTGCTAATAGAAATACAAGTAAAAATCGCCCGCATGCAGTAAGAAATCAACTTAATAATAAACTGGAAAAAGATAATCGTTTGGGCGACACTTGGTTGATGCAAGCGCAAGAACCAACTAAAAAATACAAAGTCGCTGAGATTCTCAGGGTTACGGCTGAACAAATATGGAAGAACATTGCCCTTTTTCCCGGAAACTCAAAAGATTGGCCAACATCCTACAATGCTGCGTATTAAATATCGACTCTAGAGCTGCACTTATCCAACGAGCAAAATTTCTAACGCATTAGGGAATATTTGATATACGAGGCATGGCACATGGTGAAAGACGATTCGGTGAGTCCAGAAGCTGAGCCAGGTGCCATTAAAACATTGAAACAGTTGTTCGGTAGACCCGACATAATAATAAATGCAGCTCATTACGCATTAAAGAAATACTACCACCAGAATTGAATGACATGGGATCATTAATTAGGTATTAAGCAGCCTTCAGAAGTTTGGTTTTATATGTAAATAGAGCGGATTCGCTAAACCACACTAATAATCGGGACTTATTCCTAGAAGTGTTCGGTCGTTTGCCCAGTTCTAAACAATTACATTGGCAAAGACACAAGAGGCGCTATAACGAAGAAGCGTATCGGCTGTAAGTGATTTGAACACATACATAGCAGAAGATGCTAAGAGATGGGCTGTAGTCGTAGAGAGAAAGCTTTGTAGCTATAGTCTCTTGAACCATGTGAGTGTAGAAACAAGAAAACTGCGAAGAAAACTGAGAAAGAATTCATCACCCTTTGCTGCATAAACGGAGGGGTACATCACCAAAATTTGATCAAAAAGTGCCACAGACAGTGATACAAAGACATCTTGGAGCGCGTACCGATGCCAGATCGTTTGTATTGTTCCGTGTGGTACCAGTAACGTCGCGCAATGAGCGGTATTCAGTAGATACCTGAACATTACTTGAAAATTGGTCATATGTGATTTTGGTGGATGACCAATTGTTAAACGAATTGCGGGCTAATGTACACCAATAAGATTTGTCTTTCAAGTGGATAGGAGACACCAATAAAATAGAAGAAGGATCTAAGGTGGTCGATTTGAAAGACACAAGTCACGTTAAAAGTACAAGGTATCGATTCAATGATGTTGTATAAGGTATCGATTCAATGAACTTTCCAGTGCAATCAATTTTTTCTGATGAACTGAAAAGGAAATAATGTATCTCAAATTTTAAATCCCAAATTTCCAATTTCAAATTTGAAATTTCAAACTCCAAATCGCAAATTTTAAATTCGAAATTCCAAATTCTAAATATATAATTCGAAATTTCTAATTTCAAACTGCAAATTGCAAATTTCAACTCCCAAAGTTCCAATTCCAAATTCCAAACTGTAAATTTCAAATTCCAAATTTCTAATTCCAAATTTCAAATTAAAAATTCCAAATTAAAAATGTTAAATCTTAAATTTCAAATTCCAATTATTAAATTTCGAATTTTAAATTTTAATTCCAAATTTTAAATTCCACATCCCAAAGTCCAAATTTCTTATTCCCAAATTTCAAGTTTCAAATTTTAAATTCCAAATTCCACATCCCAAAGTCCATATTTCAAATTCCAAATTTCAAATTCCAAATTCTAAAATCGAAATGTTAAATCTAAAACTTCAAATTTAAAACTAGAAATTCCAAATTTCAAATTGCAAATTGCAAATTCCATTTGCCAAATCCCAAATTTCAAAATTCAAATTCCAAATTTCAAACTGGAATTACAAATTTCAAATCCCTCATTCCAAATTTCAAATTTTAGATTCCAAATCCCAAATTTCAAAATCCAAAATTT
The DNA here is from genome assembly GCA_963556165.1 of Tipula helvola. Taxonomy (NCBI): domain Eukaryota; kingdom Metazoa; phylum Arthropoda; class Insecta; order Diptera; family Tipulidae; genus Tipula; species Tipula helvola. Next base: position 70,249,054 of record OY744483.1, on the reverse strand, counting down.
CATATTCCAAATTTTAAATTTTAAATTTCAAATTTTAAATCTCAAATTCCAAATTTCAGACTCCAAATCCTAAATTTCAAATTTCCAATTCCAAATTCCAAACTTCAAATTCCAAATTTCAAACTGAAATTCCAAATTTCAAATCACACATTCCAAACTCTAAATTTCAAATTTCAAGGTCGAAATTTCAAATTCCAAATCTCAAACTCCAAAATCCAAAATTTCTTATTCCAAATTTCAAATTTTAAGTTTAAAATTTGAAATCTCAAATTCCAAATTCCAAACTTCTTTTTTTTTGTTTTTTCTTTATAAACATTAGACAAGTAAAAGTAATAAAATAGAAGACAAAACTAGAATACATAGTACAATTAAAATGTGCTCAATTGCTTTGTTTAGTTTCAACCATATTTTGAGAGATTTATAGAAAGCCGAAAAGCTGCTGCACACTCGTATTTCCAAAGGTAAGTTGTTAAATATAATAGGTGAACCCACACTGAAGAAACAATTACGAAACTCTAAATTAACATTGGGGACATACTTGATACATTTAAAATTCAAACGAAGATTATAGACCAAATAATTTACAAAGTTGTTCCCGCTGATGATATAAAAGAGCTTTAAAACCTTGAAAACATATAAGTGTTGTAAAGGCATTATAGCCAGCTCCTGAAATATAGGCCAATATGGTCTTTGCACTTATTTAAAAGGCATTAGCCGCAAAACATTCTTCTGTCGCACGTACAGATGCTGTATGAGAGTTTTGCAAACACCCCACAACATGCTAAACCACACAGGAGGATAGAATCAACTAGGGTAAAGTAAACCAATTTCAGTACATATAATGGACAGTATAGTCGTACAACGTAAATTCCAAATTCCAAATTTCTGATTCCAAATTTCAAATTCCAAACCCCAGAGTCCAAATTTCAATTTTCAAATCCCACATTCCAAATTTCAAATGTCAAATTCCAAACTTCAAATTGTCAAACCTAGTTCCAATTTCAGAATAAAGGTTTACTTTTTGCACGTTCCATGTTACTTTTTTTTAAACGACCAATGAATATGAGATCCAAGAAAACCATTCAAGAATAAGAAAGTTGTAAACTTTGCAACTTCATTATTATGCTTTTAGTATAATTTACCACGCATAATTATGGTTTTGAAATTTTGAAAAAAATTTAAAATGAAAATATTTCGTAAATATCCATTTGGATCAAACACCAACACTCTAGAGGCTGATAATAAGATAAGAGGCTGAACTAATTTTAAATATGTTTTGGGTCAACTACATTTTCGAAAATTGAGAAAGTGGAACGACGGTTTTCAACCCTTTGTTAACATTTCAGTCGAAAATAAAAAAAATTAGTGATTATCAGCCGAAACTAAAACGGATTCATGGATTGCAATAAAAACTTTTGTAATTAGTCTGAGGTGAAAATCCTTGTTCAAACTACTCGTGGAATATCTAGGAAAACCATAAGAATCCAAAGAATTGGCATAAAATCAGCCTCGTGATTCGATTTTCAAAAAATAATCATCTTTGGGAAACATCAATTGGCAGGATACATTAACTGATAATATCAACAAGAACGTGAACAATTCTATAACATAAAAAGTTCCATTAGAAAAGATTGAACCAAACAACAATCCTCCGTGGTACGATGACGTTCTTGTTAATTTAAAAAATTTAAAAACCAAGGCCTATCGGAAAATGGAAAAAACAATTCGGAAACAAATAAAGTTGGATTCATCAGCTCTAAGTTCGACGATTATTTTAATATCAGACATCAACATTGAATTAAAAATGTTCAAAATGCTGTTAAATCTGATCCGAAATTCTTTTGGAAATACTTTGCTACTAAACGTTATAACTTCACGTTTAGTAGCAAAGTATTTCCAAAAGAATCTCTGTCATAAAATTTGATAAGTCAAGTTTAATTAAGCTTCTGGGGCAAATTATTTTAAATTGTTGTTGTTCCTTTCATTATTTTAATTCAACTCTGAGCTTTCTGTTTATGGCAATAAATTAGGTCAAATTGAAAAACAAATTTGTACGAAGGATTAAAAATTTATTAATTTTCAGATTATTAATCCGATTAATTTTAATGAAACTTATTTACGAGTATAAACCCTTTCTCCATAAAAATTTTCTATTATCCAATAGAAGAGCACAATTTTAGAAATTTACCATTTTCATTATTATTTTGAATCCTTTGTATTTTGATAAAAAATAAAATCGTAATCACAATAACGGCAATAAAATGAAAATTGATTTTTTTTTTATTTCTATTTATTTCGATTTGTTGGTTAAATTTGATTAGAAAATGTCTGTTTTATTCAAAAATTGGTTTTTATGTTAGTATCTAGCTGAGTTTGAGATTTTCTATTTTCTTTGTACGAGTGTAGATATCTTTCGTACATATAGGTACATATAAGCAATATATCGTTTTATCTTGTTACATAAATATTGATATTATTGTCCATTATACGAACTTGTATAAATTAAAATTGTTTTATGTATGTTGGATTAATTAATGTTTCTACTTCTGTATACCGTATGTTACCAAATAAAATTAAGCTAACCCCACAAAAAACCACTTAACCATATGAAGTAAACGACTAACAGAAATATCAACAATAATTAGTTTTTACGGGTGCGCCAGCAATTATAAAGCGTCCAACAAGAAACAATTTAATTTTCCAGTGGTTGATTTGCTTTGTAGGTTTGTATTTATAGTCCATAAAACCAAAAAAAAAAAGAAGCTAAGTTAACACCTAATTAACAAATTCCCATCCCTTTCATTCTCCGGGAACAAAAAGCAAAATATCCTCATGTTTGATGCATTTTTTGTTTGTTTTGTTGGCCAACAAATTTTCTTTTTCCACAAACAAACAGAAAACTTAATTTGACAATAACCAGAAAATCAAACATAAACTTTTATATGTAATTCTATTCCGAAATTTAAGGATGTATAATATATAGGTAGCGCGGTATTATGGTATGTAGGATGTACATAATTATGTATGTACTTGTTTGTACAACTAAATAGAACACTAGAAAATTGTAATCAGAAAGTTGGCAGAATAAACATCAAGTCATCAAACAAGAAAAATTGAGTTTTAATGTTTGGAAAGTAGGTCATTTATATTTTGATTTAGTAAGTAGAAAAGTTATTTTTTGTATAGGGCAATACAGTAGTAAGTACAGTGAACTCAGAAGCTAATTCGTAAGAACATTCTTCACTTGCAATATAATTCGTCACTTGCGAAGTTAGTACCGCTGTCAGTCAATATACACTGTGGAATACCGTGTCTTGCAAAGTTTTGTTTAAAAGCTTCAATTGTTGACTTTATGGACATGTCCTTTAAAATATCCAGCTTGAAATAATCACTGTATTGATTAACTAAAAATATAAAATTCTTTCCATTGCTCGATATGGTAAATATATTCATTGATGCAAATTGAAATATGGATAGTTCGGTATGTTATGTGACAACATTGGTGGCTTATGTTGAGAATCTGCACATTTAGCACAAATTGCACATTCTTTAGTTTTTTGCTTAATTTGTGTTGTCATTCCGGGCCAAAAGAGACTTTAACGTGCTAACTTTAATGTTGCCTCGATTCCGTTATATGTGAGATGGACTTTGTCTAACATTAATTTGCGATTGTGGAATTAATATACGATCTTCCATCAGCAGAAGTTGTTCGGTGAATGACAGATCGTTTTTAAACTTGTAACATGTTTTTATTTCATCCGGCATACCTCGAATATATTTAGGCCAACCATTAATGATAATCCTTTTTAAGGTTTCCAGTGTTGCATCCTTCATGGTTTCGTTACGGATATTTTCTATTCGTTCATCACTTATTTTAAGATTATTGATTGGTTTAATATTCTGAATAAGAAGACTAGCCTCGTTTTTTCTTTAAGAATGTTGCGCGGTTTTTATTTAATGGTGCACGTTCTGCTAGTACATTATGTTTTCCTTCGATGAATTGTAGGTATAACGAATAGCGCTTTAGAATCATGAACATCAGCTGCAATCTCTTCGGTCCTTTTAATAGAGATTTGTTGAAGATATTGATCAGGGGCTTGTGATTTGTTTTTATAATGCATCGGCCCCCTATCATTTGGTCGAATCTAGTGCATCCAAATACAATAGCGAGTAATTTTTTGTTGATTTGTGCGTAATTGGGTTCGGTGGCTGTTAAAGTTCTGGATGCATATGCGTTAACTCGCTACTGGCTTCTGTTAATTTGATTTGTCAGAATCCTGTTGCGACATCACAAGTAGTAAAAATTTTCGCTTCACCTATTTCAGGTAATATTTCATCAATAGTTGAGAATTGATAATTCGGTCGATTTATTGTGTTATTCAATGGTATAGGGTCAAGACATATCCTGAACGAATTTTTGCGAACGATAATCAAGATGTTACCCACTCATGGCGTATGTTTCTCTATTTTTCGAATGATCCCAAAATTCTCAAGCTTATCCAGTTCTTGTTTAAGAATATCTCTATACACTAATGGTATGCAGCGAGGGCGCTGAATGACTGGCTTCACATTTCCATCGACTTCTAGATCGACCTCTCCAGGAAGTAGACCATATCCAGCAAAAATATCATCATATTTCTTTACGATGTTTTCTGTCTCTTTGATGTTCGATGATTGGGATTTTACAAGACGAATTACATGAGGTGTCTTGATATTTATTGGAATTTGCTTGATGAGTTCACTATATTGTATTAGACCTAAAGCAGCACTCGCAGTCAACGACAGCAACGAAATGTGATCGCGTTTGAATAATTGAAATATCAAAATATATAATTGATTCTCCAATTTACACTTAACTTGAACTTCGCCGATTGATTCGATCAGATTTTCATTACAATCGATAAGACCCCTTAAATTTTATCCAATGTAAATTTTTATCATTACAATAATTTATATATTGATTTTCACTAATTAAAAACGAATTAGATCCTGTATCGATCATAAAATCGACGTTTCTCCAATTATGTCGAAATTTTAGATTTAAACTATATTTGTGTTGTCGTTCTCTATATTTGCGATTACTATATGGTCACTTTCGTTATCACTAGACACTTATATAATTTTGTATATTTGTCTCATTCACACGATTTTGATTTTGACGTTTATTCAATATTTTTCGGCATGCAGCTTCGAAGTGATTTTTTCCATTGCAAAACGAACATATTTGTCCTAGTGCAGAACCGATGCCTTTTTTAAATTCATGATAATTTATTACTTTTAATTTTGCTATCTTTAAACGAGCGAATTTTCTGGAACTTGTGTAACTATTGTGGACGAATCCTCAAAAGTTTGCATCGATTAGACTCGACTTTGTGTCACTTCTGATATTTTGCAGCAGTCAATTACTTTATCTAAAGTAAGGTTTGAAATCTCCATTAATTCCCGCTTCAGATGGTCATTACATTCGATTTGGATAAAATGCAATTAGTTTTTTTTAAAGCTTCTGAGTCGGAAATTTGTCTTTTTTCAAACATTTCAATTACCACAAAGACATGATTTGGCTAATGAACTTTATTTTAATTTAAAATGTACAAACTGCTAAACAAAATTCCGGCTACTATAAGATATATGTATAAATTTAAATTCAGAATCATTTTGATTTAGAAATCTGAAACTTTATTGACCTTGCCCCAACCAACAATGTTATGAACAAACTATTTGAATCCAAAAACTCTTCACGTTGGACGATTAAAAAAATAAATTAAAAATTTTAAATCTCAAATTAAAAACCCCAAATTTCAAATTCCAAATTTCCAATCCCAAATTTCCAATCCCAAATTTCAAATTCCAAATTCTAACATTCATATTTCAAATTCCAAATTACAAATTCAAAATGTTAAATCTTAAATCTTAAATTTCAAATTCCAAATTTCAATTCCAAATTCTAAATTTAAAATTCCAAATTTCAAATTCCTCATTACAAATTCCAAATTTCATATTTCAAATTCCAAATTATAAATTCAATATGTTAAATCTTAAATCTTAAATTTCAAATTCCAAATTTCATATTCCAAATTCTAAATTTAAAATTCCCAATTTCAAATTCCTCATTACAAATTCCAAATTCCAAATTCAAAATGTTAAATCTGAAATCTTAAATTCAAAGTCCAAATTTAAAATTTTAATTCTAAATTTCAAATTCCAAATTCCAAATTTCAAATTCCAAATTTCAAATTCCAAATTTCAAATTCCACATAACAAATTTCAAATTCAAAATCCTAAATTCCAAAATCTGAAGTTTCACATTCTAAATTTCAAATTTCAAATCAAACTTCAAATTCCAAATTTCCGATTATAAATTTCAAATTCTAAATCCCAAATTTTGAATTACAAATTTCAAATTTCTAATCCCAAATTTCAAATTCCAAATTCTAAAATTCATATTTCAAATTCGAAATTCCAAATTCAAAATGTTAAATATTAAATTTCAAATTCCAAATTTCATATTCCAAATTCTAAATTTAAAATTCCAAATTTCAAATTCCCCATTACAAATTCCAAATTTCAAATTTTAAATTCCAAATTCTTAATGTTAAATCTGAAATCTTAAATTCAAATTTTAAATTTTATGATAATTCTAAATTTCAAATTCCAAACTTCAAATTACAAATTCCAAATTTCAAATTTCAAATTCCACGTTACAAATTTCAAATTTCAAATCCTAAATTCCAAAATCTGAAGTTTCACATTCTAAATTTCAAATTTCAAACTTCAAATTCCAAATTCCAAATTTCCGATTATAAATTTCAAATTCTAAATTTCAAATTCTAAATCCCAAATTTTGAATTTCAAATTCCAAATTTCCAATTCTATCTTTCAAATTCTAAATTCCAAATTATAAATTTCAAATTCCAAATATCAAATCCCCCATTACAAATTTCAAATTTTAAATTCCAAATTCAAAATGTTAAACCTGAAATCTTAAATTCAAATTCCAAATTTTAAAGTTTAATTCTAAATTGCAAATTCCAAACTTCAAATTCGAAATTCCAAATTTCAAATTCCACATTACAAATTCCAAATTTCCAATTCTAAATTTCAAATTCCAAAATTTTAAATCTTAACACTTAAATTTTAAATTCCAAATTTTAAATTCCAAACTTCAAATTTCAAGTTCCAAATTCTAAATTTCAAATTCCAAAATTTTAATACTTAACACTAAATTTCAAATTCCAAATTTTAAATTCCAAACTTCAAATTCCAAATTTGAAATTCCAAATTTCAAATTCCAAATTCCAAATACCAAATTCCAAATCTTAAATTTTAATTTTCAAATTCCAAATTTCAAATGTCACATTTGAAATTTCAAAATCCAAATCCCAAATGCCAAATTCCAAAATCCAAAATTTCACACTGCAAATTTTAAATTCCAAATTTCAAATCTCAAATTCCAAATTTCAAACTTCCGACTGTCAATTCCAAATTTTAAATTTCAAACTACAAATTCCAAATTCCACACTTCAAATTCCAAACCCCAACCTCCAAATTTTAAATTCCAGATATCATTTTTTTTTCATTTATGATTATGTTTTTTTTTGTTATAAAATTGGCAGTGAATAAAAAAAAAATTCAATCCAAATCCCAAATCTAAAATTCCATAATCTATCATAAAATATCATATTCAAATTTTCAAATTTTAAATTCCAAATTTTAAATTTCAAATTCAAAATTTCAAATTAAAATTTCAAGTTCCAAATTCCAAATTTTAAATTTTAAATATCAAATCTCAACATTTAGATACCAAATCCCAAATTTTAAATTCCAAATTCCAAATTTCAAATTCCAAATTTCAAATTCCAAATTTCAAATTCCACATAACAAATTTCAAATTCAAAATCCTAAATTCCAAAATCTGAAGTGTCACATTCTAAATTTCAAATTTCAAATCAAACTTCAAATTCCAAATTTCCGATTATAAATTTCAAATTCTAAATCCCAAATTTTGAATTACAAATTTCAAATTTCTAATCCCAAATTTCAAATTCCAAATTCTAAAATTCATATTTCAAATTCGAAATTCCAAATTCAAAATGTTAAATATTAAATTTCAAATTCCAAATTTCATATTCCAAATTCTAAATTTAAAATTCCAAATTTCAAATTCCCCATTACAAATTCCAAATTTCAAATTTTAAATTCCAAATTCTTAATGTTAAATCTGAAATCTTAAATTCAAATTTTAATTCTAAATTTCAAATTCCAAACTTCAAATTACAAATTCCAAATTTCAAATTTCAAATTCCACGTTACAAATTTCAAATTTCAAATCCTAAATTCCAAAATCTGAAGTTTCACATTCTAAATTTCAAATTTCAAACTTCAAATTCCAAATTCCAAATTTCCGATTATAAATTTCAAATTCTAAATTTCAAATTCTAAATCCCAAATTTTGAATTTCAAATTCCAAATTTCCAATTCTATCTTTCAAATTCTAAATTCCAAATTTTAAATTTCAAATTCCAAATTTCAAATTCCAAATTTCCAATCCCAAATTTCAAATCCCAAATTCTAAAATTTATTAATATTAATATTAATTTCCAAATTCAAAATGTTAAATCTTAAATCTTAAATTTCAAATTCCAAATTTCATATTCCAAATTATAAATTTCAAATTCCAAATATCAAATCCCCCATTACAAATTTCAAATTTTAAATTCCAAATTCAAAATGTTGAACCTGAAATCTTAAATTCAAATTCCAAATTTTAAAGTTTAATTCTAAATTTCAAATTCCAAACTTCAAATTCGAAATTCCAAATTTCAAATTCCACATTACAAATTCCAAATTTCCAATTCTAAATTTCAAATTCCACAATTTTAAATCTTAACACTTAAATTTTAAATTCCAAATTTTAAATTCCAAACTTCAAATTTCAAGTTCCAAATTCTAAATTTCAAATTCCAAAATTTTAAATCTTAACACTAAATTTCAAATTCCAAATTTTAAATTCCAAACTTCAAATTCCAAATTTGAAATTCCAAATTTCAAATTCCAAATTCCAAATACCAAATTCCAAATCTTAAATTTTAATTTTCAAATTCCAAATTTCAAATGTCACATTTGAAATTTCAAAATCCAAATCCCAAATGCCAAATTCCAAAATCCAAAATTTCACACTGCAAATTTTAAATTCCAAATTTCAAATCTCAAATTCCAAATTTCAAACTTCCGACTGTCAATTCCAAATTTTAAATTTCAAACTACAAATTCCAAATTCCACACTTCAAATTTCAAACCCCAACCTCCAAATTTTAAATTCCAGATTTCATTTTTTTTTCATTTATGATTATGTTTTTTTTTGTTATAAAATTGGCAGTGAATAAAAACAAAAATTCAATCAAAATCCCAAATCTAAAATTCCATAATCCAAAATATCATATTCAAAATTTCAAATTTTAAATTCCAAATTTTAAATTTCAAATTCTAAATTTCAAACTCCACATTCCAAATTCAAAATTTCAAATTAAAATTTCAAGTTCCAAATTCCAAATTTGAAATTTTAAATATCAAATCTCAACATTTAGATTCCAAATCCCAAATTTTAAATTTCAAATTCCAAACTTCAAATTCCAAATTCGCAATCGAAACGTTGTTTCATGTATTTATTAAAAAGTTTTCTTTCGTTTTCAGAATGACGAAGGTTCTGGCACTTACACTAACATTCGTGGATAACGTGAAACCAAACAGAGGAACCTTATCAGCATCAATTTGCTATGTTCAGAATGCTGAATTTGAAGCCGATCCCAAATTATAACTATTCCATCCTCAGTCCAAATCCGTTTTTAGTCTTCTAAATATAATTCGGTATGTGATGGTATAGTTGGAGTAGGTGGAAGGATATAAAAGTCTCTTGCCTCTGTATTACTTAACCATTCTAAAATATCCAGAATATTATCGTGCTGGGGCCACTATACTAACAAGCGTTTTCAGGTTTGTTGCCTGTATAAGATACAGGGCTAGATACTCGATACTCAGATAAGCAGATACGCAGTTATTTTTTGCGAATTTGCTAGAAATGTTATACACGATAATTTAGCAACCCAACTTCTTTCTGAATTTCAGAAAATGGGATACTTTAACGCACTTTAACATTTGGGCTGAATACAAAAATATATTTTACTTTGCTAAAATAATCGAGTAGTTTACGCAAGCAAATTTTCGATTAGCAAATCCGCCATATTTACCGAGTTGCGAATTGGTGGAGTATCGAGTATCTAGCCCACAGTCTACTAAAAGAACAACAAATTATAATAATCTACCAGCATCTCGTGTGAACTTCATTTATCCTTTTAATGAGGGTTGCGTTGATTACTACGGCCCGTTTTACATTACACCGATCAGAAGATGAGGAGGCCAAATCAAGATAAAATTGTGTATGTTGCGGGAGATCTTACAACAGAAAATTTTGTTAGCGCTTTTAAGAGATTTAAAGCAAGAAGAAAGATTTATAAAACAATTGTGAGTGACAATGATACCAATTTTGTTGGTTCCAACTACCAAATGTTCTAACTCTATAAATTTATATCGAACAACGAGAGTGAAATATAATAATCGAATGCAATACAAAGCTAAAGATCGCATCGAATGTAATAATATGTAGCTTTTGTCATGTATGAATTTAATTTTAGTGAACCATATTTTTATCCATTTTTTGTTGCCTGATATGTATTTTTATCCTTTTTCATTTGTTTTTTCTATAATAGAAATTAATTACCAAATATTAGACGAAATTTAAAGAGAACCTTTTTATCAATTTCTTTTCTATCTCAGTCGAATGAAATTATATTTGTTATATACATGTGCTACCTTTTTTAAAGACATATTTTTGTAAACAATAAATTATTTACTATAAAATCTCTCCTCGTTCTATTTAGCACAATCAACGAAACGAGAATAGCTTGAGCTATGAATTTTAATCCAAAATTATGTAATTTAAGACTACCTAGAAAAGGGTTGTTGTACATTGAACACACACACACACATTATGTCCAAAGTGAATAAAAATATAATTTTTTTTTACCAAGAATCATTTATTTCGATAAAGTAAAGGCGATAAGTTTATTATTGTTTCATCGCATAGCAGCAAACATTTTTTTGTTACTCAATTAGTAGTGAAAATTTTCTTGCCTTCCAAAAATTATTTGAAATATGATAGCAGCTATGTACTTTGTTATATTCATTTTCATTCAAGATTCGTACAATTTTTTCTGGCTCAGATTAGCAACTAGAATTTAAATTCATAAAACGAATTAGCTAAATTCAGTTTTTGAATTTTGTAAAACAAGAACAAGTTGAAAATATTAAGCTAAGGTATGCGAAAATATTACAGGAAGTGCCGCAAAATAGAATGGAAGTCGAACAGATAAAAGAATTCTTCCTATCTAAAATAAGTAACACCGTAATTTTTTTTTAAATGTGCAAAAAATTTTAATTACTAAAGAATATTTGTTACGAACTTAAGACGCGAGATTTGGACGATAGTCGATTTAATTTTTCAATTTTTGTTTAAAACAAATTTTATAACTAAAAATAAGATTAAAAAAATCACAATTTTAGAATTCTTCGGGAGGTCCAAAAGTTAGAGGTGTGTTTCAAATTCATATCATTTAAACAATTAAATATACTCAAAAACTTAAAGTAAGCAAATTAACATGTGTTTAAAGTTTTAAGCTTGAAAGGACGCAAATAAAATACTTACTCTAATAGTTAAAAAAAGTTTAAGAAGTTTTACATTTTATATTTTATATTTTATATTTTATATTTTACATTTTACATTTTACATTTTACATTTTACATTTTACATTTTACATTTTACATTTTACATTTTACATTTTACATTTTACATTTTACATTTTACATTTTACATTTTACATTTTACATTTTACATTTTACATTTTACATTTTACATTTTACATTTTACATTTTACATTTTACATTTTACATTTTACATTTTACATTTTACATTTTACATTTTACATTTTACATTTTACATTTTACATTTTACATTTTACATTTTACATTTTACATTTTACATTTTACATTTTACATTTTACATTTTACATTTTACATTTTACATTTTACATTTTACATTTTACATTTTACATTTTACATTTTACATTTTACATTTTACATTTTACATTTTACATTTTACATTTTACATTTTACATTTTACATTTTACATTTTACATTTTACATTTTACATTTTACATTTTACATTTTACATTTTACATTTTACATTTTACATTTTACATTTTACATTTTACATTTTACATTTTACATTTTACATTTTACATTTTACATTTTACATTTTACATTTTACATTTTACATTTTACATTTTACATTTTACATTTTACATTTTACATTTTACATTTTACATTTTACATTTTACATTTTACATTTTACATTTTACATTTTACATTTTACAATTTTACATTTTACATTTTACATTTTACATTTTACATTTTACATTTTACATTTTACATTTTACATTTTACATTTTACATTTTACATTTTACATTTTACATTTTATATTTTGTTAAGGTTTATTTTCCCTAAGTTTATGATTGAGTTTAAACCACAGTTGGCTCAATATATTCAAACAGAATTTAGCAAAATTAAGGCGAAACCTAAACTCTACATAAAATTATTGAAATGTTTAAATGTTTAAGAAATAAATCAAAACTGCATTTCTTAAATAAAATCTTACCGAATGATTTAGTATGTCCAGCATATTTACCGAGTTACACTAATTAGATTAAAAATACGTGTTTGAAACAAATTGTTGTGCGTGATTCATCGCAAATCGTAAGATTACGAATCCATAACAAACACGGAAAAAATTACTGAAAATTTACCGTGGAAGCGAATTCAACATAGGTACATAAAATGTCAAGATATTTTGATTAACAAATTTCTTATTTTGAACACGATTATCATTTCCACGAATTTCATCATTATACATCATCATCATCATACACACGGATAATATTACCATGTCAAAAAAAAATTAATTCTGTGTAAAACAAAATTATGTTAGAATGTTCAGTCTTGGGTATTATAGGCAAAATTGTTTCGTTGGAAATTAGATTTATTATGATAATAATTATATGGATGGAACTGAGGCGGATTGAGATTTTTGAATACACTCACAAGTAATTTTTTAATGCTGTGCTGTCTTTGTCTTTTCAATATTATTGATTAAATATTTTTTTTTTACTTTTGTTGGCCCTAATCAAACTGAAAATTATTTCGTGGATTTGATGTGTGTGTGTGTGTGTGTAGGAGGATACTGACTTTTGTTTGGCTTTGTGACTTTTATTTGGGAATTTTTAGAATTAACATTTTCCAAAAAAATACCATTTTGAAATCATAAATATTTTAGAAGTATAAATGCTTCGAGTATTTTGTCGTATATTGAGTTTAAATTTAAACAAATTAGACGATGATGATTTTTTTTAGAATTTAAAGTAACAAACAAAAGATTCTTATAAGACAGTAAAACGATTGAAAAGGTTTTTCAAAGAATGTAATAAATAGCAAATTGGATCTTTTTTTAATTCCTCATGATAACACAACTGTCTGCAAAAGCACCATAAAGGCTTTATTGCAAGAACGAAGTATTTTGTGAAATAATAGGAATTTAAATTAAATTAATTTTATTAATTATTAATATTTAATTAATAAAATTGTGTGAGTGACTATATGATTCGGGGCGTGTTTTAACTTAATAAAAAATGGTCTTAATGATAATATAAATTCATTTGTCATTTTGACATGAGAAAGGATTATTCATGTTAAATGTTACATAACGGTACTGCTCAGGTATCCTTTGGAAGGTAATCTGACACCATACGCGTTTACATGTGGTCGTGAAAATTAATTAAAGACAATTAATTACTGCTTGGCTTTATTGATATTTTTATTAAATCTTTATAAAATAAATAATTAAATCTTTATAAAATATTAATACACATTTAAATTAATTTTCAGATTATAACAAGTGTGGATGGATTGGTAATTAAAATTATGTAAACAAATACATTCGAATGGATGTTTTTCCTTTGGTTGGAAATTCGATAATTTGTATACATGTTTTTCAGCAACTGAACAATAGGAGAAAAATTTAATTAAAAGAAAAGAATCAATCAATCTGAGTCGGATTTACCAACAGTAAGTACTGCATTCTTTGATAAAAAATTATTGCATTATTTTCGAAATATTGATAACGTTAAAATCGGTAGCTCTGACAATCTCGTGTGTTGCGATTTCGATTTATTCACCAACACGAACTCTGATTTTTCTGAAAATTTATTTGATATGGTATTTAATATAGAAACCGCGTTAAAATTAATACCGGGATTCGATGGATCATCCAATTTGTTTCATAAATTTATTATGTGATGCGATATAGTCGCTAAGCCTCTGACAAAAGAGGGTGATTTGGTCCAATTTCTTGATATTGTTAAAGCAAGCCTATCTGGTATAGCATAATATTTAGTAAACTACTCTTTTGAGGATTGGGAGACTTGAAATCGGAATTAAACGTCTAATTCTCTGACGTGCGTAGTACAGACCAACTTCAACTGGAATTGATTAAAGCGAGTCAGTAGAAAGATGAAAATGACCTTTCTTTTGCTAACAAAAGTGAACAATTGCTGTTCGGCCTAAATGATGCATGTATTACTGCTGTAAAATCATTCCAAGAAGGACTAAGGGAACCAGTTAGATTGATACTGCTGTTTTCTTTGATGAATTGAACCTAGCTATTAAAAAGGCAAATGAATTATAGAAGAATCTATAATTACAAATCGCATCAAAGATAATAATGAACTATTCTCTAATTCAAATGCTAGTTCTAATTCGGTACGTAGAAATTTGAAATGCCAAATCTGTTTTCGTTTGGGGCATACAGCTAGCCAATGTTTTTCTTTCTCCAATTCCAATTCAAATTCTGCTAGATAATCGGCAAATAAATCATTTATTAAGACAATTTTTTTTTCGAAATGTGGCATTAATTTGTTATTATTGCAAAAAATCAGGATATGTAATTAACAATTGTAGAAAACCGAAGTATGTCAATGAAAATCGTAAAATATTAAAAAAAACAAAAAAATCCGATGGTGAACGATAATAACGAGAAATCTTTAAACTTCAAGAAGGCTGGTTGGTTCCAGTTCGAATGCAGTAGTTGATCTGCACCAGGTTCAATTAACCACAATTCTCATAAAATGATTGCGAATAATAATTCTGGTTCTTACGTTTTGATACCCAGTAACTTAACTTCTAAATGTGTTCAAGGATATTAAAAGTATGGTAAGTGCTAATTCTGTGATTAAGGAAAAAATTTCCAATACCTAATTTGCAACATAACTCGGATCGTAAATTCATTTTAGTTGATATTGATATAGTAAATACCGCGCTAGCTCTTATTTTTTAATCGACTCAGCGTCAGAAATACGTTTGATTAAACAAGGGTATTTACTGAATAGTGCTGTTTGGTCTCAAAATGCAAAATATTTTATAAGAGGGATGATTATCTTGAAAAAAATTTAACTCATGGGGCATGTTATGGAACGATGACTTTTGAAAATTCGAAGATAACCCAAAAATTTCACTTATTCCTGATCAATTGTGGTATATATATGGTATATAGAATTACCGAATAAATCAGAATACATTTTACCATTTACGATATTTACTCCCAGTTTTCATGAATTTGTTTTTTCAGACTATTTCGAGTCTTTGCCACATGTTCTATCAGTCACACATTTTTCTGTGATAATCAAGACATTCACCAGGATGTACGATTAGTATACTCTTTGGTTGAACTTAAGGATGATACATGTATAGTTTGTTGTGTCAACACCAATGACCATCCAGTAAACTTAGCGGGTAAATGCTTTAAATTACAAAATGTTTTTAATTTTGATTTGTTTTATATTAAAAATTAAGATCGCATAGAAGATCATTTAAATTTATAATAGTCTGAAATTAAAACGGACCATCTGAATTCTGAAGAACAGGGTAGTATTTTAAAAATATGTATAAGGAATTTAATAAAATTTTCTATTTAAGTGGTGATAAGTTAACTTCTACTAATTCTTGTTGTCATGAAATTCCACTTATACATAATTCCCGTCCAATTAACGTTAAACCGTATCGGTGACCAGAATCTAAGTTGAGAAGTTACTTCATGAAAAAATAATTCAACATAGTTTTAGTCCCTTTAATTCGGCCTTTGTTAGAAGTTCCAGAAAAAATCTCAGGATGGCAGTGAAAAATTTAGAGTGGTAGTTGATTTTCGTAGATTAAACCAAATAAATGATCTACCCATTGTCAAATATTACTGAGGTATTGGACCAACTTGGCCAATCTAATTATTTCAGTACACTTGACTTAGCAAATGATTATTATCAGATTCCACTACGCCCAGAAGATCAAATCAAAACTGCATTTAGTACACAATCAGGACATTACCATTTTTTGCGTATGCCGTTTGGCCTAAAAGGAGCTCCGGCTACTTTTCAGCGCCTGGTGAATATACTGTTTTATCTGGGTTGACTGGTACCAAACCACTGCTTTGTGTATTTATACTATATGATTTTGATTTGATGGATCATAATTCAAAGTTAGTAAAAGTCTTCAAAACTATTCAAGCACATAACTTAAAGTTTCAGCCACAAAAGTGTCTCATATTTTGAAAAATGAAATTTGTTACTTGGGACATTGTGTGACAAGCGAAGGCATTCAGCCCAACTCACCGAAAATAGAAGTTATACAAAACTCTCCAGCTCCCGGAAATCAATCATTTCGGGATTTACACGATATATTACCGTTGTTTTGTTCTCAAAACTACACTAATAACGATCTTCCAATAACTTATGCTAGTCGATTATTAAAATTGTGGAGGACGTAATTATCCTACGGTAGAAAATGAATTATTGGCAATAGTATGGGCGTAGATTCAATCCTTACTTGTACGGTGCAAATTTTAAAATTCGGACTGATCATCATCCTCTCCCATGGCAAACGCTTAATCCAAAGCCTTAATCTCGATTATTGCGGTGGCATTTAGAGTTAGATGGTTACGATTATGAGACAGAATTTAAACTTATGATTTATCCAATAGGAATGAAACAAGTTAGTTCGCTTAATTTACCTACTTCGCTGGATCAGGGTGACCATCCGTACTCTTTTTAGAGTACATATTCTCTTTTAGAACCTCGCTCTTTTTGTCCTCTCTCTTTTTCAATCGATTAACTTTTTTGTCCTCTTTTTAGGTTTATCCCATGATTCAATAAAACCAAGGTTAGCTCGAAATATGTAAACAAATGGCCATCTTTTTTTTTTGACGTCACTCAATTCTCAATACGTATATAAATTACAACAACAAACAAAAAAACGAAAAGTAAAAAAGAATTGCATGACGTCACGAACACGTGTTTTGAAAAATCGAGCTAACCTGGGATTTATAGAATCATGGGTTTATCCTATATTTTATTCTCTTTTCTTTGAAACAAAAAAAATATATTTTTATTTCAGAAATCATTTTTGTACTGACATTAGGATTGCCCAAAGGGAAAAATCTCATTTTAATGTTTATCGGGTGTGTATTTCACCGCCGCCACAGTACGCATTTATTTTTTAAAAAATAAGGTTAGTTTACTTTTTAGTTTTGTTTTGGTTTTACATATTTTAAAAAAGGTAAACTGTTAGTTAAATTGAATTAAGTAATTTGCAAAGACATTAGCAAAGACATTACAACTCATGAAATATTTATTGTTCACTTATTAATTTACATACTTTTCGGCACACTCTATTTTGAGCATCAGCTCATTCATAATAGAGAATACCAAAATAGCTAGATAATTTCTATCTTCTATTGGCTTCGCCAATCCCCAGCCTAACTTGAATCTTTACTTGAATAAAGAATACATCATCAATTTATATTGGTTTTGCTCGGTCCTTCCGTTTCAGCCGCCAACTTCACCAAAATTGTCAGAAAATAAACTTTTAATATTGTGCTCTGAAATCACTTTGTTTGGGAATTTGCTTTTGGGATGGCATCTGCATGGCTCGAGCATTTGCCGGTAAATTTTATTACGTGCAATTCGAATATATCAATTGGCAATAAAGGCAAACTAGATTTGGAACAACACCTAATATCTAAAAAACATAAGGAAAATGTCGGCTCAATAAATATATCCAAGTCGTTGACACAATTTTTCGTAGTACCAAGAGAAGAGGATTTGGTATCAACTTGTGAAGCAACACAAGCATACCATACAATACAACATCATTTCAGCTTTCGGTCAACGGACTGTTCAACAAAGCTTTACACAATTCTATTTAAAGATTCCAAACCGCGTCAAAACTTTCTAGTGCCAGGACAAAAACTCAAGCGATAGAGCGCAATGTCTTATATCCGTTGGCGATAAAAAATATTAAAATCGAAATTGAAAACGGTAACATAAAAATCGTAGGAGTCTGTACCGATGGTAGCAACCACGGAGCGACAAAATTATTCCCTGTATTGATCCAATATTTTACTAGTACATCTGGGTTAACAGTCAAGCTCATTGAACTTCACTATGTAACAAATGAAAAGGCTGAAACAATTAAAGACATAGTAGTGGATTCATTAACTAACATTAATCTACAAAGCAAGTGTGTTGCTTTCGGCGGTGACAACTGCAACACACATTTTGGTGGAATTAAGCGTGCGGATGAAAATAATGTATTTAAACCAGGGCTGGAAACCACGGAAAAATATTGTGTGGTTTGGTTTGGTGGTTTCACAAGATGTAAAACCGTGGTACGGTATGGGTTGATGGTATGATCAAGCTTCAAACCATGGTATGGATGATATACCATGGTTTCAGTATGATATATTCTATTAAAAATTTAAAACAAACTTGCAGTGGTTTTTTTAAAAATTCACATTAAGAAATACCACAATAAAATAAAAATAAAGAAAAAATGTAATTTCATACAACAGCCTTTTGAATTTCATAATACAATCAATCTTCTATTTGAATCTTTCATTCAAATTAATTATTAAACTATCATCTAATAAATTGGGGTCGTTATACCATCTTAATACGTAGATAAAATGAATTTTAAGGTTGAGGAACTTCTCGTTGAATTCCATTAAATGATTGCAAAACATTCTCAATATTAAGATTAACACTACTAGCAGTAGTATTACTCTCATTCACAACAGCGTTGACACTTTGTCCAGTTGCTCCAGTATGTCTTCCTCGCCACTTCTGTCTTTTGGTTAAGTTTCATAAATAAATCACAGCTCTGTTTTTCATTTATTTTGATAAAAGTGTTTGGTACCTTGGTTAGGTAGCTTCGGTCTCTGTAAAAAGTTTACCCGCTCGGATCCTAATGGCTTTGGCTAACAAAGTTATTAGGTTTGGTTTTCATTGTAGAAATCGATTCATAATACATTGATAGCGAAAGCCTGACTTAACGCGAGTTGATTGTTTTGCAGCTGTAGCGTTACAGAATAAACAAGTCTCAAAACTGTTACGATTTTTAGAATAGTTTCCGAAATATCATCTCGGAGCTTTAGTTCCGGAAATGCATCAAAAACAATCGCATAAAGATTTTAATTCTAACAATCTTATTTTGTAAGGTGCGTTCAATGTAACAAATATATTATTGAACTGCTGGAGGTGCGGTGCGTTCGATTCAAAATTTAGATTATTATGTATACCAAAAGTAAACTTAAGGATTGTCGGATTATTTTATTTTCACATTATTTTAATTGCATTTTTAAGATATAATAATAATATCTTTTTAAACCGCAAACCACAAAAAATAATCGCGTTTTATATTGCGGTATGAGGAACCGAAAAACGAATTGCATGATTTGTGGTATGGTATGGTTTTCTTCAACATGCCGTGGTATGGCGGTTTGTTTTGGTATGGTATGATTTGTGGTTTCCAGCCCTGATTTAAACTATTAAAAGGCGACGTAAATTTTACTGATATAGTTGGCATCGGTTGCCCAGCCCACAATCTCAACAATTGTATTAAACATGGTACGGATTTATGGCCAGTCGATGTTGAGCTAATTATTGGGAAATTGTATGACCATTTTAAATATTTCACAGTTCGTGTTGAAAAGCTTAAGGAGTTTTGTGAATTTCTCGACATGGATTATAAAACTATTCTTAGTTCGTCTAAGACTCAGTGGTTGTCACTGTTTCCTGCCATCGAACGGGTATTGAAATTGTACCTCTAAGATCATATATTTTGTCTATTCCGAAATCACCAGTTACACTGAAACTTTTTTTGAAAATCCTTTAAATGAGGCATATTTGTTTTTCTTACACTCGTTGGCAAACGTTTTCCACCTTAACACAAACAAAATGCAAAAACAGCATAGTTCATTGATTGAAATAATGGGTATTTTGGAAGCAGTTCAAGCAGCGCTAGAGGAAAGGATAATTAACAACTTTTTGCCAGTATTAGCTTTAAACGTTTTAAGAAAAAATGAGGAAATAGTTAATGAATGCTCAGCTTTTAAAAAGAATGTCATCGAAATTTATAAGAACTGTTTAGATTATTTAAAACAATGGACAACACAATTCAAAGATTTTTCTATTTTTAAATGGATGGCTTTAACGAATGAACCTGAGTGGACTGAAATATCAAAAACCGCTGAATTTTTAATAGAGAAACATATTAATATAAACGATTCAATTCTTATAAGCCAATCTAATAATTTGAAAAGTTTTTTGAAGGCCGCGATAAAAGAAAAACAATTTAATGAAAAACTTTCCCACGGAAAGTGGATGGAATTTTTTGTTGCAGTTCCAAACGACGAACAAAATTCAGAATTCCTTAAAATTTGTGAATATTTCTTTGCCATTCCCGGGCATAATGCAAATGTGGAGCGAGTTTTCAGTTTAATGAATAGTCAATGGACTGACGAGCGCAATAGGTTTGATGTAGAAACCATCCAGAGTATTTTATGTATAAAATTTAATTTTCAAAATGTTTCATGCGCTGAGTTTTTTTATTTAATTCAGAACGACAAAAACGCTCTTAGAGCCATACGATCAAATGAAAAATATTTAAAATCATGAATATTCAATATTTTTTTTTGTAATTAGTAAATAAATATTAATTATTTTTATTGTTACTCTTAGCAATTGAAGTCTGCTAGTCATTTTTTTATAATTTTAATTATTAACTTTAAGAGACAAGAAGTCTTATGATATTATATGTGTTACTTTATAATAAAATAAAATTAAAAACATTTATTTAAAATTGTCCTCTTTTTTCTAGTTTGTTCTCAGCGTTATTTGAAAATAACGACTTTATTTTGAATTTCGAATAACGCTGCAACAGCGAAAATATGGAATGATATCAGAGGGCCGAATGTCGAAGGGCCGAAAAGGGTCGAAGGGCCGAATTGGTCGAAGGGCCGAATTTTTAATATTCACTAATTTACATCACTAAATATTTTATTCGTCTAAATAGAATTTTCCTTCACTCTAACGAATATAAAATGGTGTGAAAAAAAAAAATAATTGGCCCTATATTTCTAAAAACAAAAAATAAATAAACAAAAAAATTCAGCCCTTCGACCCATTCGGCCCTTTCGGCCCTTTGAAATTCGGCCCTTCGTACCCATTCCGAAAATATCGCCAAAAAAAAACGCTATAGCGGCATAAGTTTTTTTTATAAATTTAGTGAATTCAGTTTTTTACCCAAAATACAGTTTTTTTTTAAATATGGTACTCTATTGTACTCTTTTTTTTAATCGGTTTTCCTCTTTTTGCTGTCACAACTTCTGGTCAGCCTGCGCTGGATGATCATAATTCCTCTGTCACAAAACAAACAGCTGATAAAATTATGGAACTCCAATCTAAACAGGATATTAAGCAAGTCATAGAAGAATTTTACGAATTAGGTGGTCACCAAGGCGTTCTTAGAACTGTATTAACCGTTTAAAGCGCGAAATTATATTTCTGGCTGCGCCTTATGTCAAAAAAAAAATATTGAAGTATAACAAATATCCAATTAAGATTACTTTTCTGGATATTTTTGGACCCTTACCGCAATCATATCAAGGTAATATGTACTACTTCTTACTTGAAGAAACTTCAACTAATACAAAAGCATTTTGTGAAGAGTTCGTTTGTAAATATGGCACCACATTCAATAGTTACTGATCAAGGATCAAACTTTATGTTCTTCTTTATGTAAGTTTTTAGCAATGTCTGTAAAATGCTGCAAATAGGGAAAATAAATACCATACTGCTTATTATCCCCAATCAAATGGAGCCCTAAAACACTCTCATTGGACTTAAGCAGTACATCTATGGAATTTCTCTTCAAAGGACCAGTTCAATTAGGATTAAAGATTATATTCGCCATTTTTTCATACAACTCGACACTTCACTCTGCGACTTCCTATATGCCTATTCAACTTGTGTTGTATGTAAATCTAGAGGTGTAGTATTCAGCTTCCGAACAAAACAAGTAATTATTTTGAAAAAAGATGACATTATTATTGCTATTATTACTAAAGGGCCATGTGGGCGTTCAAGCCACCTCGCACTGCGACCTAAAAGATCTTTTGTCCATGGACCCTGCTCAATGAGCCGTCCAGTCAATATTCAGGCTCTTAATGAACCTGATAATACTGCCGGCCGCTATATGATGCATACTACCTGGGCTCATTATTCTCCCTCCTAGATGTTGCAGTCTTTGGCGGAAAATGGCTGGGCAATGGCACAGAACATGTCCCACTGATTCTGCTTTCAGGTCGCAGAAGCGGCATCCATCTGTCATACTTAGGCCCATTTTCTTCAAAGCGGAACCCCATTCTCCACTGCTGCCCTCTCTAACCAACCATAGGAGGTATTATCAAAAACCCCCTCAATGTCCATAAAGGCACAAACGGCCATTTCCTTAAAAGCCACCGCTCTTTTAATCCTCGTGACTAGACCACTAAGAGCCATCACAGTGGATTTGCCAGTTTGATAATCAAACTGGTCCCGATGCAGCGGATTATTAGCAAGGATTTCACTTCTTATTTGATGATCCAAGATTTCTTCCATCGTCTTCAATAGAAACGATCTCTTTGGTGTAAAGACCACATTTACTTTCCTCCATAGTTTCGGAATATAGTTAAAAATATAACTTGCCCGAAACATCTGGATCAAGCTGGGGAGTATTTCCTCAATACTTTTTTGGAGTAAAGCTGAAACGATACCATCCCCTTCAGCGGATTTGAAAGGTTTGAAATAGCCACTAGCCCATATCACCTTGCTGAGTGTGAACATTTTTCCAGAGAAACTAGAGATACTACTGTGAGGTGCATAGGCTACCTCACTTGAAGGGTCATGCGGGTCCTCTTGGTCTTTCCTCCCGTATTGCTTCTGAAGAAGCCCTAAACCATTTGAGTGATCCCTGGAAAGGACTTTCTGGAGACGAGTTGCAGAGGGTAATTCATTGATTCCCTCACAGAAGTTTTTCCATGTAGCCCTTTTGGATTTTCTTAATTCGAGATTATATTCCTTTAAGGCCATATCCTATACCCGCCCCATTCCCCGGTGCGTTTAGCCTTATTGAATAACCTTCTCGATTTTTTCCTCAGCTTACCCAGCGCCCCGTAAAAAGATAGCATACTCGATCTTCAAATTTTCTGCTGCTGGAGATTGTTGATGCATTGTCTGTATTGTCGATATTGTTTATATTATATCTTCGCAATTTTTTAATTGCCTACATATATTGTCTATACGAGTAGACACTTGATTAATTGCTTCATGTAGACTACGCGGCACAACACTGGCCACAATTTACGTCAACAGCGTCACTTTTGATGTCCCATATGTCACGACTTGTTAGGGATTAACAGATATTTTTAGATTATCGTTTTGAGATTTTTTATGTTTTTCAGGTATAGAGATGAGTACCGATCAGCGAAACCGTAAGCAACTTTAGCAACTTTTGCTTCGAACCGTTTTCATTTTTATAAATGTAATTTTGGTATATGCTCCAATTCAGACATGCCAAATATGTTATCATGTTCGTCATATTCACACAGCTAATTTTTGAGAATTGGAAGATATTTTGGTACAATTTAAAGAAATGATATTGCCAGACCATACCATAGTAGGTACCTAGAGGGTGATCAGGTCAAAAATGACTAATCCTGGACGAAGTCTGAAAAAATGTCTTAAAAAAACAGGACAGTTATGAAGTCTCGAAACATGTTATAACATGTAAACATGTTGGTCTGGTGGCGACGATTTGTCACAAAACATGCACGTGGTGAAATCTCTTATCTAGCGTCGGATTTCTAAATTAAACCATGGCTCAAGTTCAGGATATTTTTGGGTTGAAACTTTTAATCAAAAATGATGTTCGCCAAAATTTATTTGTATATATTTAGCTATAATTCAGCCTACCTCGTCAGTTTCCAGCATCAACTGAATGGAACAAGTATATTTGTTGGTGGATTTTAGTGAAATTTATTATCTGCAATATTTTATAAATTCTATAAATAGTTCCTAAGTTCCTATTATAAAACCTGTTATTCCAAGGCCTGAACAAATTGTCTACCATAAGATAATGATACGACTGAGATAAGAACTTTTAAAATAAAACGTGGCTCGTTGGCAAGAAATATTTTGGAACACTACTCGGACTAATGGGATTATGGGATTATGATCGATACCATAAATCAAAAATTAGATTAACCAATTTTTTATAGAAGTCTTAGTCTAAGCTTAAAGTAGGATTTGAGAGTATTATACATCCAGACTTCCATACATCGTGTTTGTATGGTGCAGGTAAATGACCGTATAATTTGTCTTGCAGCTAATTTTTGTGTTCAGAAGATCCCGATATAAATATTTAGCTAAAGCAGATAAAAGTCCTTTATCTGGTGCCCCTACAGTATTCCTTGATGTTTTTATAAGTTGTACAAAACTCGGAATTGTCTTTTCATAAGTTTTACCAACAAACCTTCATATTCTGATTTTCAACCAAAGGCCTTTTTTCAGTTAATAATTTAAAATAATAGGCCGCCTGTGTGCGGGGCACACATTGCATATACGCTACGCGGCCTTGTTAAAAACGATAATTAATCAAGCTGACTTGAAGCTGAACGACTTCATTATAAATCTGAATAATTTTCATAGACTCTCTTCGCTAATAAACGTAACCAAACCAAAGTAATGCGAGTTTTTAAAAGATAATGAAACTTTTTATATTGTTATTTTAATCATCGTTGCCATTTGATATGTAAGCAATATTAAATTTAAATTTCCCGATGTTTTCAACTTCCTGAATACAAAATTTGTTGGTTGATTAAACTTACAGTCATACTTTCTCGTCAACCGTCTGTAATACAAAATTCGCGCTACGATATAAAAAAAGCAACAAATATTAGCATATATTATGTTGAATACGTCATGTCATTCATATAAACAAACAAAAAAAAAATTATATTTTTCATTGTAACTTAGCATATAAATTGGAATTCTAATAATAAACTTTTGAGACTTTTTTTTTGTATCAATTTCAAAATAACTTTCTAACAATAAAATACAAAGTACATACACATAAATTTATTCCCTTGAAAATGAGTTTCAGTCAAATTTGTAAAGGGAAAACTCCAACAAATTTATGAATTTTAAATTTTGTTCTGCCATAAGAAAAATTATTGTTCAACGAACTGAAATTCGAGCACGGAAAAATTGCATAAGTAAGTTAACAGTAACAATAATAAAAATAAAGATGAGGGTTTCTCATAAATTAATTTTTGCTTGGTTTAATATTTTTTAAGTTTCTTCATCTTCTCCTTCTCTGGTATTTCATCAGTAGAAAGATTTCGGTAATTTGTGCCCACAAATAAAAATTTATTTGTATTATATTTGTTTCTATTTTTAATTAACCATTGTCCATTTTATTTGTTGTATTTTTAGGAATATTATTAATGTTATTTTCATTTAGATACTTTTTTGGTTCTAACCCAATGTGATAAACAAACAAAACATCAGAATATAGAAAATCAGATAAAATTAGGATCAAAGCCCGCCTCAACAATATCCTTTTCACAAAAAAAAAAACAGGAGTATAATGTATGTACATATGTAAGTGAATGAACTCAACTGAGAGCAAAATGTTGTCGTAATTGATTTATTTATTTTGGGTGTTTGATAATAGAAGTAACAGAAGAACAAAATGAAACTATATTTACGTGTACGACTCAATAAACAATAATATTGATATTAATGATAAGAAATAATTCATCTAAATTTGGTTAAGATTGACAGCCAGCCACACAGAGTGTAAGCGAACATTAAAATTATTGAAAAAACATACGAATGGCGCAATTTGTCAGGTGAATAATATTTTAATAAAAATGGTAACTAAAAATAACCTTTTCGTGTATCGAAACATCTGTGTAAACGGCTCTCGTAATTTGGTGGTGAGTTAAATGGTAGATGATAACCAAAGTGGTTAAGAGTTCGCGCCTTTCTAATTCCTAAGGTGCGATTTAGATTCTTCAATAATTTTGTCGTCAAATATTTTATTGAATTTAAGGTAGCAATGGCTTTTTAATAGTTTTCGTAAAGCCACTTGTTGGATTATCGTCCGTTTTTTAGATGAAACCAAAATTACCTATTTATGCTTATTGGTAATTAATCCTACAGACTCAAGTAGGTCCTTCAATTTTTATTACATTTGAAAGCTCGTATATACTTGAATATTTAAATTTTAAATTTTAAATTTTAAATTTTAAATTTTAAATTTTATTTTAAGTTTTAAATTTTAAATTTTAAATTTTAAATTTTAAGTTTTAAATTTTAAATTTTAAATTTTAAATTTTAAATTTAAAATTTAAAATTTTAAATTTTAAATTTTAAATTTTAAATTTTAAATTTTAAATTTTAAATTTTAAATTTTAAATTTTAAATTTTAAATTTTAAATTTTAAATTTTAAATTTTAAATTTTAAATTTTATTTTAAGTTTTAAATTTTAAATTTTAAATTTTAAGTTTTAAATTTTAAATTTTAAATTTTAAATTTTAAATTTTAAATTTTAAATTTAAAATTTTAAATTTTAAATTTTAAATTTTAAATTTTAAATTTTAAATTTTAAATTTTAAATTTTAAATTTTAAATTTTAAATTTTAAATTTTAAATTTTAAATTTTAAATTTTAAATTTTAAATTTTAAATTTTAAATTTTAAATTTTAAATTTTAAATTTTAAATTTTAAATTTTAAATTTTAAATTTTAAATTTTAAATTTTAAATTTTAAATTTTAAATTTTAAATTTTAAATTTTAAATTTTAAATTTAAAATTTTAAATTTTAAATTTTAAATTTTAAATTTTAAATTTTAAATTTTAAATTTTAAATTTTAAATTTTAAATTTTAAATTTTAAATTTTAAATTTTAAATTTTAAATTTTAAATTTTAAATTTTAAATTTTAAATTTTAAATTTTAAATTTTAAATTTTAAATTTTAAATTTTAAATTTTAAATTTAAAATTTTAAATTTTAAATTTTAAATTTTAAATTTTAAATTTTAAATTTTAAATTTTAAATTTTAAATTTTAAATTTTAAATTTTAAATTTTAAATTTTAAATTTTAAATTTTAAATTTTAAATTTTAAATTTTAAATTTTAAATTTTAAATTTTAAATTTTAAATTTTAAATTTTAAATTTTAAATTTTAAATTTTAAATTTTAAATTTTAAATTTTAAATTTTAAATTTTAAATTTTAAATTTTAAATTTTAAATTTTAAATTTTAAATTTTAAATTTTAAATTTTAAATTTTAAATTTTAAATTTTAAATTTTAAATTTTAAATTTTAAATTTTAAATTTTAAATTTTAAATTTTAAATTTTAAATTTTAAATTTTAAATTTTAAATTTTAAATTTTAAATTTTAAATTTTAAATTTTAAATTTTAAATTTTAAATTTTAAATTTTAAATTTTAAATTTTAAATTTTAAATTTTAAATGTAAATTTTAATATATACACTTGTAACCAAAGTTACATGCCCAATTTAAATACTGTATACTGTACCTAAAATATTATATTGAATGTACGTATACAGACCGTAATTATTTTCGAAGAACAGTGTACAGATGCAAGGGAGTGGCAGACAATGATGTTATGATGCTTTGAACTAAGAAAGAGCGCCCTTTAATTCTTGAAAACGATTTAAAATAATTTAGAGTCAAAAAATTATCAGCAATTGCAATGTTGTGCAAGCGGAAATTAAAATTATGAATAAATTTATCGTGAATACGACAAAATAAAATACAAAAACAATTGTTCCCGTTTAACATTTATCCCCCAAGCACACACAGACTAATCGTCTTTAATATTTTAAAAGAGTTTCGTAAAACGGATGCAAATTATGAATTCTTCAGTTTTCCCAATTTCATGACTTTTTATAATGATTTTTGTATCGTATTCGCATAACCCAACGATAATCAAACATCGTCACCCTAATACAATAAAAGTGTTGTATAGAAAAATCATTAATTTACATTTTCTATCACGCGTTCGATCTTTGTATAGAACATGAAAACACAATTAGGTATAAATTGTAAGATAATTTGTGGAACGCAAATTCTTCTTTCTACGAATTTTCATTAAAATGTTTGAATTGAAATAATTTTAAAATTTTAAACGATGGAAATTTTTAAAAATCCTGAGAGGAAGTGATTTAAATTAAAATGGAAATAATGATGTGGTTTGTAAACAATTACGATGGGTGTTGCTTATACGTGTATTAGAATTATGATTAATGTTTTTTATGGTTTCATCAAATTATAATTTTTGTATGGCATGCTATCAGCGAATTTATGTCAAGTTGTCTCCTGAATGTTTTTTTTATGTGTTGTACTTTGGCATGGATTTGTAAGTAGGAAACGATTTTTTTATGAAATATTAAATTGAGGGTCATTAAAGGTAACATGGACAACATACTACATACATATAATTAAAGGTTCACCATGGTTAGTTTTAAAGTTTAATTATGTAATTTCAATTTAATTGCGCTTAATGTGATTGGTTTGCGAAATAGATAACCAACATTGTTGTTTGGATAGTATACATATTAAATTACTGTTACGTAATTACAGTTTTACATTGTTTTGTTTTTTTTTGTGCAGGAAATAGAACGATTTTCATCGATTTATTTAAAAGGATTTTATTATGTACAATGTAGTTTATCTGATGTTTTCTTTCTAAGTATAATCAATTTAATAACATTCTTTTTTATCCGAAGTCAATATAAGTATTAGCTTTTGAAAAATCAATAGCTTTTGAATAACTACCTAATTAGCCAATCATTGATATTGTGAACGTTTTGGCATTTGATGTTATGAAATTTCATAACTTACATATCCAAAAAAATTTAGATTGAAAAAACTTCATTATATAATTTCATTCATTAGTTGGACAACAACATACTAAATGAGATAAGTTTCCTTTAAAATTCAAAATGTAATTTTCGTCAACCAAATCAATGAAAAATGAACAAAATAAAAAGTAACCGGAGCAGGAAAACCGGAATATGTTCCGGAAAGAGATTCCACAGATTCGAGTATTTTATTACCGGGAGATATAGTCCATTTTAGGCCAAAGCGGCTCATCAAGCTTAATATAATTTATTTTGTACAAATAAGACTCAGCCGACTAATAGTTGAAATTTAGGATTAGAAAATCCAACCAGGGCCTAATTATAACGACTCTGCCAATAATATGGCAAATAACTGTGATTTGAAAGGAACATAGTGGCAAAAGAAAAGTCAAAGTCAAAGAATAGAAATGCCAACAAATTAAGAAAACTCATAATAAAGGAGTAGCACACATGAATACCGGTGGAAAAATTGTTTCAACGCGGAAGGTGGGGCTTGTGTGTAAACTTCTTGTAGGCTAAATTGTCATAAGAACATCGAATTGGTGCATAGGCAACAACAGTTTGATAAGTTTTGGATAATCGGTAGCATAATTTTACAAAGGGAGTATACTTTAAAAAAATATATTCAACTGCAAAACAAACCAGCAAAATTATCAAAACATACCAACGAGATGGTAATAACTATTATTATCTCTCGAAATCAAGAAGCTGTGAAACCGAAAACAATATTCGAGTCTGTAAAATAATTTTTATGGACAGACTTCCACCTCTGATACCACTAACTTGTTATGTCAAAAACAAATTGATGGAAATGTGGAATTATCGAATTATTTGTCAAGGAGCCTAATGTTACTAATGCTACTAAGCAAAATGTTATTAGGCAAGTTACAGCTAAGCTCAACAAGACGATATGCAAAATTCGAATTAGATTGGGAGATGGCACCATCAAGTAGAAATGGATAATAGTACCATCAAGTAGAAATGGATCAGATTCTCAAGAATCATCGAACAATCAA
The DNA here is from genome assembly GCA_963556165.1 of Tipula helvola. Classification (NCBI taxonomy): domain Eukaryota; kingdom Metazoa; phylum Arthropoda; class Insecta; order Diptera; family Tipulidae; genus Tipula; species Tipula helvola. The sequence goes on along the minus strand of OY744483.1, from coordinate 70,218,555 downwards.
ATACATTTGATAATCTCAAACTTTCTCGACTTAAATGTTTCGAAACACCAAGAATCATCAATTAAGTCTCAAACATGGCGCGTCTCGTTTCCATGCTAAACTCCAAAAATCTCTAGAAATTTTAAAAATTGATCAAAAGATGAAATTTGCGACAAGGTGATATGAAATCGGGAAGCGACGAGAATTTCTAAAATTGGAAGAATCTCACCGAGAACTATAGAATGCAATGCCGAACTTCGAATTTCATGAATACCGGAATTCAAGTCATTTTTGACTGCTTTTCGATTCCGGAATTCAATATCTATTATCTGAATTTATTTTTGAATATGAACATTTCAAAATAATTAAAAAATGAGTTAATGCTTGCCTTAGTTTAGTCTATATTTTTTGTTATTTGGTATTTTCATATTTTTTTAATTCCGTAGAAGGGTCGAAAAATATGAAATCGACCTAAACGCAGATCTAGATTTCATAAGGTTGGATGTGGCATCTGCGGTGCAAAAAATCGAGCGACTAACAAAATGTGATCAACAACTTTGTTCCGCTCAAGCGATTCATCTCGCAGTCATAGGTGTGCTTTACTGCCGACAACGAGCTGCTTCCCTAATGTTTGTGCAATTCCGATAGATATTGCGCTAAATGAAAATATTAGCGAAGATGAATAAAACGATTTTGATGATATCAAGAATAACAAGGAATTTTCCATCGATACAGAAAATGATTTACCGGATGGAACTATCACAAAAACAGAGGAATATGGAATATTTTATCTGACTAACATGGTTCGAAAGATCGTAGTGATGCTCGTCGTTTATTGACTAAACATTTTAATACTACATTCATACGTCAAACTTGAGATGAGTAAAGAGATTTCCTTGCAGCTCGATTGCAAGGCGCGCTGAAATAGTCTGTTGACGATGTTGGAACGTTTATATATCTTAAGAAACAACATTTTCAAATCAATCATTGATATCAATTCCGAAATTACGTTTACAAACAGCGAGATATCTTCGATTCATGGTGCGATAATCGTTTTTCTTCCGAACAAATTGGTAGTGGATATAATTTGAAGCAAAGACGCGAATTTACTGACAACGACACCATCCTCCCATATTTCTGCTGGCCTTGCGATATTTACACAACGGCGGAAAAACTGAAATACATCAAGAATTTGATCGCCCTGGGAAGCATGACTACATGCAAGAACAATAGCTACGCTGTCATAAAGACTGAATAATATTCCGGAAATCGATATTGTTTTGAAAGAAACGGACATAGATCTTGAATGTTTAAATCGATGATAGTGGTACACGGTCATACGATCCGAAATTGATGTTGAAAAAACTACAAATAATATCGATGCAGATTTACTGTGCAATATTCCCGCAAAATCGGCGAAAAATCGAAGCATGATTCAGATCGGTAAAACGGAACTTTTTTGAAGCATGCGGTTTTCGGGGATATATTTTACAAGTTGCTTACCGACATTAAGGGCCATATTTATAGACCAAACTACAACTATAGCAGTAGTCACTGTTTTCGAAAAACAACGGTTTTTGAATTGATTTTTTTTGGTATTTATAGTCGTCACTAAATTAATTGTTTTAACCAGGATTTTATTTTGGTATTTATAGACGTTGTTAAAACAACTGTTTTCGAACTAGTGCTACCAACATTAAAATAACAAAAACAGCGTCAATTTAAATTGTTAATTTATAAAAATTGTAACTTACAGTTATGATATTTATTTGTTATTGCTTTATAATGTAAATAAATAGGTCTAGTGGAAATGAACCGATAGGATTCACCATAGGATTACCCTTATTGGTATCATAAAAAAATATAAAATAGTTTTAGAAAATAAAAAGACTGATTCGGTGACAAATACAGATATAAAAAAGGTTAGAGGAGTGTCGCTTTAGAATATAATAGCCAAATAATCGGTCCGCCCAAAACTACCACACATGAAAGCAGTTTACGCAAACTGGAAAGGTAAATTGCGAAAGAGTTTGCTAACAAAAAAAAAGATGTTCTAGGTATTGGTGGTGGTCCTTCTACAGTAAAACTCTCTCAGGCTGATAGTGAGTTACATGAATTAATTCTGCCAACGATTAGTCCGCAAGTAAACTGTTACGATAATGATTCAGGATATAGTAATGAAACGGTATTTATAAATTCCATACTTAATAAGAATCGTATATGATAATTAATTATTATTTTAAATTTGTAGGAGCAAAACAGTCAAAATTGTTATTTGAAGAGGATCCATACGAAAATCTGGACAGTGAAGAAGCGAGTGACTGTAATGATCAAGATATGACTGTACAACAAGCGCCACCGTGTTTATCAACAACATCCGAAACACCAAATATGCCTTCAGTACAAGCCATCGCGGCACCAACAGTGATTGCTAATTTCCCTTGAAGCAGAAAACAACGTACTAGTAATTCAGCTTTAGCTACAGAAATTACTACGCTTCAAAGAAAGCTTTGTTATCTAAAATTAAATGCATATGCAATGAATCAAAGGAGATGTTACATCGCACATGAAAAGGCATACGAGGCACAGCGAATTTATTATGAAAGCAAGAGGATATAAAAACAACCAGTCGCGTAATAACGCAGAGCAATCATGATTTTTTGCTTTATCGTCCAAGGTAAACCTAAGGCTATTTTCGTAAATCGGAATCTTTTTTTAAATTTCTCATCTGTATAAAAATCTTCTGTGATTCGTTCTTTGTATCATTTTTCTATTCGGACACAGTTATTTTTTAATAAATAATCAGAACCATCTGATTGAAGAAAATAAAGAATTCATTTAAGAGTAAAATATTTTATTTATTTGTTGTATATAAACATAATTATATGTACACTGATTTTATGACAATTATATTTATAAAGATTTGTTTTTGACATTAATTTCGAAATTCGATCACAATTTACAACAAAACAAAAATTATTTTCGAAAATTTGTAACAACTGTTTTAGGCGCCGATATCCACGACTATAGTTGTAGCAACTGTTTGAAACAGTTGTTATAGTGAGGTTTATAAATACCAAAAGACTTGCTTTAGTAACAACAGTGGTTGTAGTGCGAACTATAAATATGCCCCTAAGTAACCATACCAGTGTGGACTCGGAACAGCTGTTTTTCGATTCTTGCAATTTCTGTACTAAGGCACGATCGGGATTGGGCGATGCGGCTCTTAAAAGCAAATTTTGCCGCACTACAAATTTCAAAAAATAATTATAACAGTAATAAGTGCTTATAAACATTAATTTTATGCATTTTGATAATGTTAATTTTTCTTGACTGTATTCTTCAATACAAATTTTTTCTTCATATTTTAAGTTTTTTTTCAATACCGGAATATTCCGGAATCCGGAATGGGAAGTTTTATAATTTCAAAACTCCGGAATCGTTAATTCAACGAAAATTTGCAATCCCTACCGAGAACAAACAAAAAAAACAGCATCTGGTTTACCGATAAATTAAATTTTTATTTACCGTTTACCGGCTCGGCTGGTTTGGCTCATATATACATTGATTAATTTCTTAAGACAAAGGCGGTCCTAATGAGAGAAATTTGTTTTTTCAGCCTTGCTTAGGTATTTTTCTAGGAAGAAAATTTAAACAATTTCTTCTTGATTCTTATGATTCTTCGGAAACTAATTGGAAGTAACGCCGATTAGTAGTAGCTCCCTTTACAAGATATCAGGGTAGTTAGTTAGCAGTTCATCAGTCGCCGTATCCTGACAAGATGTTTGAAAAATGATTTAATTTTCACAATCCTCGCAGATCGAAACGGAATTGCAGAACTCTTAAAAATGCCTACTCTTCGTAAAATATTTATATGTCTGGAAAATATCAGAATAACTTAATATTTGAATTAAAATATTAAAACAATTAAATATAAATATTAATTTTATTTATATTATTGTAAATAGTATTTACAATAATTTACTATTTTCGTAGTACAGTTAATTTTAATTACATTTCAAATTATAATTTTACTATTTTATTAATTGAATATTTTAAAATTTAAACCAAAATTTGAATTGATATTAAAATATTTAAAAATTTTAATTTTTCAATATTTTATTATTTTAATTTCAGATAAATACTATATAAATGTACATTTCAACTTTTAATATTAAGTTTAATTTTAAAATTTAATAATTTTCTATTTTAAAGTATTAATATCAAAAATAAAAGTATTTTAATATTTTATGTTCCGATATTTGCTTATTTAAATATTAAAATAAACATAAAATTTAAACTGTCTGCAATAAAAATTAAAGTTAATGGTGCAATTTTCAAATATTGAAACATTAATATGTTAAAATATTAAAATTCTAAAATACTAAAAATACAATTAATTTTTCAAATTAAAATTGTAATTAATATTAGTTTACATTTTAATTATAATATTTTAATGTTAAAACGGTTTAATTAATTTTAAATTTAATATTTTATAATTTAATACTTCAAAATTAAGGCAAAATGAAAATTACTATTAAAATATATTTAAATTGTAGTTAATTATATTAAATATATAAATATTAAAAGTAAAATTAAATTCAAAATTAATTAGTAAAACATTTTTGTATTATAAGAGTTAATTAGTATTTTGATATTAATTTTAGTACTAATATCAAAATATTAATTTTAGTATTATCATAAATTTAAATTTTAAAATTTATTTATGTATTTAAAATTAAGATTAAAATATTAAAATATTATCGTACTAAAATATTAAATTTTAAATTATTACTATTAGAATTAAAATAATTGTAACGTTTTTTCTTTAATATTTTATTAATTTAAAATTTTATTATTTTATACATTATAATATTTAAATAATTTTTATAATTTCAATATTTTAATATTCTATAATAATTAATAGTAAAATATTCAAAAAATAATATTAAATTTTAAAATATTTAAATTTTAAAATTTAAACTGAAATTAAACTTCAAGCTAATTTCAAATTGAATTTGAATTGTAATATTTTGATAAATTATTTGATTATTTAATTATTTTAATATTAATTTTTTAATCTTTTATATTTTAAATATTTTATTATTTAAATATAAAAAACATTAAAACTAAAGTTTAAACTGAATTAAAAATTACAATTAATATTATTAATTTTAATTATAATATTTTGTTATTTTATAATTTTAATATTTTCAAAATTAAACTAAAATTAAAAATAATTTCTAAGTATTAAGATATTTAAGCATTAAAATATTAATATTAAAAAAATAAGAAATATAAATAAATTAAAAATTAAAATTTAAAATTTAATTGATTTAAAATTATAATTATTAATGTTTAAATAAAATATTTTATTTATTTGCCAGATGCGGTGCTATCAAAAATATTAAATAGTAAATTAAACTAATCAACTAGGTATGTAATATTCAATAAAATTTTTGGGGTTCTATGATTGATTTTAAAGTATTGAAATTATAAAATATTAGAATATTTTTAAATTTAATATTAATACAATTAAACATTTTGTTAAAAATTTAATCTAAATTTTAATTTTTTAATATTCTAATATATATTTTAAATTTAATTTTAATTCAATTTAAAATTAGAATATTTTAATTTTTACCCGTTTAATTAACTTTGATTTTATTATTTTATCAACTTCAAAATTAAAACAAAATGAAAATTACCATTAAAATATATTTAAATATCTAGATTTAAATTTTGATTTAAAATTTAAAATTTTATTATTTATTTATTTATATTTTATTATTTTTAAATTAATTTTTAGTTAATTATATTAACTTTTATTGTACATCGGGGGTAGGAGATACCCCAGTGTATTTTCAAACGGGTTTTTTTAATACGTACAATGCAAATCGAGACCTGTGCTGTCATTCACCTGTAGTCTAGGAATAACACTTCAACATCCTATACATAGTTTTGCCTGCCCGACTTTAGTCTACTCTTGTCAGTGGTGAGAATTTGATGTTTCGAAATTCTGGGGTGTGAAATACCCCATGTGCATAGGACGTATAATTCCAACTTTTATTTTGTCGTTTTTTTTTAGCTTAGTGCGTAAATAGTGTAAATAATAGTGAGAGATAGCTAGTTTTTTTTTCTTTCGTGAATATATTTGTATTCTTCATCCTCGGCCTGTTTTCACCGAGCATTCACCTCTTTAATGATTGTCGAGTCGATCGACAATCGACAGGGTTCTGTGTTTTTTTTTTTTTTTTTCGCTGGCGCTACATCCCATAGAGGGACTTGGCCGCTTCATGGTGAAGTTTCGTAATCATTTTACCACGGATAATGAGTGATTAGTTCATTGATCCATACATTAACCAGCCGTGATTTTTTCATCACACGCCGGGAATCGAACCCGGGACCTCCGGAGCTTGAAGCAAGCATACTAATAACTGTGCCATCAGGACTCTGTGTTAGCCTTTTATTTAAATTCGTATTGTGTTTATCCAATGAAAAAACGAAAATAGAATACAGAGTCATGTCGATTGTGGATCGACTCGACAATCATAATAGAGGCGATTACTTTAGTTGCGCATACGCCTAAAAAGAATAAAATTGTTCTGGTGACCTCATCATCACAAGTTCATCATCATTCGTCACAAGTAATGAACAAGCTGGAAAACCAGCAATAATTACTCATTATAACAAAACTAAAATGCAAATTTGTTAATGAAAATAATATTACAATAGTCACCGCCCAATACTAATTGGAACTCAACTAGATTCATCTAGCAAGAGATCACCTGTAAAGAGGTACACGACATTTGCCTTACGTCAAGAGTTAAAATTGGGGATCGCAGGTTTACTGGGCATTACTAATGACAAATCAGAGACGCTTGATGTACTAAGTATGGGTGGCCGAAAAAAGTCCATTATTCGTTTATTTTAGTTAATATTTTATTTAGAATTTTTTATGTTATAAAATTATATTGAAACTTATTAGACCTTATTTTGGAAACAATTTTGTTTGAGTCAAAATTACAAATTGTTCGTCTGTAATAAACGTTTTAAGTGACGAATATTCTTATGACATACCCCCTGTGCATAATAGTAATTTTCAAGAGGTGTGCACAACAAAGGTTAAATATATAAATATTAAAATTCAAATTAAATATAAAATTAATCAGTCAAATATTTTTATATTTTAACAGCTAACTAATATTTTAATATTAATTTTAGTATCAGCTTAAATTTTAATCAAAATGTAATTTAAATTTTTAAAATTTATATATGTATTTAAAACTAATATTAAAATAATAAAACATTATCGTACTAAAATATTAAATTTTAAATTATTACTATTAAAATTAAAATAAATAATAATTTTAATTTTAGTGACAGTCAAAATTTTAATTGAAACGGTTTTTTATTTTTAATAGTTTAATATATTATTATTTTAAAATTTTATCATTTTATACATTTTAAGTTTAATATTTTAATAATTTTTATAATATCTATATTTTAATATTCTAAAATATATAATAGTAAAATATTCAAAAAATAACATTAAACTTTTAAAATATTTAAATTTTAAAATTTAAACTGAAATTAAACTTAAAATTAATTTTGAATTTGAATTGTAATATTTTGATAAATTATTTGATTATTTAATTATTTTAATATTAATTTTTTCATATTTCTATGTTTTAAATATTTTATTATTTAAATATAAAAATACTAAAACTAAAGTTTAAACTGAATTAAAAATTACAATTAATATTAATTTTAATTATAATATTTTGTTATTTTACAATTTTAATATTTTCAAAATTAAACTAAAATTAGAAATAATTTTTAAATATTAAGATATTTAAGCATTACAATATTAATATTAAAAAAATAAAAAATACAAATACAGTGAAACCTCTATATATTGTACAGCGAAGGGACTGTCCAATTTATGGAGGTATCCAATATAAAGAAAATATCTTGTTTTTTTATTAAAAAATTAATGACGTGAATATCAACATTTTAATTTTGAGTTCAGATTAATTCCATAGTTAATTCAACATTTTTGCTGTCTGACTAATTTTGTTGTCCAATTTCCAATATAAATATAAAAGTTGCCCAATCTATAGAGGAAAAGGAGAATTTTTTCAAAGGTCTGAATGAAAGTGTCCAAAATAGAGGAGTGTCCAAAATAGAGAGGTGTCCAAAGTTGGAGGTTTTGCTGTAAATTAAAAAATTAAAATTCAAACTTTCATTTAATTAAAATTATAATTATTAATATTTAAATAAAATATTTTGATACTTGGTTTAGTTGCGGTGCTATAAAAAATATTAAAATATTTAATCAACTAATGTTCAATAAAATTTTTGGTGTTCAATGATTGATTTTAAAATATTGAAATTATAATGTAAATTTACATTTTAATTTACGTATTAAAACGATTTATTTGTTTTTAACTTATTTTTATTTTACATATACCCCTACGTTGCGACTTTATATTCCGTCATCTTCTCGGGGGGAAATTAATTATAAACAAAAAATTTTCCATTACGTTTTTTCAAATTTTACAGTAATGTCTAAGGTATCTATGCTTATGGCCAGAAATCAATGTTTTATAATACAAAGTTTAAATTTAGAAATAAGATTACAGGAAAATTCAATTTAAAATAAAATTATCATAATAATTTAACCAAAATTTTGAAACATATTGTAAATTTAATAAATTTTGAGAATTTTGAATTTTTTTATTATATAATTCACTTTTTTAAGCATTTTTTTGTTATAATAAAATAATTTTATTTGGTTTTTAGCTTAATATTTTATTTGTTTATTAATTATTTAATAAAAACCAGATGTTTCGACGGTACATTCCGTCATTCTCAGGGGCACAATTTTTACTACAATTTGAAAGAAAATTTTTATTTTTTAATAACGAATGTTTTCCTAATATTACTAGAGTTTTAATTAAAATTTACAAACTACTCAGTTTATCCGAAAAAATTTAAAGTTATACAATTTGAGTGACAAAAAATTTTTTTTAGAAAAACTACAAAATGTTGTCGTACTAATATAACAAATATTTTGAAATTTCTTGAATATTTAATAAATTTTGAGATAAATTTTGTTGTTTTTTAATGTAAATGCTCTCCAAAATTAACCTTTTATTGAGATTTTGCTCCGTATCAAGTATCTCAGCGTCATCTATAGATACGGAGTGGTTACTTCCACGTAGATGATTCGATAAAGCACTGTGTGACGGTTTAAACTCATACGTAGAATAATAAATATGTTGACGAATTCGTTTTTTAAAATTTTGTTTAGTTTGACCGATATACTATTTTCCACACGAACATTTTAATTTATACATATATTAGATTTGATTGTAACTCTGTGGGGAATTTTGTCCTTTAATTTAGTGAATAAAGTCACGTCCAAACTGTGAAATACTCTTCCAACAAGTTGTATATCATAATTTTGTAAAAGAAATTTTATTTTTTCGAAAAGAATTTTAACATATGGGATCGAAATGTAAAGTTTGCGATTATTTTCAACGATTAAATTTGGATTTACGCGCGTATTTTCCAAAATATTTCCCGAATTACTATGTTTGTCGATAGCCTTTCTAATTCCTCTAGTAAATACACTACAGGCATGAAAACCTTCATCCGATAATCTCAAAATTTTTTCAGCCAACAGAAACAGTGTGTTATTTTTGTAAGATGATGGAAGCCACGAGTTATAATTTAGATACCGACCCGACCAGGTTTTTTTATGATATAAATCTGTAGTTAAACTTCCATCCTCATTACGTATTACCATAGTATCTAGAAAGGCTAAACGACCTTGATTTTCAATTTCACATGTAAATTTAATTTGCGGGGTTAAACTATTAAATGAATCCAGAAAATTATCAATTTCCGAATTTGGAATAGCCGCAATAATATCATCCACGTACCGGTAAATGAAGATAGGTTTGACGGAAGATGTTTTTAACACTTCGGTTTCAACGTGTTCCATTACTAGGTTAGCCACTGTTGGACTAACTGGCGAACCCATCGGTGAACCAAACACTTGCCTAAAACATCTTCCTCCGAAACTAAATTCAGTATGATCTATCACAAATTTCAACCCTTCTAGAAAATGTTTCGACTCCAGATTTGTGTTACTACATGCTTTTATGCTATTCCACAATTGTTTCACCAAAACAATTACCAAAGATGAGTCAACGTTTGTAAACAACGGGACCACATCTAACGATACTAATACATGTATATAATTTGTTGGTAGAGACTCATTTTTAATTTTATTTCTAAAATCTTCCGCGTTTTGTACAGCCGAAAAGCCATTTCCCACGTATTGATTCAAAATGCTAGACAAAAATTTGGATAAATTGTATAAAGGCGAACCTAAATAGCTTACAATTAGTCTCAAGGGAATACCATTTCGTGTAGAGTAACTCCATTTTTTCGGAATATTCAATTTTTGGCATAAGTACCGTTACCCTTGTCAGCTTTCAACACATACAATTCGGGGTACCCATGCAAAAATGTCTTTGCCCCTTGAGCCCCTCGAATCAGCTGGATTTCTTCAATACTCACAAATATTTTACACAAATAATTGTTTTAATTTGAAGTTCGTCAACATATTTAGAAGTCTATATCTAATATTGTTAAGAGCCGTCTCATCTAGTCCTGAAATACCACTCTCCACATCCGCTATAATATTGTGATAAGGAACAATTTCTTTTTTAAAAAGTAAGCAAAATTTATTACCTAACTTTACAATTTTTATGATGTTCACAGGAATTTCCAAATTTGTCAAATTGACGACTCACTTTTCATCGTTCATATCTCTTCCTCCAATATGACCATGGGTTGGCCGAACCTCTGATCACAACATATTCACAAATTTTTTAATATGTCATTTTTTAAGCTCTTCATACACCAAATCAAACCAAGAAGCAAAATCTCAATAAAAGATTAATTTTGGAAATCATTTACATCCAAAAACAACCAAATTTATCTCAAAATTTATTAAATATCCAAGAAGTTTCAAAATATTTGTTAAATTAGTACGACAACATTTTGTAGATTTTCTAAATTTAAAATTTTTTCACTCAAATTGTATAACTATAAATTTTTTCGGTTAAACTGAGTATTTTATAAATGTCAATTTAAACTCTAATAGTTACGTTAGAAAAACAATCGTTATAAAAAAATTTTCTTTCAAATTGTAGTAAAAATTGTACCCTTGAGAATATACCGTCGAAAAGTCGGGTTTTTTATTAAATAATTAATAATGAATTAATAATTAATAGTGAATTAAATGATATTAAAATATTTGAAAATTTGAATACTTCAATATTTCATTATTTTAATTTCAGTTAAATGTTATATAAATGAATATTTAAACGTTTAATATTTAATTTAATTTTAAAATTGAATATTTTTGTATTATAAAAAATAAAAGTATTTTAATATTTTATGTTTCGATATTTTATTATTTAAATATTAAAATTAAATTTAAAATTTAAACTGTAGGTAATTAAAATTAATTTTGATAGTAAAATTTTAAAGTATTGAAACATTAATATGTTAAAATATTAAAATTCTAAAATACTAAAATTACAATTTATCTTTAAACTGAAATTAAAATATTAATTAAAACTAGTTTTAATTTTAATTATAATATTTTAATTTTTTAACAGTTTAATTAACTTTAATTTTAATATTTTCTAATTTAATACTTTAAAATTAAGACAAAATGAAAATTACTATTAAAATATATTTAAATATCTACTTTACGTTATCATGAATTATGTAACTTTACGTTATCATTAATATTTGTTTCTTTAGCTTTTACATGAGTTGTTTATTCTCTATAACTCTTGTCATAACGGTTTGGTTTTTTTGTTGTAATATGGACATTTGTTCAACAACTACGAGTTGAAGTGAAAAATTTTGAAATAAAATGATTAAAAATTCATGCATTAGAGGGTTAATTTTAGTATCAGCTTAATTTTTAATCCAAATATAAATTTAAATTTTTAAAATTTATTTATGTATTTAAAATTATGAATAAAATATTGAAACATTATCATACTAAAATATTAAATTTTAAATTATTACTATTAAAATAAAAATAAATAATAATTTTAATTTTTGTGACAGTCAAAACTTTAATTGTAACGTATTTTTTATGTTTAATAGTTTAATATTTTAATATTTTAAAATTTTTTCATTTCATACATTTTAAGCATAATATTTTAATAATTTTTAATATTTTGATATTCTAAAATAATTGATAGTGATAAATATTCAAAAAATAATATTAAAATACTAAAATATTTAAATTATAAATTTAAACTGAAATTAAACTTATAATCAATTTTCAATTTCAATTTCAATTGTAATAGTTTGATAAATATTTGATTATTAAATTATTTTAATATTAATTTTTTAATATTTTTATTTTTTAAATATTTTATTTTTAAAACTTAAGTTTAAACTGAATTAAAAATTACAATTAATATTATTTTCAATTATGTATAATATTTTGTTTAAAAATAATTTGTAAATATTAAGCATTAAAATATTAATATTAAAAAAATACAAATAAATTAAAAAATTAAAATTTAAACTTTAATTGAATTAAAATTATAATTATGAATATTTAAATAAAATATTTTAATATTTTGATTAATGCGGTGCTATAAAAAATATTAAAATACTTAATTAGTTCAATAAAATTTTTGGTGTTCAATGAATGATTTTAAAATATTGAATTATAAAATATTAAAATACTTTTAAATTTTATATTAAAACAATTAAACATTAAGTTTAATTTTCAATCTGAATTTACATTTTAATTTTTAAATATTTTAACCTTAATTTTAAATTTTATTTTAATTCAATTTAAAATTTGAATATTTTAATTTTTTAACGGTTTAATTAACTTTAGTTTTAATATTTTATAATTTAATACTTCAAAATTAAGACCAAATGAAAATTACTGTTAAAATATATTTAAATATCTAGATTTAAACTTTGATTTAAAATTTGAAATTTTATTATAATATATTTTATTATTTTAATGTTAATTGTTAGTTAAATATATTAGGTGTATAGGTAAATATTAAAATTAAATTTAAAATTGTTTAGTAAAAAATTTTTATATTTTAATAACTAATTAATATTTTGATATTAATTATTTATTAATTTTAGTATCAGATTAAATTTTAATAAAAATTAAAATTAAAATTTATGTATGTATTTAAAATTATAAAATTAAAATATTAAAACAATATTATCGCAATAAAATATTAAATTTTAAATTATTACCATTAAATTTAAAATAAATAATAATTTTAATTTTAGTGATAGTCAAAATTTTAATTGTAACGTTTTTTTTATTTTTAATGGTTTAATATTTTATTATATACTTTAAAATTTTATCATTTTATACATTTTAAGTTAATTATTTAAAAAAAATTTTAATTTCAATATTTTAATGTTCTAAAATAATTGATAGTGAAATATTCAAAAAATAATACTAAAATTCTAAAATATTTAAATTTTAAAATTTAAACTGAAATTAAACTTAAAATTAATTTTCAATTTGAATTTGAATTGTAATATTTTTATGTATATTTGATATTTTATTATTTAAATATAAAAAAATTAAAACTAAAGTTTAAACTGAATTAAAAATTACAATTAATATTATTTCTAATTACATATAATATTTTGTTATTTTATAATTTTAATATTTTCAAAACTAAACTAAAATTAAAAATAATTTGGAAATGTTAAGATATATGTATAACGCTCACTGCGTGCAATAAAACGATAAGTCAAAATCATCAATTTTCAGGAGAACGATTTTTAGGTTTTTCAACTAGACCTTTTTGGATACATGTTTAATTAAAAATATTCTGTACTGCAAATGGTTCATTTCTCATGAAAATTTAGCAAATCATTTAAAAAATCTAAAAAAATTAGTTTAAACAGGTAAACGCGTTACTCACCGTGTAAAATTTTATTAAAACAGTATTGTAAGTACTAGTTATAGTTTTCTTGATTGGGAAAATTTTAAATTCTTAAATTGTAAGTCGAGTTATAGTTTTATAAGAAAAATTATTTATTTTTTTACTATTGTAACTCTACATATCGCAATATTGCATTACTATTTTCAACATAATTTTTTATTGTAGTCAACTTTAAATCATAAAACATGACGATAATTTAAATTGCCAGCTATTCATGTTTTTTTCCCTTTTTCTGGTTTTCACTTTATTTTGATTTAAAAGAACCAGAAGAGTTTAAATCTGATTGTTCGTACTCAGAATCCGTGCCGTAGTACACAAATGGTTCTGGGAGTACAAAAAAAATGTTGTTAGCTTTTATCACAAATAAAACTTGACTTCGTGACGAAGACATCTGTTTTACATAAAGCTCTAAAAGATGGCTAATTTGGAAGGAACTTGGTGATTTCTTTACCGGTTATGATCAAATTCTGGATTTTGGATTCGGGCATAATGAAAATGGGATCCTAAAATGAGTTTTAAATTAAGTTTTGGAATGTGGCCAATTATGAAGGAACGTTTCTTAACCGATTATGATGAAATTCGGCATGCACAACGGAAATGGGATTCTAAGATGAGTTTCAGACGAAGTTCTGAAATATGTCCAATTAAGAAGGAACTTACCCTTTTCTTAACCGATTATGATGAAATTCAGCATGTACGACGGACGGAAAAGGGATTCTAAAATGATTTTTGCATAAAGTTCTGGAAAATTGGCAATTAGGAAGGAACTTGGTGATTTCTTTACACATTATGATTAGTTTCAGCATGTTCGTTGGAAATAGGGTTTTAATTGAATTTTAGATAAAATTCTAAAATAAGACCAATAATGAACTTGGCTGTTTTTTAACGGATTATGATGTTATTCGAATTGTACGGTGAAAACGGGATTCTAAAATGGCATTTAGAAGAAGTGCTGGATATAGCCAGTTAGGAAGGAACACGGCTGTGTATTAACAGATTGGAAATGGGACTAAAATGATATTTTGAAAACGTTCTGAAATAATTTCAATTAAGGTCAATTCCTTTCTAATTCGTGCCATTTTCCAAAACTTTATGCAAACATCATTTAAGAATCTCATTTCCGATGTGCTAGCTGAATTTCATCTTAATCGGTTGAGAAACGGTGAAGTTACTTCCTAATTGGTTATATTCCAGAACTTTATTGAAAACTCATCTTAAAATTCCATTTCAATCGTGCATGCGGAATTTCATCATAATCTGTAAAGAAATCACCAAGTTCGTTCCTAATTGGCCATTTTCCAGAACTTCATGCAATAATTATTTTAGAATTCCATTTCCATCGTGCAAATCGAATTTCATCATTATCGGTTGATAATAACCAAGCTTATTCCTAATCGGCCTGAATTTTCTTGAAAATACTACTGATGCATAAACTTCTATACGAGACATTTAAACTTTCTACATTCGGATCTAAAAGGCAATCGGAAATCAGAGACAAGTCAATCCTCAATTAGTTTCAAAGTCGAGGTTTTACTGTAATAGATTTTTCCTATGTCGTTATATAGTTAAATGTGTAGGTATATTAAAAAAAATCGTAAACCGAGAAATTCCGGGATTTTCCGCTCACACTTTGGTGACAAAAACGATATCCCGGGAAACCTTTTGAGAAAGCTGATACAAATGTAAAGCAAGTATTATTTTCCCTGAATTTCTATTATATAAGAAATTACATGAATCGTTTACTTCTAATTCAATTTCGGCAACATCAGTAAACATGTTATTTTT
Source organism: Tipula helvola (assembly GCA_963556165.1). Taxonomy (NCBI): domain Eukaryota; kingdom Metazoa; phylum Arthropoda; class Insecta; order Diptera; family Tipulidae; genus Tipula; species Tipula helvola. Next base: position 70,202,749 of record OY744483.1, on the reverse strand, counting down.
AATATAAACCTTTAATTTATTTAATTATAATTTTTTCAATAAAAATTTATTTATATTTTTTAAGGAATTTTAAATTAAAGTTTTTTGTCAAAAAACGATAGTTTTACTTTAATCCAAGCAACAAAAGTGCAACCAGACATACGATGCCTACTTTGAAAAATTTTCCAGCTGAAATATGCTGTAAGTAGTACTTATAGTTATTAAAACGAAAAATTTTTTGTCACATAAACAGCGATAACTTATACTTACACTTGCATTTAAAAATTATTTGCCTGCTAAGAAAACGATAATTGGAAATACGATATTGAGAATACAATTTGTTTCAATCAAGAAAACTATAAGTCAAGTTATAGTATTTATAACTGGAACAAAAATCAAAAATGACTTATCGTATTATTTGAAAGTTATACAGCATCCCTCGGGAGGACCCGTTTTAAAAAATGAGTTATACTGGAATATACTGCTCTCTCTGAACTATATGAAAATGCAATCATGCAATAACGCGATAAGTAGTACTTATCGTTATCTTGCACGCAGTGAGCGAAGCATTAAGATATTAATATTAAAAAACTAAAAAATACAAATAAATTAAAAAATTAAAATTTAAACTTTAATTGAATTAAAATTATATTTATGAATATTTAAATAAAATATTTTGCGTATTTTAGTTGCGGTGCTATAAAAAATATTAAAATATTTAGTCAACTAATGTTCAATAAAATTTTTGAAGTTCTATGATTGATTTTAAAATATTGAAATTTTGAAATTATAAAATATTAAAATATGTTTAAGTTTATTATTAAAACAATTAACATTTAGTTTAAATTTTAATCTAAATTTATATTTTAATTTACATATTAAAACGATTTATTTGTTTTTTAACTTAATTTTATTTCACATATACCCCTACGTTTCAACGGCATATTCTGTCATCTTCAGGGGGAAATTAATTATAAAAAAAAATTTTCCCATTACGTTTTTTCAAATTTTACAGTAATATCTAAAATATCTACGTTTATGGCCAAAAATAAATTTTATATAATACAAAGTTTAGAAATGGTTGCGCTGTGTAATTGATTAAAGGTTTTTGTTGAATCATAAATATGTTGGTATAACCACTTTTTTAAAATATAATTTGGTTTGACCAACATATTCTCTTCCACAGGAACACTTTAACTTATGTACTAAGTTAGATTGCGACTCTAAGGGAATTTTATCTTTTTTTATAAATAAAAATGTATCTAAACTACTAAACGGTCTGCCAACAAGTTTTATATCATAATTATTTAACGAAAATTTAATTTTTTTTGTATACTATTTTAATGTAAGGGATCGAAATAAAATTTTGTGATTTATTTGTCGAAATGGTATTTTTATCGATTGCCCGTCTAATGTTTTCGGCAATAACATTCTTTGGGTAGCCATTTAAAAACAACACATTCGTTAAAATTTTGAAATTATCAGAATGAAATTCCCCATCCGATAATCTCAAAACTTTTTCCGCCAATAAAAAGGCCGTGTTTTTGTTGTATGACAATGGAAGCCACAATTTCATTTTAATTTTATGTCATTCCAACATGTTTTTACCAAATTTAATACCAACAACGAGTCTACATTGGTAAAGAAAGATTCAACGTCTAAAGATATTAAGATATATGAGGTAGAACTATATTTTGAATTTTATGTCTAAAATCTTCCGCGTTTTTTATCGAAGAAAAATTATTTCCAACAAAACAATTTAGAATATTAGACAAGAATTTAGATAAATTGCGTAGTGGTATAACTTACAATTTACCTCAGTGGGCAACCATCCTTGTGGATTTTTGGTAAGCCATACATCCGAGGATTGTTAAACTTTCCCAACAGGCAACAGCTTCTTAACATTAAAATTTGTTTGAATTGAAGATATGCCAAATTTTTTAATTTCAGAATATTTGTGCTGTTGTCTGAGAAGAGTAAGTTCATTTTCTTCAAATATTCAGTTCTGTTCATGAGAGCCATTGTATTACTCTTGTCAGGTTTCAATACATAAATTTCGCCATTTTCTTTCAAAAAGCTTTTTGCCTTAAATGAATTCCGAATTTTTAGCGATTCTTCAATTTTTAAAAATGTTTGTTTGAAATGTTACTGCACTTAAAATTTGTTAAATTATTTATAATTCTATTTCTAATATTATTATGAGTTTCCTCATCTAATTTTGAGATGCCACTCTCTAATTCCGCAACAATTTTATTATAAGGAACAAAATCTTTACTTATAGGTAAGCAAAATTTGTTATCTAAACTGAAAATGTTGGCCACATCTAGAGGAATTTCTTGACCCATCAAATTTATGATTCATTACTTCCCTGAAATAGCGCCCACATATATTTCTACTGCTCCGGTGGTAGTTGTTTCACCTCGCGTAGTAACTATCGCGTCTACAGGTTGTAAATTCGTCACAGCTGGTGACATTGATTTCCACTCAGACAGCAAGATATTTGTGAACTTTTAAATATGTCTTTCTTTAATTTTTCCAAACAGTGCAAAATACCGTTGTTTAGTGTTTTCAGAAAAATCCTCATACACGTTTTCAGGAAAAACCCTTTTAATTTCTACCGTTAATTTTTCCCGTTCCAAAGGAATTTTTCAATGTTTCTAAAAACATTAACTATTTGTTTGATGTTTGCTCACAAAAATGGGTACCAAACAGCAGCAATATAGAGATAATGAATTGTGGATACAAGAGAAAAATGAAATATCGGGGGTGTACCAGTCTAAATTGTGATGTTAATGATAAAAAATATATAAGTATGGATTGGAGTCATACTAGTAAACAAATTCAAAAATCTTTCATCATTTGGGTTATACTCTGGTGCACAAAACAAATAATAAATTTGAAAAATTAATTATGAAAGGAATAACGCAACTTTGGATACGGAGATTTACAAATTAATATGTTCAAATTATCAAGCGTTTTACCTATGTATTTAGGACAAACGGGCCGATCTTTTAAAGAAAGATTTAGGAAGCATGTTAAATCAATCGGCAAAATCAACCCTGACTCAAAATTCGCTCAGCATATAAATTCTACGCAACACAATTACACAAATTTTGATACAAATGTACAAATAATATACAGAATGAAGAAAGGGGATGTTTTAAATCGAACGGGATGGTATTATAATTCCAAAAAAACAACAAACAAATCAATAATTTCTATAGTCCAATCAGAGAAAAATAAAGTTCAAAATCATAAAATTCCACGTTTTAAAATTCCCTATTATTTAATTTCTAATTTTGAAATGCAAAAGTGATGGAACTAATTCCATAATTGGAATACATAAGAGAAATTAGATATAAATAAGCACAATTAATTTTATATTTTCATTTGAACAAATTTATTTGTAATATGATTAATTAAAAAATTAATATTAATTAATATTTTGCGCGATACGCTTCAAATACTCAAGTTTTTACTAATTTTGGCGGTTTTTAATTATTCTTTTGAGGTTATTATAAACTGCTACATTTTTTTTATTTCTATGGGCAACCGTAGTTTTGGAATTTTTTTTTGATAAATTTTCAATTAGTTTATAAACTCCGCAATTATTCCTAGCAACGATAACTTTAAGGCTTCCTTCGGCATTATTCTTTGTATATGAGGAAAATTTCTTTTCGAACAATTCGCCACATACCAAAATTCTGGTTTGTGTCCAGGGTTCTTCCTTATTATCTCCAGTGATATGTTTTTTTGTGAACCAGTTCCCTACACTCAAAGAAAAATATAGGTGAGAATCACATTTTTCGAGGTAAATATTACAATTTTTTCGTAAATATACAACATACAAAATTTTTTGTACAATTTAGAAATTTACTAAATATTATACATTCCACAAAAAAAAATATTGTAAAAAATACAAAAAAAAATCTCAAAATAACAAAATACTTTGTAAGATTCCTAAATTCTTTTTTATAAATGACGGAAAATCATTAACGGTGAATAAACATTTTGTACAATTTACAAAATGAAATAGTTAAATTAAGAGAGAACACTGTGATATTGGTAAAATAAACGTAATTTTTACAAAATGATATTGTCATTTTCAAAACCATTTTTATTAATTATACAAAATGATTTTTATTTTAACAAAATTTGCTTCGTCAATTTAAAAAAAAAATTATGTAAATCACAGAAATGTTTCAAGGTTTTGTAAATATAACAAAATATTTTGTAAGATTAATACCATGGTTTGTGAAATATATAATATTATATACAATATATTGTATATATGTACATATCTATATATATATATCGCTCACTGCGTGCAAGATAACGATAAGTATTACTTATCGCGTTATTGCATGATTGCATTTTCATATAGTTCAGAGAGAGCAGTATATTCCAGTATAACTCATTTTTTAAAACGGGTCCTCCCGAGGGATGCTGTATAACTTTCAAATAATACGATAAGTCATTTTTGATTTTTTGTTCCAGTTATAAATACTATAACTTGACTTATAGTTTTCTTGATTGAAACAAATTGTATTCTCAATATCGTATTTCCAATTATCGTTTTCTTAGCAGGCAAATAATTTTTAAATGCAACTGTAAGTATAAGTTATCGCTGTTTATGTGAAAAATAATTTTTCGTTTTAATAACTATAAGTACTACTTACAGCATATTTCAGCTGGAAAATTTTTCAAAGTAGGCATCGTATGTCTGGTTGCACTTTTATTGCTTGGATTAAAGTAAAACTATCGTTTTTTGACAAAAAACTTTAATTTAAAATTCCTTAAAAAATATAAATAAATTTTTATTGAAAAAATTATAATTAAATAAATTAAAGGTTTATATTAAAAATAACATGTTTACTGATGTTGCCGAAATTGAATTAGAAGTAAACGATTCATGTAATTTCTTTAAAATTAGTTATATAATAGAAATTCAGGGAAAATAATACTTGCTTTGCATTTGTATCATATTACTAAGCTTTCTCAAAAGGTTTCCCGGGATATCGTTTTTGTCACCAAAGTGTGAGCGGAAAATCCCGGAATTTCTCGGTTTACGATTTTTTTTAATATACCTACACATTTAACTATATAACGACATAGGAAAAATCTATTACAGTAAAACCTCGACTTTGAAACTAATTGACGATTGACTTGTCTCTGATTTCCGATTGCCTTTTAGATCCGAATGTAGAAAGTTTAAATGTCCCGTATAGAAGTTTATGCATCAGTAGTATTTTCAAGAAAATTCAGGCCGATTAGGAATAAGCTTGGTTATTTATCAACCGATAATGATGAAATTCGATTTGCACGATGGAAATGGAATTCTAAAATAATTATTACATGAAGTTCTGGAAAATGGCCAATTAGGAACGAACTTGGTGATTTCTTTACAGATTATGATGAAATTCCGCATGCACGATTGAAATGGAATTTTAAGATGAGTTTTCAATAAAGTTCTGGAATATAACCAATTAGGAAGTAACTTCACCGTTTCTCAACCGATTAAGATGAAATTCAGCTAGCACATCGGAAATGAGATTCTTAAATGATGTTTGCATAAAGTTTTGGAAAATGGCACGAATTAGAAAGGAATTGACCTTAATTGACCTTATTTCAGAACGTTTTCAAAATATCATTTTAGTCCCATTTCCAATCTGATAATACACAGCCGTGTTCCTTCCTAACTGGCTATATCCAGCACTTCTTCTAAATGCCATTTTAGAATCCCGTTTCCACCATACAATTCGAATAACATCATAATCCGTTAAAAAACAGCCAAGTTCATTATTGGTCTTATTTTAGAATTTTATCTAAAATTCAATTAAAACCCTATTTCCAACGAACATGCTGAAACTAATCATAATGTGTAAAGAAATCACCAAGTTCCTTCCTAATTGCCAATTTTCCAGAACTTTATGCAAAAATCATTTTAGAATCCCTTTTCCGTCCGTCGTACATGCTGAATTTCATCATAATCGGTTAAGAAAAGGGTAAGTTCCTTCTTAATTGGACATATTTCAGAACTTCGTCTGAAACTCATCTTAGAATCCCATTTCCGTTGTGCATGCCGAATTTCATCATAATCGGTTAAGAAACGTTCCTTCATAATTGGCCACATTCCAAAACTTAATTTAAAACTCATTTTAGGATCCCATTTTCATTATGCCCGAATCCAAAATCCAGAATTTGATCATAACCGGTAAAGAAATCACCAAGTTCCTTCCAAATTAGCCATCTTTTAGAGCTTTATGTAAAACAGATGTCTTCGTCACGAAGTCAAGCTTTATTTGTGATAAAAGCTAGCAACATTTTTTTTGTACTCCCAGAACCATTTGTGTACTACGGCACGGATTCTGAGTACGAACAATCAGATTTAAACTCTTCTGGTTCTTTTAAATCAAAATAAAGTGAAAACCAGAGAAAGGGAAAAAAACATGAATAGCTGGCAATTTAAATTATCGCCATGTTTTATGATTTAAAGTTGACTACAATAAAAAATTATGTTGAAAATAGTAATGCAATACTGCGATATGTAGAGTTACAATAGTAAAAAAATAAATAATTTTTCTTATAAAAACTATAACTCGACTTACAATTTAAGAATTTAAAATTTTCCCAATCAAGAAAACTATAACTAGTACTTACAATACTGTTTTAATAAAATTTTACACGGTGAGTAACGCGTTTACCTGTTTAAACTAATTTTTTTAGATTTTTTAAATGATTTGCTAAATTGTCATGAGAAATGAACCATTTGCAGTACAGAATATTTTTAATTAAACATGTATCCAAAAAGTTCTAGTTGAAAAACCTAAAAATCGTTCTCCTGAAAATTGATGATTTTGACTTATCGTTTTATTGCACGCAGTGAGCGATATATATATATATATATATATATATATATCGCACCATGCGTGCAATAAAACGATAAGTCAAAAACGTCGATTTTCAGGAGAACACTTTTTAGGTTTTTCAACTAAATCTTTTTGGACGCAGGTTTAATTAAGAATATTTTTTACTGCAAATGGTTCATTCGTCGTGGCAATTCGGAAAGTCATTTAAAAAATCTAAAAAACAAAGTTTAAACAGGTAAACGCGTTACTCATCATGTATAATTTTATTAAAACAATATTGTAAGTACTAGTTATAGTTTTCTTGACTGGGAAAATTTTAAATTCTTAAATTGTAAGTCGAGTTATAGTTTTTATAAGAAAAATTATTTTTTTTTTTACTATTGTAACTCTACATATCGCAGTATTGCAATACAATTTTAAACATAATTTTTTATTGTAGTCAACATTAAATCATAAAACATAACGATAATTAGATTTCGGATTATGAGTGGGGATTTCAATTATTAAAACACACTTGCCGTTTTTTTAATTCAATATTTTAATAATAATTTTATACTATTGATAATGTAATTTGATAATATAAAGACCAAAAAATTTATAGACTGTTAATCATCTGAATCTTCATCGATGTTAGTAGTGTGGGGTAAATTTTTATAAAATGTTTTGTATAATGCGGGTATATAATTTTTTTCGCATAAATACATTAGGTCAATGTACTTGCATTCAGTAATAGGTCTCGTATCGTTATACAACAAATCAATTGTGTCGCGATTGACAGGTTTTCTTTTTCTCCCTGGGCGTTTAGAAGTTGATGTTGATTCACAATATAAGAGTATTTCTTCAAAATTTTCATCAAACTCGTATTTATATAATAATTTATTTGGTTCATTTTTGGATATGAAAATTTCTCGGATTTTGCTGATCTGAACTGTCTCATTTTTTAAGTTTTTCGTAAAGAAATTTATGTTTGAGAAGTTCTTAAAATTAAAAATATCGCTTTGATCCATTTCACACACATTGTATGTTAATCCATTTACTTTTGAATTCCTGATAAGACTATAATATTGAGCTGGAACATAAATCGTCTTATGTTTACGACTTTTCTCAATAGTAGAGTGCATTGAATCACCCTCATTTTGTGTATGTCCCTTTTCCAAAAATTTATGACTTATATCAATTTTGAGTTTCTTAGACGCCCAAGAATAAAATGAAAATAAAATTTTATTTTTATTTTGTCCTGGACAATTATCGGTCCAAAAGATGAATTTGTTAACATTATTATTCTTGTTTTTCTCTTCCAACATAAATTTATATAAGCAGCTAGATACTTCCGACGACCCTTGACTAGCGATCGTTTCATCCCACAAGTAACAGTGTCCCTGATGACTGGCCAAATTATATATAGTGAAATTATGCAAGTTTAATTTTCTTTTGTAAAAAAAAACACTGGTTTCACCAAAGGGACACTGTAAAACTTTCTGAAAATCGAAACAAGCTGTGACTATATCTGTACGGACTATTGCCGCTGATTTATCAATATTTTTGATTCTTCTTGCTTCATTTTTACTGCGTATGTGCTTGCTTTGTGACACTTTAAATTTTTCTTTGTCAGACGTCGACATATTGGCATAGCTGGTACAGTCGTTACACTGGTCCTTTTTCGGTTTAAAAAAACCAAAATTAAAATTTAAGTTAAAAATATCCCTGTATTGACGCTCGGTAATGCTTTGCGTGCTAATATTGTTTTCTTCAATCCATTTAAGGTAAAATCGGTACATTTTCGCAATGGAAAGACCACTTTCTAGATAAAGTTTCGTCGTTTTCGCTCGTAAATAGTGTGATTCTACTGTTGGAAAAGAAGATATGTGTCGTATAACATGCTTTTTTGAGATTTGTGATAATTCGTTGAGAGGTCGATGATATTTTCCTAACAAAATGAAAATAATTTTATTGAAGATTATCATATATTTTGAAGATTGTCATATCAGCTAAGCATACTTTATCAGAATCAAAGGTAATATTAGATTATAAATAATTTCTTACCGCGATTATCCGTTCCGTCACTCACCGCTTTCAAAAGAGCACTATCTACTACCTGGTTTGATATTGCAAGCGTGTCTAAAAACATTGTTAAACACACTCTAGTATGTAAATGTATTTCTCCTGGTGGGTTCAGGTAATATAATCTCGAAGACTTTCGTCGACTTTCACCGCAAGAAATCTTGGTAATTTTTTTAACGATTACCTGAACTGAATTGGCAATATAATTCCATTGGCGCACTTTGCTTCCGAGTTTATAAAAAAAATTAAAAATTTCTTGTCGAACTTTATCTGGTAGTTTTTCATGACATTTTAACCGACATTTTTCGGTGCATCCACCTTTCATTATCTTTGCGGGGACCTCACGCCCCGTCGCATTTTGGTATGACTGTCCGAGATTTTTGAGTCGCTTGGATTTTATTCTTTGCCACGTATGAGTATTTCTTTTTCGCTTTCGAGTTTGCACTCTAGTCTGTGGTGAGGTATTAGAATCCAGAAATGAATCCGAAGACATACTGGTGCTAGGCTGATATTCTGAATCAGTGCCGTAGCAAGCAAATGGATCTATAATCACATTATGAAAAATGTAATTTTCTTTTCAAATTTTGATATTACGTATAAAAATAAGCTATGTATTGACTGAAGTGATTATTGATTTGTACTTACAATCTTACAAGCACTTATTGATTTGCACTTACCAGAATCATTTGCACGTAAACTAAGCTCTAACTCGTCTAATTGTGGCTCCATTTATAATTAAAATTGGAAAATTAATTTAAAAAACAAATTAATAAGTACACATTTTTTAAATAATGTTCGGTAGTGAAAAAATGAAACAATTGTTTCATCCATGCAATGAAAATATAACAAGACTTACGATGCCTACTTGCAAATATTTTCCAATAAAAAAGTGTTGTAAGTAGTACTTACAGTAGTTAAAACCTAAAATTATTTGTCACATAAACAGCGATAACTTATACTTACAGTTGCACTAACAAAAATATTTCCCGCCTATTAAAACTATAAGTGAAAATACGATATTGAAAATTCAATTTGTTACAATCAAGAAAACTATAAGTCGAGTTATAGTACTATTAACGGGAGCAAAAACTAAAAATTGACTTATCGTATTATTTGAAAGTAATACAGCATCCCTCGGGAGGACCCATTTTAAAAAATGAGTTAAACTGAAATGTACTACTTTCTCTGCACTACATGAAAATGCAATCATGCAATAACGCGATAAGTAGTACTTATCGTTTTATTGCACGCATGGTGCGATATATATATATATATATATATATATATCGCACTATGCGTGCAAGATAACGATAAGTACTACTTATCGTGTTATTGCATGATTGCATTTTCATATAGTTCAGAGAAAGTAGCACATCCCAGTTTAACTCATTTTTTAAAACGGGTCCTCCTGCGGATGCTGTATCACTTTCAAATAATACGATAAGTCATTTTGTATTTTTTGTTCCCGTTATAAATATGATAACTTGACTTATAGTTTTCTTGATTGAAACAAATTGTATTCTCAATATTGTATTTCTAATTATCGTTTTCTTAGCAGGCAAATAATTTTTAAATGCAACTGTAAGTATAAGTTATCGCTGTTTATGTGACAAATAATTTTAGGTTTTATAAACTATAAGTACTACTTACAGTATATTTCATCAGGGAAAATTTTGAAAGTAGGCATCGTATGTCTTGTTGAACTTTTATTGCTTGGAATGACGTAAAACTATCATTTTTTGACAAAAATTTTTAATTTAAAATTCCTTAAAAAATATAAATAAATCTTTATTGAAAAAATTATAATTAAATAAACTAAAGGTCTATATAAAAAATAACATGTTCACTGACATTGCCAAAATTGATTTAGAAGTAATCGTCTCATGTAAGTACTTTTAAATTATTTGTGTGATAGAAATACAATGACAATCCCGCAATTATTTGAAATTACAGTATGATGAAGGATTACATAGATGTAGGTAACATTGACTCCAATTAGTATCGTGAATATACTTTTTTGTATTAATCCACATGACAGTTCAGTCTTTACTGGTGAATAATTAATATTAAACTCAACGATTTTAAGTCAAAAATTAGGTTGTGCTGGGAAATTTTTTGATATAAGTGAGGTACAAATTGTCATAATTTTGTCATTAACTTTCATACAGAAATAAAGATTTTTGAATTTTTTCGAAAAAAAATCCAATGGTTTACTAAGAAAACTAAAGCAATTTTTAGCACAATATTGAAATAGCACGTAATTTGATGTGTTTTCATCATCGCCTTTATCCTCTGTGGATGGCGAAGTATTTCATAATTATATTTTAGGTTTTAATTGTCAAATTAATCAGAAGTTATTGATGTTCTTCAATGTAGCTTCCAACCACAAGTATCTACGTCATTAAATCAGGTTTCATTTGTTAATTATGATAAAATAAAATTCATTTTGCACTATCAGATCCATTTTCCTGCCACGGCACGGAATCTGAGTTCGAACCATCAGATTAAAGCTCTTCTGGTTTTTTTAAATCAGTATCTTTCCCACAAGATAGAGGGAAAACCAGAAAAAGATAGAGAAACAACAATTGTTGGCAATTCTTATTATCGTCATGTTTTTTTATTTAAAGTTGACTACAAAAATTATGTTCAAAATTGTATTGCAATACTGCGATATGTAGAGTTACAATAGTAAAAAAAAAATTAATTTTTCTTATAAAAACTACAACTCGACTTACAATTTAAGAATTTAAAATTTCCCCGGTCAAAAAAACTATAACTAGTACTTACAATATTGTTTTAATAAAATTGTACACGACGTGTAATGCGTTTACCTGTTTAAACTATGTTTTTTATATTTTTTAAATGATCTCCGAAATTGTCAGAAGAAATGAACTATTTGCATTAAAAAATATTCTTGGTTAAACATGTGATCAAAAAGTTCTGATTGAAAAACTAAAAAGCGTTCTCCTGAAAATCAACGTTTTTGACTTATCGTTATTTTGCACGGATAGTGCGATATATATATATATATATATATAATATTATTATTATTAGGCCACTGCAGCGAGTAAAAAAACAAATTATTACTTTTTTATATTATTCATAAATTCACAGTGTTTCTTTATTTGTATGCTTACTCAGTTTTCAAAAATTCTTCAGTTTTCTAATAATTTATCTTTATCTAAATTATTAAACTATGTAGATTAATACAAGTACATATTTAAAAAAAATAATAATAGTTATTTTTGTTAGTTTCATTCATTTTAATTAAATGCTAGTACTAATATTAAATAATATGTTACATACATACTTAAAAACTAAATATAATTTTAATTTCATTATTTCAATCTTTCAATTAAATATTTTACAGCCGGGTTGTTTAAATCATATTTTGTTGTAAGCTTATAAAAATAAGTTTGAATAAACATCCAAATTAAAAATGAATATAATGTATATTTTAAAATAAATAAGAATTATTGCGAATAAAATTTCTATACCATGAAGGAATGAACATATGTAACTTGTATCTGACCCCATCGAAAAAGATAATATGGTTGACGGGTCTGGATGGATTTCTGTACAGCCATTTCAATTTGAAGTTTTTTCTCCAACACTTCCGCCATTGCACCAACTAGAATAAAGCTGTTTTGTGCGCCTTGAACGCTAAATCGAATATGAACTTTTTTTATGTTTCCATCCGTACTTTCCTTAAGGTTGGCAGTAATATATGATGTAATAAATGAAATAAAGTTGGTCAAGCACCATCTGCGGAAATTTATAAAGGCATGATTTAGTATAAATAGCGCCTACAATATATAAATATATAACGACGAGTTTAATCGTAGGAATAGTATAGAGGTTAAATTCTGCTTTATAAAATTTGTTTCGGTATTAGATTTATCTAAGTATATTATCAAATTATTCGATTATCTGAGGACATCTCGTGTGGAGCTGCTAGTCTCCCATCGGGCGCGTCCCCAGGTGGCGGATAGGGGGAAACCCTAACCGACTTGTCGGAGGGTAAATGGGAAATAAAATACCATTCGTGGACCAAAACTAGCTAGGGGTGGTTCCCTGAATATAATAACCAATATGGGGGACTCTAATGGAGAAAACCTTACGGCGCAGGGAAACGGATACCCAGTGCCGGCGACTTTGAGGGGTGAGCAAGCGGGCTCCCAGTCGTCGTTATCCAATGACCGCAATACTTCAGAGGTGATAAGTTCTGTAAATCCATTTGGAAGAAGTTCCATAGTGCCACGATCACCAGCAAGACTCTATGCAATGCATAAGTCCGAGAAAGTTATTACCCCAAGTGGTACTCCAGTCAGTCGACTGGACAGTACATCCGGGGGGGATCCATCCTCTTCGAAGGCTGGCCCTATGGATTTTGAGGAGGGCCAAACACTCCATGAAAGAAGTGATGCCAGCGGAAATTTTACAATGCGAGCAGTAAAATTCAGTGAAAGAACTGTTGACCTAGAAAAGGAAAATATGGATCTCTTTGAGAGGCTACAGAAGATGGAGCAATCATTTGCCAAGCTAAGCGAAGAAATTGAGTATCTAAAGCGAGAAAATGAACTTCTAAAAATGAATCGGGATGCTAAAGAACAAAGCGAATTAGAGAGTATTGAACCAAAGAAAGTCAACTATCTCACTGATGAGGATGAATTAGAAAGGGAGACGAACTGGATCCTAAAGAAGAAAAAAAAACATTCCAGGAAGGGTAAGAAAAGAAAAGCTGAATCGTCACCTGAGGTTGAACAACTAAATGTTAGTGGAACTACAAGTACCGAACCGGAAGTTGTCCAACCTGAGGCCAATCAACCGAAAGATAGTAAATCTACCAAGAACATTGCACCAAAACTGGTGCAACCGAAAGAAAAAACCCCCCCACCAATAAGTATCGTGGGAGTAACCAGTTACCCAATAATTCAGTCACTGATGAAATCGGTTACTGACAAAGAATATAAGGTAACAGCGCTAAACAATGACGTTTGGAAAATTAATACTCTGGACTCAGAAACCTACAGAACATTATCTATGAAGCTGAATGCTGAAAAGTATCAGTGGTTTACCTATGAGGACAAACAGGCTCGTCCGATAAAAGTTATGGCAAGAGGTTTGCATCACACTTGCTCAAGCGAAGAAATAATGGAAGACTTAAAAAATAAAGGTCTTAAAATACTAGATGCTGTGAATATGATTAAAAAAGAGAGAATAGAAAACCAAGAAGGAAACCCAACTTTCAATAAAAGGGGACTCCCTCTTTTTATGCTAGTATTTGATAACTCAGAAAATGTTCAAAATATTTATGGTATAAAAGCAATTCTTCACATGAAGGTAAAAATTGAACCAATGAGGAGAACCACTACACGCATACCACAATGCAAGAAATGTCAGGGATTTAATCACACCCAAAAATATTGCAGCCGGGATCCGAGATGTGTAAAATGCTCAGGTAAACATTTTACCCAGGCATGTACAATAGGGAGAGATGTACCAGCTAAGTGTGTAAATTGTAAAGGCCAACATCCGGCCAATTATCGGGGCTGTGAGGTTGCTAAACACCTACAAAAATTAAGAGATAAATCACGAAATCAATCGCAAAATCATGAAATTCGAAGGACTCAACCATCAAATCAGATGGATCAAAATCCACAACCAAGCAACGCAGGGCAAAGAAGAACATTTGCTCAGGTAGTGAAAGGCTCGGGTTCAACCAAATATATGGGCTCTGAAAATAATCGAATTATGGAAAACATTATGAACAGCATCGAAGCTATTACAAAGCGGCTAGATGACCAAAGTAACCTGAACAACATGATATTTGATCAACTGAAGAAAATGCAACTCCCACAACGCAATCCGATAAAAAATGTTAAGTAAGAACTCAACTTTCAGAATAGCAATCTGGAATGCGAATGGACTTATGCAACATATTCCAGAAATAGAAATATTTTTAAATACAGAAAAAATCGACATTTTTCTAATATCCGAAAGCCATTTTGTTAAATCTTCGTTTGTTAAAATCCGGGGTTATAACTTATATCATTCCATTCATCCAGCAGAAAGAGCAAGAGGTGGTTCAGCATTACTAATAAAAGAAAATATAAAACACCATGTAGAAACAGAAATCGAAGAAGAAACAATGCAAGTCACCACTGTTAGGATTCACATTAAACACAGACAGCTTACTGTCTCCGCAATATACTGTCCTCCCCGGCATAACTTGAAAAGGGAGGACTACATTAAACTATTTAAATCATTAGGACGTGATTTTATTATTGGAGGAGACTTTAATGCAAAAAACACCTATTGGGGATCTAGACTTACGACGTCAAAGGGTAAAGAATTGTTTCAAGCAGCCCAGACATCAAAATGTGAATTTTACTCTGGTGGTTCCCCAACATATTGGCCCAGTGACGAAGCTAAGATACCGGACCTAATCGACTTTTATGTAGCAAGAGGTATATCTCAGAACTATATTCACATTGAAAACAGCAATTCTCTAGTATCGGATCACTCACCGGTTATCATGACAGTCAGTGAAACTGTAATTCAAAGGGAAAGTGCACCCAGATTAACAAATTCAAAAACAAACTGGGATCTCTTTCGTGAAATAATGGAGGACAAAATCAATCTCCAGGTACCGATAAGAAATTCTCGACAGTTGGAAGACGAATTGGAGCAACTCAATGAAATAATTCACTATGCTGCATTGGCAAGCACTCCCATTTTACAAAATAAGAAGACGCTTAACATATCCTACCCAATGGAAGTTAGAGAGTTGGTAAGAGAAAAACGACGAGCTCGTAAAACCTGGCAAATTAATCGAACACCGGAGAACAAAACAATTCTTAACAATTTATGTAACAGCCTCAAATCCCTTCTTAAAGAAGTTAAAAATGAATCAATCAACAGATATCTAGTTAGCCTAACTGATGAAAAAAATTCTGATTACTCACTGTGGAAGGCGACGAAGGGACTCAAAAGACCCAAAATGCAAGTGCCTCCACTTAAAAAGGATGATGGAACCTGGGCAAGAGGCCACAAAGAGAAGGCTGATCTATTTGCGGAGTATCTCCAGGAAACCTTCCAACCACTACCAAGACAAACTGCCAATGAAAATATAATATCTATTCACAAGCTGGATGAGTTTGAAATACGGCCAGTAACTCTCAAAGAATTAAAAGAAGAAGTGAAAAGTAACATGAATGTTAAAAAAGCCCCAGGGTATGATTTGATTACTTGCCAAATTATCAAAGCTCTACCTAACAAAGGATTTCGTAAGCTACTACACATAATCAATGCGAGCTTTCGGTTAAAATATGTTCCGAATCAATGGAAAGTAGCAGAAGTAATCATGATACCAAAACCTGATAAACCACCTAACGATAAAAAATCATACAGGCCAATTTCTCTGCTGCCAATCATGTCAAAACTCTTTGAAAAATTATTACTAAAGAGACTTAAACCAATAATTGAGGACCGACAACTAATTCCTCCACATCAATTTGGATTCAGAGAAAAGCATTCTACAATTGAACAGGTCCATAGAATCACCAACATAATTGAAAGAACGTTAGAACGTAAAAAAGTATGCTCAAGCATATTCCTGGACGTCGCGCAAGCATTCGATAAAGTCTGGCACAGTGGTCTGGAATACAAGCTGCATAGAGATCTACCGAGACAATTCTATGCCATACTAAGATCTTATTTATCCAATAGACACTTTCGAGTGAAATATGAGGATGAATACTCTGAGCTAAAGAAAATCTCTGCCGGTGTCCCGCAGGGGAGTGTCTTAGGACCAATTCTGTATTTACTATATACAAGGGACATACCAACCACAAATGAAGGAACCATAGCCACCTTTGCAGATGACACAGCAATTATGGCAGTTGGAAATAATGTCGCTGATGCAACGAGCAAACTCCAGAGGATGACCAATGCGGTTTGTAACTGGACAAAGCGTTGGCGAATCAAACTTAATGAGACAAAATCCACGCATATTAACTTTACTTATCAAAAGGCTTACCACCTACCTATAGAAATTAACTCGCGACTCGTGCCATATGCAAATACAGCTAAATACCTTGGCATGACCCTCGATGCCAAGCTTAAGTGGAGAGAGCATGTCAAAAAGAAAAAAGAAGAACTTAACATAAAGTTCAGAAAAATGTATTGGCTCATAGGTAGAGGCTCTGAGCTTACAATTCACAATAAGCTGCTGCTATATCGGCAAATTTTGAAGCCGATATGGACCTACGGTATACAACTCTGGGGATGTACCAAGCAAACAAACGCCAAAATGATACAGACGTTTCAAAACAAGGTTCTTCGTAGCATCGTCAATGCTCCGTGGTACGCAAGAAATGAAGACCTTCACAGGGACCTACGGATGGAATACATCAAAGAGGAAATAAAAATGCATGCCGCAAAACACGAAATAAGGCTCCAGGAACATGGAAACCCCTATATTCGCCATATGATAGATAACCCTGTCGTTGAAAGAAGACTCCAAAGAACGAGGCCACTTGACCTAGTGAACTTACCAAACTAAAATTAGTAAATAGGTTTAATTGATTATGGGGCTAACCAGTGGGTTACACCCCAACAAACGTGAATTTTACTAGATATATAAAAATTTGTATTTGAAAGAAAAATTGCTAGATGAGCGCAGTCTCAGTCGTAATAAAATAAAATGAAAAAAAAAAAAAAAAAAAAAAAAAAAAAAAAAAATCTGAGGACATTACTAAATCAAATTATCTTATAAATTGTTAACGGCCTTTCATATAAAGATTTTTAATGCCTGAACAATTTCAATTTTTTTTAATTTTCCACATGCTTGATTATATTTTCGACAAAAAAATTCTCACACAACCTAATGCAATACTAATTTGAAACTTAATTACGTATTCATATGGAATGTGATATTCACTTAAATATTTTAATCGTATAATATAATAAATATATTTAATATTTTGTACTACTTACTTTCATTAAAATTATCCTTTAATTTTAAAACTGCCAACAAATTCCTATCCGCTGCCCCTTTTACTTTTTCATTCAGGATCGGTATTATTTTGTGCAGGAAATCTACAAAGTTAACCTCGATGCTATTTGTCTTGTGAAGCGCCTTAAAATCCGTTTCAGTCTGCAAAAACCAATAAAAAAATGTATGTCCCGCGAATAAACATTCTATTAGCAAATTTTTTACCAATTTATAGCCAAAAGGTTTTTTATACTGCGACCATTTTCTGAAAATTTCTTCGGTAGAAGCCCCAGATTGTATTTGTTTATGTTGAGGCGAAATACTTTTTGCCTAATGTGTTTCAATTTCAGCCCATGTACAATTGTCTTCCAACAAAGCCTCCCAACAAAACTAATAAATATTTAATAAAATAAATTTTTATTTTGTTTATACATCCTTATTTAAAAAATATGTAATTTAATTGCATTGTGTAGAATGTGGATACTATAACTCTAAATTACAATTAAATTATAATAGTTGTTAATATACATTAAATAGTTTAGGCGTGTGTTTTTAGATATTCACAGAAGATTTTCTTTGTTTTGGACTAGCGACGCCAAAACCAAACAAAAGTAAGAGCCAGAATGTAATTCTCCGACTCAGACACACAAAATAATAAAACCATTTATTTATCGAAAACACATTTATGTTGGGTTTGGCGAAAACACAAATATGTATATTTTCACATTTTAAATTTATTTCTCATTTATTTATCCACATTACAACACAATGCAATTAAATTTCATATAAACTTTTAAACATAACCCTATACATAACTTATTAACTAAATTTGAAAATTGACTTACCTGCCGAAAATTTTCGTAATACATATTATATTTTTTTAATAAAATTGAATCGATTCCAATATTAATTAAAAAAAATTCCATATTACATATTCAAAATATTGTCCACACTTTTCTACACTATGATTAACTCTCTTACACTAAATCTGCTTTCTTTCTTTATGGAAAAGATTTTCAATCTTTAATCTCTGACCACTAAACATAAACTGATTTAATTTTATTTATACCTATAGCAAAAAATTAATTATGTTCTACAAGTTTACAAAAACACTTGTGAAAGGTACGATTCTCTGTAAAATTTAAAAAATGTAGTGAAAAAATAACGAATATTTTGTATTTATGACACAATTTTAATAAATTGTTAGAATACTTTATAAATTTTACAGAATCATTTGTAAAAATCAATTATTTTTTGTTCTAAACCATTACTTTTTGTGAATTTTATAACTGAATTCCCAAATACAATTTACACAAAATTTTGTAAATTTTACAAACATTTTTGACTTTTACAAAATTTCTTTAATTTATTAAATTTTACTAAAATTTCAAATGCCAACCGCCATAAGTGTTTTTTTTGATAAAACTTAACTACTTTTCTGTACCAAATCCTCTCAACCCTCTAATCGCATATCATCCCTAATTTATCAAACAGTCAAATGAATGAATGGTTTCCTCGATTTGCGAATGTATTAAACATTTAACCCCGAACCTCTACTCTAATAGATTTATTGATATTTACAATAATTTTGGGTTAAAACTAATCCAATCAATAATTCCTTCAAAAATTGCCTTATTACCAAGTCGACATTTCAATTATAATGCCATTAATCAAAATATTAATTGAATTTAAATTAAATTATATTAAAAGTTTGGCTTAAGAAACAATTTGCGCTGTGAAAAATTCTTATAAACTATTAACTTCCCATTTTTGCGTTTCGTCAATTAGGTAGATTAGTTTATGATAGACATTAAATTCTGATGATATAATATCAACTAAACGACATTCATCGTTAATAATTTCATGTTGCCGCTGATGGTTTGTTTAGCCGTTTGCTGGAGAAATAAATGATTTTTCAAAACTGAAAAGATTAATTAATACATAATTAATCAATTGATTTTAGTTGATCCATGATTTTATTTATTTATCGTTGTGATCGGATTCATAATGTGCGACGAGAGATGAAGGGTGAGTGTATACGGAAGCTGAGTTAAGTCATAAATTTGAATAGAACTTATATGGAATTGATTGTTGGAGGCCATGGCAGGCAAGTATTGTTGGATAATATGGATACGAATATCAGCGTTTTTGGGTTCGGGTAGTGAATACATATTTTTAAAGATTCTCCAAAATTAGAAATTTCATCGTTTCTTTTGTAATGACAGCGAATGGGCAACGGAAGTTTAGGAAATGTAATTATTCCTATTCTGTACTTAAATACCGCACTTGTTTGTATGTCGCGCTCGCACAAGGCTTACAACAATGATTATATTTTTGTATAAATTTAAAGAACATTCGGTTTAGCTCAAACCATGATAAATGAGTTAGCCTATTCTATCGCATATCCTTTCGAAACATTCATTATGGATTAAAAATGAACGAAATTGAATTATGGATTCAAATTAATTATTCAAAACTATAAATTGAAATAGAATTTCACAATTTGTTGCTGTAAAATTGACAAATAATAAGTTGATTTATAAACTACTGTTTTATAAATCTAATAAACTTTTTTGGTAAATGATACTAAATAGATTTGAATTTCACAATTGTGCAATTTCTAGTTATGCAATTTACAAAAAAGGTAAATTTTCAAAATAAATTCTACAAAATATTTTGTAAACTGCTTTTTTTTCTTTCCTTTATCGTAAGTAATACTAACAATTTTTTTTTACAATTTATTGGAAATTTTGTGATAATAAATAATTTTTGCAACGAACTTACAAATATAAATATACATTTAACAAAATTTTAGTAAACATAATAAAAATAGTTTGTAGTTTAACATATTTTTATTTTTAATTTAATTGATAAAGAAAATTATAAAACGTATAAAATTTTATCAAATTAATAGAAAACTAAATAAATTTTACATAAATTTAGAAGAAATTAACAATTTTGTCTTAACTTTACAAATTTATTTTGTAAGCACTTTTACAAAACGATTTTGTAAATTTAACTGGTAAATTGTTTTTGAGTGTAGTTGCGTAATTATTTGATGAGAAGAATATGAGGCTCTAACACGGGATAGTTTAGATTTTTGGACCTGTTTTGATGGTGGATAGGCTCTGCAATTTCCCCTCGAGCGACCCCTCCCTCACTTATAATTTTGGACGGTATAAGTCCAGTATTTTGCGTGCTAACAATTTAATATTTTTATGTCACATTTTCGCGAGTAATTTCAGCACTTTGCTTTCACACTTATATTTTCATCTTTTGTCGCGTCTCCAGCTAACGATATTGTCCTTATTACTTGTTTGTATAAAATATCCAGAGCCATCTACGATTCATTTTTCTCCAAACATGTTTTGAAAAACTGGCAAGAACTCATGCCAAAAAGTATCCAAAACTGTGTCAAAAATATCAGTTTTCGACAGTATGTACTCAATTCTGATTTTTAACTCAACTTTTTTTTGCATATTTTCCGCATTTTTTTAAAACTACTGGCGTTTTAAAAAATATTTCTGTAATCGACAATACAAATATTTACACAAATGGTCAGGATTCAGAATCTAGTTTTAAAAATATTCCAAACGGAATGGCGGACCTGATATACTAGAAACACTGTGGATTAGCAAAATAAAATTAGGTTAACCCTATGCAATAACACACGATTCTATGCAATAATACAAGATTAATCAAAACTACTCGCGCAGGGCATTGGTAATGCGAGAGATGACTGTATCTTTTTTGTACCAAAAAAAGATCGATTTAACGATTCCGCGTCTTTTGAAAATCAAAAAACAGAAACGAAGCAGCTTTTGCTGAACATTCAAAATGAAGCAAAGCAGTCGCGTCAAATTATAGACAACGACAAAAATGCTGCAATAGATAGCAATAGAAAAATGTTATCAAAAGTTTTCAAGCATACTGCTACGTCTGGCGAGGATGCGTTGCTAAAAGAGGACCCAGTGAGGTAGTATGATGTCATCAAAAATTGCTGCAACTGTTACCATTAAAATAAGAATAAAATTCTTATATGGTTCTATATGGACTGCGAACAAATTCAATAATTAAAATCACTCAGAGATACTTAGCATAGAGGCACATTACGAATGAAGATGATTTAATTCACTTTACCATCGAAAAAAAGAAAAAATTAAAGGAAGTAATGAGTCTTCAGGAATGGTTTGAAATCATTAGATTTGTGTTAGTAATTAGCGAACCATTCTACAAAGTTATTAAAATGACGCAAAATGATTTTTATAATTTCAAGCCACTAAATGAAATGTCAAATTTCTTCAAAAATATAATTTACACATTTCTAAGTCAACATCTCCAGCACTAATCCACTTACAATTTAACAAAAAGGACTGGAATTTGCTTCAAGAGCTATTAGTACTAATTAACGAAGGGCAAGTAGCAAAAAATCCAGAAACATTCAAAATTTTTATTCCTGTATTAACTTATGAAGAACTGCTGCCAATAACTTCAGCAAAGTGGATGATCTAAATTCATTATATAAATTGTATCTTATCCATCAAAAGTACCACAGTTTATATGCCAACTTACCGGTTACGGAAACCATCTCAAACAACGACGATGATGACCATAAATAGTGTGCCACACTTGAATTTAAAACAGGTCAATTTTACTAAATGTCTTATTAGTTTTATAATTATAATTATTATAAATGTAATAAATTGTGAACAAAAATAATTTTTTATAGTTGTCGCGATACCTGAACATCCTATCCTATTTTGAATTTCTTTTTAAAGTATGATTTTATAGAGACATTTATTTATTTATTTATTCTTCACTTATTAATTTACATTTTAATCTTCCGGTACGCTTCATTTTGAGCATCAGCTCATTCATAATGTGGGGTATCAAAAAACGTCGAGAAACAGCAGCTCATCCAGGCAGTATCATCGCCAATCCTGCAACTTAAACAGATCTTTGCTAGGCACCAGTTTTTTTTTCAATCGGTTTACTCGATCCTTCACCGATCTGCAGACCGCCATAATTGTCAGAAGATAATATAAGCTTTGCAAAACTTACATTTACAAAATCGGATGAACTTTCAAAACCCGAATAATGTAAAAATTATTTCTCCAAATTATTTGTGTGACACTTGCTGGAATATTATTTACACAAGGTAATATCTCGTGGGTTGAACATTTGCTGATAAATTAAAATTTAGAAAATAAAAAATATTTACAGAAATTAATTTTGCTGAGAAATATGTCCAACCGACGTGAAAGTCAAGGCCTGATTTTATGAGATTTTCTTAACCATAAAAATTAAACTATGATAAGTTCAATAGTAATAGGTGATAATTTAGGAAATTCTTTGTAAACTTTGTTATTTGGGAGGTGCGATATTCTCTTTTCGTTTATTTTCAGTTCTTTCAAGTTTACCTATAATGCCGTTTTACAGCAAAACCCTCACACCCAAATCGTATCACACTTCATGATTATAACAAATTTAAGATGACAACACAGAGTACAAACTCCACGATGAATAATGGAATATGTATAATGTCTGCCAAGTAGGCTCCTCGAGCCGTCTTACAGGCGACTACTAGTTTCAGGAAATCTTCCGTTATGATTTTAGCTCCTCAATTTCTCCAACAACAGCTCGGACAATGTCCTTCAGAGATTGAATCATTTGTCGAGCAATTTCATACACTTTATCCTAACCCTACAGCAATATATGGGGCACCCAGAGTGTTAGCTCCAATATATCACGGCTTGTGCGGCATGTAGCGCCATGGTTTACGTATATAGATAAGAACTTATATAATACAAAATATATTTTTGATGGCATATATACAAAACAGTTTTGTAAAGATCATTTTTGGACTCAAATACACATATGTAAATATAGCTAGACAGGACAAATTAAATCATTCTTGGAAGAGATTCACTTTGGAATAGAATTTTCCATCACTTTTGGAATAGATCAAAAACCGAAATGGCAAGAGATACACATTTAAGTGAATTTTGCATTTTGGGCGGTGTGTTTGAAGTATAGAGGTCAAAATAAGTTATCTGGCAATTCATTTTTCTCTTTTGAGTTCAGCAAATTACTAATGAAAGTGGTGAATGACCTACAATAATTTTAAATGGCAAATCAAATTCATTTCCAAATCTTTAAATCCAATAACTTATTATCTGTATAGTACTCAACACTAAAAAGAAAAATATTAATATTAATGTTGGAGCTTCAATCTCCAGACATGAATTCTAATCACCAGTCTCAATGATGGTTTGAGATAAGAAAATTTTGAAAATTAGTTTTCGTAGAACTCTTTGGCTGTAAAATTGTGAACGATAATATCAACAAATTTTCATACAAAAGCAGCTTACACATTTCTTGTAATTCAATCTATATCTAGTTATTGTCAATTCCCCTTTGTTTATTTAAAAAGCTTAGCTAGGTTAGGGTTAAATATTTTGTTGTATAGGGCAATGACTGCCTCACATGATTCGAAGATTTGCTAAAATTTTCAAGAAACGTTTTTTTTTTACAAAATCGGTTCTATAAATAGAGCAAACATTTCTGTCGCATGATTATTGTTGCATAATACATTTCATTCAAATAAAAATCTTTTCATTTACCAGAATTTTTCGAAGCCATTTATCGTCTCATAATTTTTTTATCTTATGATTTTTGAGAAAGCTTTAAATAGAATTTTGCATTTTTATGGTTACTTAATATTTTATTTGTTGATCATTAATTCAGACGCACTTCGACAAGAGACAGCAGCATTTCACAATATTTTTATTATCGTCATAATCTACATGATTACCCTAAAATAAAATAACATTTATAAATCAATTAATTCTTTGCATTAATTAATGTCCAAAGAGATAGAAATTAGCGGACCGTTATTATATTTCATTAAATACTACTATATAAAAATACTACAACCACCAGATTAAGCATCATTTTATGTGTCTCTGGATATTTACGATTTAGCTCACAGAATAACGGAATAATCGAGAAAAAAACAACCTCGAATTTATTTTACTTTGATTGCCAGTCGTTAAAATCATAATACCGATGATCAAGATTCAAGACAAACGCATTAACTTGGCGCACATTCTTTATTCATAGAGAATGTGTTTCGATACAGATCCCTTTTGGTTTAATAATTTATTTCCGTCATAAAATGAAATCATATTATGAATTTTTAATATCCTGTAAAAAACCAAAACCAACGTGACAGCTGAGATACACATAAAAATTAACTTCGCTTATAAAAATGCGAGTTTGTATATACCTGTGAAATTTGATGATATGAATTGACGTGCTGTTAAAATATACATCTTCCGTTTTAATTTCCTTATTCTGATTACATTGTCACTAAACACTAATATGTATTTCCCCGGAAATATATAGCACTACCTCAGACATATCTATTGGGTACGCATTATGCCAATTTATTGATAAGACGATATAATTAAGAGTTACTGTAGAAAGTACCGATAGTAAGTGTTGTGATGTCTCCTTTATAGATACTATTTAATGAGCCCTGGCAACGTTTTAAAAGATACACGGTCCAACTTGCGTCTCTCCAAATTTGTAATATAATAGCTCCAGCTTTTGGTTTGTCCCGTCCTGCTGCAGGACCCCCAGAGCTTGTTCCTGAATTCATCTGAATTCATGTGCACACTCCCTAACCCCGATCGCTATAAATGGATATTGGTTCTCTATATCTTAATTCTATGCGAAGATTGAGACCATATGCTTTATTATCATCGTACCATTAGCCATATTCGTTTTTGACCCGTCAGTGTGCTGCTAAATCCATCTAGGGTACCTTATTTGTGAAGTTCCTCCAACTATAGTATTCCAACCATTACATCTAATAGTTGGACCATTCCCTCTGCTGGATTTAATTTATCTAGGATATCGTTGTATCCGTATCCGATAGTTTTGATTAAATTTGTTGTTTTTAGGTTTTAGGTCTTTGTTTGCTTTGTTGGTATTATTTTGTAAAAGGGAGTTCGATGACAGTTTTTGATCAGGAATAACTTCCAGAAATTTGATAACCATTATTATTTATGAAGGGTTTCCCATCCCCATTTAGTGTTAGCGAGGGAGGAATTAATTTGACCATCTAGACCAAATCATCCGCGTAAGTAAGTTTTGAGCATAAATGACGTGAGGCTATTGAGCTTGTTGGACCGAATATCCTCGAGGATGTTTTACCCATTTTTGGAATAAAACCCAATGTCTCTCAAACATCTAGGAAAGTATTCCAAGGTTTAGCTGGCTCTGTACAGTTTAATCAAATAAGGTAATAGGATTTGGAACACGGTGTAGATACACGCTGGTTACATCAAAGTCATGTTGTTTTCCATAGACTATACTCTCAGGAAAGTGACCTCTCACCAAACATTCGAGTGTCTGTAGTTGCATTTCCATTCAGTTTCTTAACAGAATCCAAAAAAATCTTATGCTCTAATTAGAGTGCCATCTGAAGTCGGAAGGCTGTAGAAAGTGTGATTGGTTCTGAAGAAATGTGATTGGTTCTGATATCGTTCGTCCTCTTACCTCTGTTAAAGTGTTTATATACCTCTTTTCATTTTTTTTTCTGGTTGTGGCAACCTGGAACATTCCTGTGATTTTACTTCGCACAAGAGAACAGCTTGAATATTATGCATTAATTATTGCCTCCGTACGATTATAAGAATCACCATCGAGATCCTCCGTAGAATTCACAGAGGTCGGTAGATCTGTAATATTTTCATGATGTATTTTCTTATTGACTATGATCAGTTGGTTGGTTTTGGTATTCTCAAAACCAACTCCTGTTTGAAGGGGGTTTTAATATCACATCGAATGTAAATATGTATGATCTGAGAACGATGCTTCCTTTGATACATGCCAGACCAGATTGGCGCTGAAAATAACAGTCCAGAATGGCGCTTGAGTTAAATCATACTCTTATCTCCTTCAAAGAAAGGCGTTTCCATTAAGATCGCTGTGATATCCCAGGAAATAAATTGATTAATAGAGAGTTATTATGTGACGAGCGAGACAAAATTGTAGCCATCGGCCTCTGTTTTTATTTTCCCATTATTGATCCAAGGCTCCTGCATGAACGTTTTGTCCCAGTCTTTTGTCTGGAAAGAGAGGCTTATGTTAAAAGTGGCCATCTTGGGATTGTGGAGATTTATTTGCACATTGCAACGCGATATGCATATTTTGTTTTACTTCTTTCCCGGCTCTACAGAGTCTTGATTCTCCTTTCCATTAGCTCATTGGCTCATTATGTACTCTTCCCTTGTTTCAAGTAATTGGGTTTCTCCGCTGGTTCTTTCCCCCAAGTGTCTGGTCTATTTTCCACCACCGACTCGGGCTTACAAGACCTATAATTTTTTCAGTAGGAGCCCTTGGGATCACGATCACATTAGTCTGTCATCAGTAGTCTCCATATTCATTAGGCTTCCTCTCCATTTTGGAGTGATAATAGACAGCTTCGAAAAGCCAGTTAACCTTGAAATTGAAGCACTTCAAAGCCTCATTTGCCTTTCACGAAAACGATATTGCCAGTAAAGGTCACTCTATCTCTCCTGCCTCTACAGAATTTTCCTCTTTGCGCTCCTCAACTCCGCATTCTGGACCGCAAATCCGCATAACTTTATCGTTGCTATCCTGACCACAACGAGGGAGATAAATAAAAAATGAACCTAGGGTGTATGAATTTTGTTGTATAGCACCTAACGTATGAATTTATAGCAGGTGCGGATTAACGCATAGGCCAAGTAGGCCCGTGAGCTTTAGGGGCAAATAATTTACATGCTCCTAGTGGGATGTAGCCTTGGGTTGGTGACTTTATTGTTCAGCATAAAATTTTCAATATGACAAACGAGTATTTAACTAGATGTTTTTTCCCGATGACTTTTTCTGGTGAATTTAAAGATTGTGGCCCCTGGAATGTTTTTCCAGGTTTTTTTCATTTGTTGGAACAGCTCGTCTAAATTCCTGGAAATTTTCTAATTCATTCCTAGCTCTGAGACATCAACTTTTTTATCCTTAAACCAACGCTTCACTAAGTTTGCAGTATGTTTATAGGATCGCTGTCCTGTTGAAAAATGAATGAAAGCGGCTTGTTTTCAAGGGAATGACGATCCATGCCATATTTTAAGATATCTCTGTAAATGTGTTGGTTCATTTACTTATTAGTTCTAAATATTAGCTATATTGTTCCCACGTCCGTGCTTTTTGGTCTTAATAGTTTATCTGGGATCCATCTGTTTATTTTTCGAGCGACTCACGTAAACCTTGTCTTCCAACTCAAACAAACTGAACTTCGGCTCATCGTTCCGAGGAATTTTTCATATCGCCAACGATTTGTGTAAGAGTTGTTTTGCGAAATTTATCACTGGTTTTAAATTTTATTGGGAAATAATTTGCTTTTTGCATGTAAAACACCCACGTAACCCAGATTTAAACACTAATAGACATACTTTACTTTTTCATTGTTGTTGGGCTCATTGTTTTCTGGTTCCGCTTTCGAAATCCCCAATACCATTATAAGTTTTAATGGCACCATAAACTACTATCTTTGAATCTGTGCAAATGCACACATTGTTGCGTTTCGTTTGCAATATTTCCATACTATCAGCTTCCGAATTTTTGGTGTACAGCATTTGTTTATGCCCGTTTTCCAACTAAATTTATACCACTGATCTATTAAAATCGGTATCTAAATTTATAAAATTAAAAATGCATAACGAGTAAATTTATAAAGTTAAGTTTTATCTATTGAGCTAATAAAAACTAACAAAACAAAATACGTTAAAATTTAATGCCATCTTGTTCGCCTTAAGTTCTGCAAGAGTCAGTATACTCATGCAAGGAAGTAAACATTTATTATTCTAAGCTAAACTGCACAGAGACTTGGTTGATTGACTGTAATTAGAGATTACAATCGGGAATTCCCATTTCGAGAATTCTCGAGACTTTAAAATAATTGTTAACCATCGCTTCTCGACATCAGTGGATTAAGAACAATTTCTTCCTTTAAACTCATTTTTAGTCGTAACTAAATTTGAATGAAAATCTTAAAATTATTCAAATCATTTTTCACTAACCGTAGAGAGAATTAAAGGCTGACCTTCTTCATCAAGAGTAGTAATTTTAGACCAGTAATTTTACAAAACTGCAAATTCATGTGCTAATAATCGCAGTTATTCCAATTTACAACGTTTACTAGAGAACCTCATCTATATTTACATGGAAGTTTTCATTCCAGTCGGGAAATCCCGAAGGCAAATCTACTTTACTACCTCAGGAAAAATTATTTTATCATTGATTGATTGAGATGTACGACCAAGCATTCATTTTTCATTTGTATTATAACCAAAGAAAATATTGCTTGATTTACTTACTCGGCCCCAGTCAGCAAAAATTACTTCATCAGTAGATATTATAATTATTAATGCTTTATTGCTAAATAGCCACCGATATTAATTTTTTGTGTACTCCCTTGTGGCCGGTCATATTAGTAGAACACCATAATTTTATACTTTTTGTGTATCCCGATATATTGTGAATTTTTCAAGAGCAATCATTGCTCCTCGCAATCGTGGTTGTATGTGTTCGGCATTAGTACATACTTGTTATTAGCCACATTTATATTATTTTCTTCTCAAATAGATAATCACAATTTGGAATAAAGCATTGAAATCAATTTGCCATCAACTAACAATTTCCATCCAACTAATTTAAAGTTTTTTTTTCGCCCTAGAGACAAACATTTGCAAATTATGTTTTGTAATTTTCGTGTAAATATTTAATTTATTTAGTTAAATTATTTTTGGGAAACAGCTAGGGGATACGAAACGATAATTTGATTATTTTCTTTTGTAACGGTAAACAAAATTATAATATTCTACAAATAAACAAAGATACAAATTATTTTTTCATCATTACTTACCATTATTCTCAGCGGTGGTTGATTGTGCATCTGTTTCGCAAGATACAAAATAACAATCATTGAAAAAATAGCAAATCATCAAAATAAACCGAACTGTATGTATATAGCATATATCTCACCCAGGATATCATCGATTAATGTGTTAGTTGTTAGAATTGATAGTCTCAGTCTTAATTCTCTGGGCTTCGCTCGATAGTTTCAGTTCACAACAAATCTCTAAACATCTATAAGTGAAGTTAGATTGGTTTTGCTCAATATATCTTTATTGTTTTGTTTTGTTTTTAAGTTAGCTATTTGACTACATGTCACAAAAATGTATTTCCTGTCCATAAGTGGCTACTATACATAAATATGATATAATTGTCCCCAAGAGTTAATGATTCAACGTCATTAAATTGTATTAACAATTAAACCAACAAAAATGTATACCAACAATAAGTTATTTATTCAATTATGTGACAGTTACTGTTCACTGACGTGTAACTTGTATTTATACAAACCATTTAAAATTCTCACTACAGAAAAATTTATTCCGCACAAAAAAAACTACTGTCTATATTGATTTAAGCTCCAGAAAAGTTGTTTGTGTTCCATAAACAGTGAAAAATATAGAAAATTGAAAAAGTTTATTTTACTTACAATTTATTTATGTAAATCAACTTTTTTTTCATTTTTGAACTTTTATATTTTATCTTTAGATTCAGTAAGTTTTTATTTAACTTTTGAGAAATATTGAAGTAATTATTAATTGGATAAAGGAAAATGAGGAAAGGGTTTGCCATATATTTGTTAGCTTATAATTACTTAAATATCTTTATTAAAGCTGCATCTAAATTATTTGATAGCATTATTCTTTACTAAGAGTTATATAACTCCATTACATATAGTAGGTAAGTATACATAAGTCATTGCTGAATACTTTTTAGTTTCAGAATAATTGTAGACATTTGACGATGCATACGATAAAATTCAAAATTAAACAAAATCCAACGGGCTAACTAGTGATTGCAAACCGGTTTTTCCGGTAACCGAAAAACCGGTTTTTTTTGCTATTTTACGCCACCGAAAAACAGGTTTTATTATTTTAACAAATAGTGTGTTTTGTTGAGAAATTTACAACAACAATTGCACGTGACAAGAGTTAAATAACTCGAACAAAAAATTTGAGTTATTTAATTGGAGCACCAACAAATAAAATACGTAAATATTTGAATGAAAAACACGAGTAGTGGAAGAAATATATGAACCACCCACAGCGGATGTGATGAAAAATTTATTACAAAAATCAATCGACCACCAAATAACGGTTCAACCACAGAAAGAAGACAAAAACGCTCCTGGTCCAAAACTTCGGTTCGCCGGGAGTTGGCCCAGTTCGAATCGGATGGGGTCAGAGGCCCGGAACTCGAGATAGTGTACAACTTTCTTGAGAACCCTTTCCTGAGTGTACAACCTTCTTCAAAAAGAGAGTTTTCGGCGTCAGTAAATAAATGTAAAAAAATTCGGTTACGTCTAGCTGATGAAACATTAAACATGTTATGTTTAATGAGATCGCATTTTCTGGAACAGAAAAATAAATAATTTTCTTGTATAATTCGTATTTTTTTTAAATTGTCAAAACAATATTTTTGTTTTGTTTGTTTTTTGACTGAATTTCAATTAAAAAACGTGAAAAACCTGAATAGATCTTGTTTGGATTATTGTTTTCTAAATTCTGGTAAAAATTTAGTACAAAAATTATATATTTTAATTTTTTAAAAAACCGGTTTTAAAACCGTTTTTTTGAAAAATTGAAACCGAAAAATCGATTTTAGAATTTTGTCCCAAATTTGCAATCACTAGGGCTAACTCACGGTAAACGGTAGCAACAAACTTACATAAATGAAAAATTTTTAATAATTTATAATTAAATCCAATTAGGTTCCTGTCTTTACGAAGAAGATGAAATTATCAAAAAATTGCATTTCCAGTTTCAAATTGATGAGGATTATGAAAAAAAGTATTCTCTAATGTATTGCGTATAATTCGAAGAGTTTTGTAGTATTGAAGTTTTAAAATTTTAAAGTATTCATATTCAAACTTTAAACTTTAAACTTTAAACTTTAAACTTTAAACTTTAAACTTTAAACTTTAAACTTTAAACTTTAAACTTTAAACTTTAAACTTTAAACTTTAAACTTTAAACTTTAAACTTTAAACTTTAAACTTTAAACTTTAAACTTTAAACTTTAAACTTTAAACTTTAAACTTTAAACTTTAAACTTTAAACTTTAAACTTTAAACTTTAAACTTTAAACTTTAAACTTTAAACTTTAAACTTTAAACTTTAAACTTTAAACTTTAAACTTTAAACTTTAAACTTTAAACTTTAAACTTTAAACTTTAAACTTTAAACTTTAAACTTTAAACTTTAAACTTTAAACTTTAAACTTTAAACTTTAAACTTTAAACTTTAAACTTTAAACTTTAAACTTTAAACTTTAAACTTTAAACTTTAAACTTTAAACTTTAAACTTTAAACTTTAAACTTTAAACTTTAAACTTTAAACTTTAAACTTTAAACTTTAAACTTTAAACTTTAAACTTTAAACTTTAAACTTTAAACTTTAAACTTTAAACTTTAAACTTTAAACTTTAAACTTTAAACTTTAAACTTTAAACTTTAAACTTTAAACTTTAAACTTTAAACTTTAAACTTTAAACTTTAAACTTTAAACTTTAAACTTTAAACTTTAAACTTTAAACTTTAAACTTTAAACTTTAAACTTTAAACTTTAAACTTTAAACTTTAAACTTTAAACTTTAAACTTTAAACTTTAAACTTTAAACTTTAAACTTTAAACTTTAAACTTTAAACTTTAAACTTTAAACTTTAAACTTTAAACTTTAAACTTTAAACTTTAAACTTTAAACTTTAAACTTTAAACTTTAAACTTTAAACTTTAAACTTTAAACTTTAAACTTTAAACTTTAAACTTTAAACTTTAAACTTTAAACTTTAAACTTTAAACTTTAAACTTTAAACTTTAAACTTTAAACTTTAAACTTTAAACTTTAAACTTTAAACTTTAAACTTTAAACTTTAAACTTTAAACTTTAAACTTTAAACTTTAAACTTTAAACTTTAAACTTTAAACTTTAAACTTTAAACTTTAAACTTTAAACTTTAAACTTTAAACTTTAAACTTTAAACTTTAAACTTTAAACTTTAAACTTTAAACTTTAAACTTTAAACTTTAAACTTTAAACTTTAAACTTTAAACTTTAAACTTTAAACTTTAAACTTTAAACTTTAAACTTTAAACTTTAAACTTTAAACTTTAAACTTTAAACTTTAAACTTTAAACTTTAAACTTTAAACTTTAAACTTTAAACTTTAAACTTTAAACTTTAAACTTTAAACTTTAAACTTTAAACTTTAAACTTTAAACTTTAAACTTTAAACTTTAACTAGTCAGTGTCATAAAACACCATTAGGTATAATTTAGTTATTAAATTTCAGTAATTTAAAAAATTTAACCATTCAACAAATTTAAAGAAATTATTACACAATTTTAAGGAATCACAAAAAAATCACAAATTTAATGAATTTTAAAATTTATGAGTTTAAAGCAATTACAAATTTAAGCATTTTAAATTTTTTAATTTTACAAATTTTAAGTATTTAATAACTTTAAATATTTTAAGAAGTAGCATTTTAGCGTTTAAGAAATTCTTTAAATTTAAGGATTTTAGAGAATTTAAAGAACTTCGGGAATTAAGAGAATTTGTCTTTTCAATAATTTAAAGAACTTTAATAATTTTGTGAATTTAATAATTTCAACCATTTAGGAAATTTCAAAAATCTAAGGACTTTAAAGAATTTGAACAAATTTAAAAAAAATGAGATTTTAATTCATTTAATTAATTTAAAACATTTAACGAATTTAGTGAACTTAAATAATTTAATAAGTTTATTAAAGAATATGAAGGATTTAATTAATTAACAAATTTAAAAACTGTTAAGCATTTAGTTAAAAAATTACATATTGCGAGGAAATAAACATAAATAAAACCACGAATGTATTGATTACTGACATATTAACTGATAAAAGGACTAGGATTTCTTTGTTTAGAAATATCAGTCATATGTCGTAACAAGATTGCGAATTTAGAAAAAAGTCCCCAAAAATACGTAAAAACAACAGAAACTATAGATAATCTATTTCGGGCATAAAAAAATGTAAATAAATTCAAAGGATCTCAATTTTTTTAAATATTTGAAAGAATTTATATAATTTAAAAAATTTAAACTATTCGGTGGATTTCAAAATTTACGAGTTTAGAGAAATCAAAAAATTAGAAATTTTTTTAAATAGTATATTTTCAAACATTTATATATGTATTTATACATTTAGAAAATTTAATGAATTTAAAAATTTAAAGAATTTAAAGAATTTAAGAAATTTAAATAATTTAAAGAACTTAAATAATTCTTTAGTGAATTTAATTAAGTTAAGAAATTTTAAAAATTCATGATTTAAAAGATTTTAGGATTTTAAGGAATTTAATGATTTTAAAGAATTTGAAAGACTTGAATTCATTTAATTAATTTAAGAATTCAGAGAGAATTTAGTGAATTTAAATATTTTTTATTAGAAAACTAATAAAAGAAAATTAAACTTGTGAATTTTAACCAAAAGTACGCACAACATAAATAGAACTAATTAATTTACTTTTCTTAGAATCCATTCATGACTGTCGCAGTTGGAATACAATTTATGAGAGGCAAAATGAGAGTTCAAATTGGCCTCCAATCTATCTATATACTCCTCTTGCTTCTTGTGTTGATACTTCACATCTTTCAATAACTGGAGTAATTCTTAATTAATGACTTTTTGATATCCTGACTTCTTTTTCTCGAATTCACTACATATGAACTCTTGGGATTTTTTAATTTTTCCAATCAACATTTCAATTTCACCAAACTAATTTTTTTACTTATTTAATCTGCGGACAACATCAGTGCCATTTATATTGGTGAAACATGGTTCAGGAAATTTTTCATTTTCGGCTTTAGGGCGCAAATCTGAGCAATACCAGAATGATTCAACTGCTTTTGTCATTTTGTTTAAAACAATCAAAAACTATTTGAACAACACAATGTTAATTTGTAAATTTAATTATATTTATTCAGACTTTTACATAAGACATTCGACAGTAGTAACAAAAATGCCTTTTTTAAAGTTTAAAAGTCTTAAAGTTTGAAAGTTTGAAAGCTTTAAAGTTTTAAAGGGAGCACGTACTTTGTC
The DNA here is from genome assembly GCA_963556165.1 of Tipula helvola. Taxonomy (NCBI): domain Eukaryota; kingdom Metazoa; phylum Arthropoda; class Insecta; order Diptera; family Tipulidae; genus Tipula; species Tipula helvola. Next base: position 70,167,595 of record OY744483.1, on the reverse strand, counting down.
CGGTTTATGTCAAATTTATTGGATAAAGTGCAATCTTCTTAATTTTTCGAGGTGATCTGACCAACTAAGCTTACTTTCTATAATTTTTACAACGAATTCAACTATTTACAACGAAACTGAAATTGCGAAACTCTTCACAATTTCGCACTCCGTTAGCTCAAGAATTTAATAACATTTTAAGAAATTTCAAGGACTCAGATGATATTTATAAATTTAAAGCATTTTGAAAATTTAATTAAATTAAGAAATGTACACAATTTATACAGATTATTTAAAATTTAAATAATTTAATCAGTTATTTATAGAATTTGAAGGATTTAATTCACTAAAATAATTTGAAAGCTATTAAGTATTTAGTTATTAAATTTTCAGGAATTTAAAAAATTTAACCATTCAAGAAGTTTAAAGAAATTCTTACACAATTTTTAAAAATTACAGAAACTAACCAATCTAAAGTATTTAATGCATTTAAAAATTTAAAAGTCTAAGGCAATTAAAAATTTAAGCATTTTAAATTTTTTTATTTCAAAAATTTAAAGTATTTAATGAATTTAAATAGTTTAAGTATTTTAAAGCATTCAGAAAATTTAGAGAGTTTAATGCTTAAAAAGATTTAAAGAATTTAAGGATTTTAGAGAAGTTAAAGAACTTCTACCATTTCAAAATATTTAAAGAAATAATAGAATTTTTCAAATTTAAATAATTTAAAGATTTAGTGAATTTAATTAAATTAAGAAGTAATTTTAACAATTCAAGGAATTTTAAAAATTTAAGGAGTGTAAAGAATTTTAATTAATAATTTAAAAAATTAGAGATTTTAATACATTTAATTAATTTAAACATTAGAGAATTTAGTGAATTTAAATATTTTTGTTTTACAATAATTACAAAGAATTTAATTTCTTTAAAGAATTTAAACCAAGTAATTTACAAAATTTAAATTATTGTATTTAAAAAATAATTTAAGAGAATTCAAAGCATTTAGAACAAATAAAGAATTTAATGAATAAATTCAATAAAAAATGATAGCTAATTTAAATATTTATAGCTCTTAAATAATTTTGTGAATTTAGTCCCCTATTCATAAAATGTAAAAATTATATAGCTGTAACTTTACGGAAATTGTTTTTAGAGCAAAAGTTTTAGAGTACTCAAAATTGATATTCGGAATCTCTAGGATCTCCGCCACTGTAAATAAATTCATTTGAATTCGCCGCTGTAAGAAAAATAGTAGCCTTTGTTAAATCGTAATGTCAAAAACCACATAATAACAAATCATTCTCGCTTGAAAGCCAAATGAATTAGAATGTACATACATATGTATATGAGATTTTTATTTGCCTTATATTTGCCTCATAATTGGTTATATTTGTTTTTTATATTTCGTCAGCCATCTTTTGTAATCCTTTAGCTTAAAATTTCACACTCAAATACAATAAATGTCATGATCACTTTATACCTTCAGTTTCTTGGCATTTGTAAGGTATATATTTTGACTTTAGTTGACAGCGTATAGGATTGCCGGTGGCAAGGCGTTCCTTAGCATTAGGGCGTCAAATAGAACATTCTCATGGGGCTAAGAAATCTCACAATAATCTGAACACTTTCACAAATGTACAGTTATATGAGTTCAGATGTTGTTTTCTGGACTCATTTTCAGTTCCACAAAAATCTACAAAAAGTCTGAAGGAAAAATTTTATTTTGATTGGAAATGCAGACACCATTAAGGAGATGTATATTGATTCGTTATAGAATCCAAAGAAATCCTAATAGGAAAACTTTTAGTGAAAATCTCAAAAACTATAATATAATAGATGCTATCGAAACTAGTACCTATACTTCCCGAAAAAATCATGATGAAAAATTTTTCTGCCGAGTTATGGGCCAATAAAATCAAGATATGTAGCTATATGTCAACAAATTTGTCACTGTAAAGTTACAGATCATAATTTTCATATATAGAGTCTAGTTACATTTCATGAAAACCATTTTAGTAGTAGCGGAAATTTTACGGATATAGCACAGAATATACATAAACAGAACAATATCTTCCATTGCGCTTTAGTCCTAAGCTTGTGTTTCGTTATTGTTTTTTCCGACTGACTTTGATTTAAAAAAAGAAAAGATAGAAAAATCCTTTTATATGCAATCAATGAAACAAAAAAAAAGTACAAAAATGTTTGTACCCACCTCTTTGTTTTGATAAATAAAAATCAGTACAATTTTAAAACGAAAAAGAAATCTTTACGCTTTATAATGTGCTTAAAAGAGATAGACGATCTTGAATAATTTTTGATTTTGGTCTTGTTAGCTTATTGGTCTTGTAAGATTATGTATGTGTTTGTGTAACATTTCTAATTTATTTGTATAATTTCGTAGCCCGTATTGATCCTTTGTTTATTTTAAGCATCACAACTCAAGCGAATCGCTAGAGCGAGAAAGATGCCTTATATCCCCGCTATTGATGTCTGTTAACAAGTATTAAGTCGAAAAGTACTTATCCGATTTTCATAAAACAAAGACAGACTTATAGACCTTGAACAGATAAGAAAAAAGTGGTATGGTTTAAGATGCTTAAAGATTTCCTTCGCAATACATCCCCGTAAAAAACAAAAACAATAGAAGTACGTAATAGAATACATACTGAATTTTATTGTGCCTCCACAACACAAGCATAAACTTGCACAAATTAAAAATATGCAATTTAATAATTATTAAGTTATTTTTTATTCTTATGTTTCTTGCTTGATAGCTTTTTTCGTTCTGCCTTCATAATTTTTTATATACCCTCTTTGGATTACTTTATATTTTATATACCCTCTTTTTATAATTTTACATAATAGTACACAAAAATACAACGTAAGTCAAATTGCTCTACGTCTATATTAAACATTCTAATATCCAATAGATGGCAGAGCTATACATAAAAATGATTATAATATTTGATACATATTTGTTTTTGTTTTGATTTTAGATTTGACATAATTTTCATAAGCAAAATATCAACTAATGAAAATTAATTTAAGATTTGATTAACTACATTTTAAATTATTTCTTAATTTAGTAACTGGTGATTTTAATTACAATGAGATAAGTATTTATTTAATATATATTAATCGAACAAATTCTAATTATTATTTTTGATATGTTTTTCTTTAGGTTAAATTACATCAAACAAACAACAGTGCGCATACGACTAATGCAATCTAAATTTTGTATATTTTATAATAAAATGATTCAAATAGAATTAAATTAATTTAACATTAATTACAATAATATTCACTAGCTAAATGGAGTTTGACTAAAGGATTATGCTGCAATATATGCTATAATTTAAGATAAGTAGTAACAAGCTTTACTTTACAATTTGAATTAATTATAGTTTACTTTTCTTTTCTTCGCAGGAAATTTCGCACGACGTTGGACATCATTTTTAACACATACTATGTTGAAAAAATTTGTTTGCCTTTGGATGAATGAATGAAAATGTTTTTGTGTGAATGTATTGTATATAAAATAATAAATGCAAGTTTAATTATTACGTAATATAAAAGTTTGGTTTATACATACTTCTTTATGGATTGGTGCCTAATGATACATGTATATATTATATAGACGGCATGGTTGAGATGCCGGTAATACGATTATATCCTGTAATGGGTTTCCTACTTTTTTTGATTTGATTTTAAAGTTTCGCAAAGCTAACAAGACCAAAATCAAAAATTATTCACAATCGTCTATCTCTTTTGAGCACATTATAAAGTGTAAAGATTTCTCTTTCGTTTTAAAATTGTACTGATTTTTATTTATCAAAACAAAGAGGTGGGTACAAATATATTTGTACTTGTTTTTCATTTCATTGATTGCATATAAAATGATTTTTCTATCTTTTCTTTTATTAAATCAAAATCAGTCGGAAAAAACAATAACGAAAATATTTGTTCACAAGCTTAGGACTAAAACGCAATAGAAGATATTGTTCTGTTTATTATATTCTGTGGTTATCGAGCGAATTTACATTTTGTGAATAGGAGGCCTTAATTAACTTACTCGTAAGTAATTTCAACAATTCAACAAATTTAAAGATTTAAAAAAATTTAAAGAATTATATAAATTTAAAATATTTTAAGGAGTTTAAACAAATTATAAAATGCATTAATTTAAAACATTTAGAGAATTTTCAAACAAACAATTGTCAATTCAAATAATTTTAGTTACTTGAAGAAGTTAATGGGTTTGAAATTTAAAGAAATTTTAAAAATTTAGATGATTTACAGAATATATATAAACAGAACAATATCTTCTATAGCGCTTTAGTCCTAAGCTGGTGAACAAATATTTTCGTTATTGTTTTTTTTCGACTGATTTTGATTTAGAAAAGATAGAAAAATCATTTTATATGCAATCAATGAAACAAAAAAAAATTACAAAAATGTTTGTACCCACCTCTCTCTATTGATAAATAAAACTCAGTACAATTGTAAAACGAAAGAGAAATCTTTACACTTTATAATGTGCTTAAAAGAGATAGACATTCGTGAATTATTTTTGATTTTGGTCTAGTTAGCTTTGCGAAACTTTAAAATCATATCAAAGAAATAACAAAAAGAAAACTGGCAACTCCCATAAGGTTGTGTATGAGTTTGTGTAGCATTTCTAATTTATTTGTATTGGTCCTTTGTTTATTTGTTGATTTGATTTTAAAGTCTCGCAAAGCTAACTAGACCCACAGTACACATATATAAGGTAATATATTGCGCAGGTTGTCAAAAAATTACAAAAACAACAAGTTTCAATATGGCGGAAATCGTGACAATTTTATTGTATTATGTATTACGGATAGTAATAGAAAACAGTAAATGGTGATTTAATTATGTTAATAAGGATTTGGATTAAAGAAATAGTAAAAAAACTTGCGGATGGGGATTTTCAATCATATAAAATTAATAAATTAAAACAGATTATTATGTTACAAAATTGTTTTATTTGATTTTCTGTGCTTTAACCTGCTGTTGTCTATTATGCTAGTATTAGCATGTTTGATCCTAAAATACATTCGGGACCGAAAAAATAATTCTTTTATTTTGGGTTCAGAAGGAACATGTAATGATAATTCCATCAGCGTTTTTATATAATTCCGACAATATATAATGTGGTCACCATTGAATTGTTGGAAAATGAATTGCAGTTCTTGCATCTCTTGCATCATTTTTTCAGTCGGTTTTTGGAGGAAACCTTCTGATAACTGATTTGTCCATGTAAACGAACTATCTTTATTTGTGTTGACTGCATTATCTATAACCAGTTCTGGGTTATTCATTTTTTGGCAAATATAACCAGCTAAATGTTCCAACCCGTCGTATTGGAGAGATTTCAAATCGTCTTCAGGCGCTTCTTCTGATATGTTTATTCCACTATTTAAGCTTTTGAAGAAATTGCTGCTCAAACTGTCGGCCGTTTCCAAATCTGGCGTGTCATCTACCAAAGTATTGCCGTTTAATGATAGGCTACCCTCATTTCTGCCAAGAATATATGAGCGCAGCCTATACATAAATTCAAGTCTATCTGGATGATCGTAGAGACCCCCTTTGGCTCGAATAACTCCAAAAAAGTTTTCGAGTACATCCTGGTTTAGGCGGTATGTCAGCAGGTATGTCACGTCGTATTGAGATTTTAAATCTTTATACAGCAATCTAAGTGCGTTGTTAGTCATAATTACACCTATAGTAAATTTTAATTAGTATAGAAGGATTTCAATGACATTATTACCAAATACCTTTTTGGAATGGCATCATATTTCGCTTCCCTTTGACACGCATGTTCAACATGACATCAGACATTTGCTGCACAATATCAAATTGTGTTGACTCCGAAATTCCAACTCCCTGTACTCGCTCTCGACTTTCTTTGTATGGCACTCTTACATTAAGACAGTCAAACCAATCATTAACCTAAAGTGTTATCATATGTTATTGTATGTTGTTAAACAATATAAATTGGTGATATTTGCTTACCTGTTTGAAAAATTCAGCACATTTCAGCCAATTTTCTGATGTCAGCTCTCCTAAGCTTCCAGCACGAATAATTGCAGATGAGACAGTGTGAGAGAAAAGTTTGGTTGCCAGTTTAACCTTCTGCCGTTCTGCGCCTCTCACGTTTAAATTTTACGCTGAAATTTTGTAAGCGATGCTAAGGTCGGATTTGTTATTCGTTTTAGAAGTTAATTCTTCAATGACATTTTTATTGATGACTTCTCCATCGATTTCAAACCCGTCATTATCAACGAAGTTATTTCGAATTAATTTCATTAGGTGTGGTACATCAGCGAACATATAAATTTTTTTTGAATCGTCTAACGGATTTATAAAAAAAGGTGTTTGTACTGTGATATTTAAGTCTCGTAATAAGCCCTGATTTGATCCCCCTAAATCACAGACAGTGGCTACTACACGAAATCCACAGTTTTCAATGGATTTTATAATCTCAAATAAAATACTTTGGGTCATTTTTTGGTCAAACTGATAGTAGATTGGCTGCTTCCAATTTCCAAAAATACCTCGTACCATTGCGACCTGTACATATTTCGCTGCTTTAAGGGTTTCGTCCTTCGTCTTGTCGTACACGATTTTCTCTTTCACCTTCATTTCATCAAATGAAAGCACGCAGATTTTCTCAATAACTGCCATATCTACTTGCTTCATTATATTTAATACGCACTGCAATATTCCCGGGTAAACGCCAATTTTAGCACACCACTTTTTTAATGTAATCACTGCTGGCAGTGGATATTTGTTTCGTAAAAGCAATCGATATGCTCGCGGTGCGGCAGCGTGAATTGTGATTGCATTGGAAATATCGTCACTAGTCCATGTCGCGCGCTTTTCAGGGTATTCCAATTTTAGAATTTGCCCTTTTGTAAATATATGCCCTAGCGAATTAATGGTGTTTTGCTGTTTCCGACATTTTTGCCTTAACTGTTGGGCCACCTCTTCTTGCAACCTAAAAGAAACAAACAGGAAATTGTTGAACGTAATTAAATACAGACCTATATTTTACTTACTGTGAGTATGGAATGTAATCTGAGTCAGTTTGTGTACCGGTGTTACAAACTGGGACTGTGCAGTTAAATTTTTCAGTAATCTCTGATTTTGTTTGTGTACTACAATCCATTTTACCAACTGAGATTGGTTCTATAATCATTATTTGATCTGGAGAATCAACTTCAAAATTATTTGATGTAGAATCACTAGTACCGACTTCGGTCTCCATTGCTTCGATATTTTTTGCTGAAGTTCGTTTCATGCTTCTGATATTTCGAGGCGTTGATAAATTTAGCTGCTTTTGCATCGGCAAAAACAGTGATGGGGCTACGCCTCGTTTAATTTGCGCCTTTATTTCCATCCCATGTTGCGCATACACTGGGTTTGGCGTTATGAAATCATCCGATCTAAAATGTTTCGAGCAAATTCGAGCATTTTTTGTATTGATCTTGTCTTTTCTGCGGCACAAACGCACCTCTTTCGTACGAAGGCTTCGGATTCCGCAAACTAAAGTAATCCCGGTACGAAAGTGAAGATGAGGTAGGATTTCAGGTGGTAAATGGTTCTCCAATATAAAGTCTTCTTGTATAATTTTACACAAAATGGTGGATAACTTTATTTGATATACAATTTTCTTTAATGTTTTCCCTTTGGTGGTCAGCGATCAAGAGAGCGAAAAAAGTTTTTTTTATTTTAAGATGGTTACAAAAATTTTAGTTGACATAATTTAACACAGATGTCTCATTTCAATTATAGCTCACAATGTCTCTTGAAGGGTTAAAGTTATAAACTAACACTTGATGGGTTTATATTAATTTGAACATTATAGCAAGTATTTAGATTTTGACATTTAATTAACAGTGTATAAAATGCAAATAATAATAAAGGTAAGCAAAATTATGTAAATTTAGATTAAATGAATTAAATTGAATTAAATTAATTATAATTGAATTTTACAGATTGAAGAGCTTAATTACTTGAACTGCAAAGTGTTTTCTAATGTATTTAATAAGATAAGTGTGAAATGAGATGTGTTTTTATATACAAAGTGATTCTAATTTCTTGTTTTATTTTGTTTTAGGTTGCATTATTTAGATGTCATCGATTGGTTTGGTGTAATTGCCGATTTGCTGTCTTCGACATACCGGCCGCCTTGAATCGATTGATTCAACTGACAGGAAGCAGGCATAATTTATGAATTGGGCGCTTGATAATGCCATTGGTTGTCTTAAGTGTAACCACTCTAATGTAGTTATCTGATCCTGGATGTACATCAATGACTTTACCCATTAACCATTTTGAAGGGGGTAAATTGCTTTCTTTTATGACGACGATATCGCCAATTTTTACGTTGTTTTCTCGTTTGTGCCATTTGCTTCTGTGTTGTAAGTTGGTTAAATACTCTAAGTGCCACCTTCTCCAAATGTGCTGATTCATTTTCTGCAGCATTTGCCATCTGGATAACTTGGTTATTTTGACGTTTGTTAGGTCATCGCTTGGAAGTTGTGTTGTGGGTCGACCAATCAGGAAATGACCTGGAGTCAGGTAATCAAGATCGTCAGTTGAGAGTACGCATAATGGTCTGGAGTTCAACATTGCCTCTATTTCAGCTAGCAGCGTTGACATTTCTTCTGTTGTGATTATATGTCCATCTGTAACTCGCCTCAAATGATACTTTACGCTTTTTACTGCTGCCTCCCAAATTCCGCCGAAATGAGGTGCGCTTGGTGGAATAAATTTAAATGAAATCTCATCTGCCAATAGAAATTTAGAAAAGACATTAATATTTTGCCTTAGGAATTTAAATAATTCATTTAAATGGTTACGAGCCCCAATAAAATTTGTCCCGTTGTCACTTTGAATTTCCTTGCATACTCCTCTTCGAGCAATAAACCTTCTAAGTGCGGCAATAAAGCAGTCAGTTGTAAGATCACTGACTAGTTCAATGTGTACCGCTTTGGTGGATAAACATACAAAAATGCATATGTAACTTTTGTAAGTTTTCTGCCCTCTTCCATTGGTCAATCGCGTTTGAAATGGACCTGCATAATCCACTCCAACATTGAAGAATGGCCTCACTAATTCAACTCTTGGGCTAGGAAGATTACCCATCACTTGCTTCATCTCTCTTCCTTTATATTTTGCACACTTTACACAATTATGCACGATCTTTCGAACTAGTTGTCGGCAACCCAGGATCCAATATTTATGACGCAATGTTGCCATCATCAGAGTTTGTCCTGCATGTAAATATCGTAAGTGATGTTCCCTTACAATTCTCTCGGTAAGATCATCTCTTGCTGGTAGTATTATGGGATGTTTAACATTGTAAGTGAGTGCTGCATTGGAAATTCTGCCTCCAACTCGTAACAGGCCCGATTCGTCGAGAAAAGGGTTGAGACCTTTCAGTTTACTGGATGCCGATAACTCCTTTTTGGATTTTATTAAATTTATTTCTGGGTCAAAGTGCTTTGACTGGATGTGCTTGAAGAAGAGAACTTGCGGTTTTTGTAATTCAATGGTGGAAAGATATGGTGACACGGTAAGTTTAGGAACTCGCTTTAATTTTAAATTAACAAAACGGAATACGTAAGCCCAAATTCGAATTAATTTGCTAAAGCTGGATATTTTGTTTATTTGGTCATCTAATATGTTGGGCTGAGGAATTTGGACGTTCAATGTTTGGCTACGCATCTCTTCTGGTATGTTTGGGTTGTTCATTTGATTTAATGGCCAATTCGCACGTTTCGTTAGCCATTTTGGTCCATTCCACCATAAATTGAAATCTTGTAGTTTCTCAGGATCAACCCCTCTAGATGCACAATCCGCCGGGTTATCGTTTGAATTCACATGCCTCCATTGCGATTTACTCATGTTACTGAGAATTTCACCGGTTCTGTTTCCAACAAACGTATTCCACTTTGTAGGATGGGCGGACAACCAATTTAGTACGATCGTGGAATCAGTCCAAGCTGTGATCTCAACTACTTCTAGCTTCAATGCTTGCTTTACTGAAATGAGTAGTCTGTTTAACAGTAGCGCTCCGCACAATTCCAAGCGAGGAATTGAAATTTGTTTAACAGGGGCTACCTTTGTTTTTGCCGATAATAGTTTTACTACGGACTCTCCATTTGGTTTGATAATTTGACCGTAGACTACTGCTGCATAAGCGTACTTCGAAGCATCAGAAAACCCATGCAATGCAAATTTACAATTTAATGTTGAGCCTAGATGTCTTTCAATTTCGATGTCTTCTATTTTTACTAGATTTCCTCGTAAAGTTAACCATTCACTTGTTAAATCTTGTGAAATTTTGTCGTCCCATTCTAAATTTCTTGCCCACAAGGTTTGAAAAAATATTTTAAACTTGACTGTTATTGGGGCAAGCCATCCCAATGGATCGAATAAACGACTAGCTTCCGATAGAATACCCCGTTTGGTCATGATAGGGTGTTCATTTAGGGTTACTATGAACTTGAAAGTGTCTTTTGCTGGGTTCCAGTGGAGGCCTAATACTTTGATTGAATTGGTTTCTTCTATTTCTAATACATCTGTTTCTTGGCTAGATTTTTCTCTATCATGTGGGGAACAATTCAATAATTTTTGCTCGTTGGATAACCATTTTCTTAGATGGAAACCGAAACTTGAGAGTATGGTACTGATTTCTTCTTTTAACTTAATGGCTTCTTCTATTGAGTCGGCTCCTGTCATTAAGTCATCTACATATATATTATTTTTGATTTGATGTACTGCACTCGGGAACTTTGTTGCGTATTTCACTGTAGCTTCATTTATCGCACGGGTAGCTAAATATGTGGCGCTTGCTGTGCCATACGTGACAGTTTGCAACTCATACGTCTCAAACGGGGTGTCTGATGATTCTCTCCACAATATTCTTTGGTATTTAGTATCTTGTTCTGCTACTAAAACCTGGCGAAACATCTTCTCAACGTCGGCCGTAAACGCTACCTTGTAGATTCGAAAGCGGGACAATATTTCGTATAATGTTGATTGGACCGGTGCTCCTACCGCGAGGCAGTCATTTAAAGAAATCCCATTGGTGGTCTTAGCAGAACCGTCAAACACGACTCTCAATTTGGTTGTAGTACTGGAATTCTTTCTAACGGCGTGGTGTGGAAGATAATATCCATTGGATTCTAGTTTATTTTCATTGACTGCTTTCATGTGTCCAAGATTAATATACTCGAGCATGAACTTCTTATACATGATTGCAAACTCGTGGTCTTTCTTCAACCGTTTCTCCATTGCGTACATTCGTGTAGCTGCTGTTCGAAATGAATCTCCTAAAATGGATGGTGCTCGTTTAAAAGGAAGACGCACTTTGAATCGACCAGACGAATCTATTACTGTATTATTTTTGAAATGATTTTCACAGAAACTTTCTTCGTCAGATAAATTGGGTATTGTGTTGTCTACTGTTTCAATTTCCCAGAATCTTCTCAGCAGCTGATCCAGGTTTTCTTGTGGGTTGTTTAAAGAAACGGTGAGTATTTCGCTCGACTGACCTTCATTTGCTTTGCCGGCAACGATCCAGCCTAGAACGGTTTTTTGCATAGTCAACTGGTTACTTGTGGTGATCTTGCCTTCAGCTAACAAATCGAGAAAGATATCTGCTCCAATAATCATGTCGATGTTCTTTCCACAATGGAAATGTGGATCTGCTAACTCATACTGCCTGAAGAATTCAATATCGATTGATCGTGTGGTTGGTTGTTGCTTCGCGGTTAACTTCGGGAAAACGTAAGCTTCGATGAGAATACAGGGTTCATTTTTGTTCCATGGCACTATTTCTAGAGTCACTGAACCCTTGGTGTGTCCACTTGCTATGGCACCAATGCCGGTAATAGCAAGGTTGGCGCTTTTCCTTTTCAACTGCAATTTTTGTGCACAGCTTTCAGTGATGAATGAGGCTTGTGAACCAGAGTCTAGAAGTGCTCGACATAATAGTTTTTGATTGAATGCATTGGTTACGCGTACTAAAGCAGTGGGTAATATCGAACTTCCTAGTTTGGTATTGGTGGTTAGCACCTTCTTCTCTGTTTCGCTCTGGTGGATTTCGGCATGTGCAGTTGTTGCTGTGTTCACCTCTGTTGTTGTGCAGCTTTCGTGTAACAAACTATGGTGCTTTCTATTACATTGCTTGCACCGAAATTTCGATTTACAATTATAAACATTGTGGTTGTTGTTAAGACAGTTATAGCATCGTTTTTCTCGAATCAATAAAGCTTTTCTATCATTCACTGTCATTTCTTTAAACCTCAAGCATTCAAATAGTTTGTGATCTTCCTTGCAGGCTGAGCAGGACTCAACTTTATTATTTTCCACGACATGGCTTCTTATGTTAGGTTTCAACTGGTTTCTTTGATGGTGGGAACGTTTGTATTGGCTATTTAGTGATTCTAGTGCATCAACTCTTTTCAATAGAAAGTCGAAAAACTGTTTTAGAGATGGAAGGTCATGCTCCGCCGAAGCTTGTGCCCAAAGACTGTTAGTCTCATTGTCTAGCTTAGTAATCAGGATGTGAATTATCCAATGGTCTCTAGACTCTGCCTCGTCCCCTAGCGCCTTTAGCCCTCGAATTATTTCGTCGGACGTATCTAACAATTGTCGAACGCTTGAACTGTTGGCTGTAGTTAATGATGGCTGAAGCATGAAGTTTCTTATGAAGGTGTATACGGTGTGCTTCTTACGGTCGTATCTCTCTCTTAACTTCCTTAAAGCTTCAATGTAATTAGCATCCGTGATACTAAAATGCGTTAATAATCCTGCTGCTTCGCCTCGCAAAGTCCCCTTTAAGTACTGCAGCTTTTGAGATGGTGTTAGTCTTTGATTGTCATGTATGGTAGAACAAAACAAATCATGGAAAGATTGCCACTGTGTATAATCTCCCGCGAATGTCGGAATCGATATTTTTGGTAGCTTGACCTCCATATGCGCTGCTGCTATTGACGTATCAATGGTTGTGTCAAGGGAGTTGGTTGGTTCTAATTTTGTCCTCAATGCAAGATTCAATCCTACAGCTGCTTTATAATAATTATCCTCGAAGTCAACATCTAACTCCTCTTTTTCATCCAACATGATAATTTTATCTTCAATTGCTATGAAATCCGCGCGATACCGTTCTAAATTTGTTATTCTCACTTTAATTTCTTCGCTGTTGGTGTTTTCGCTTGTGGAATTGATGAAATTAAGTATCTTGGTTAGATTGCCTTTAATGTACGCCCGTCTCTTCTTTAATGATGCGAGCTCCGCCATTTTACTACTATGGTTTGGTTTTTTATCAATTGCACTTTCTTCACTGGAACACACGTGTATCGTTTTAAATAGTTCACTTTATTCACTTTAGATTCACGAGCTTAATTCTTTGTTTGATCGTTTCTTTAACACTTAAATAGAGTAATTTGTGTTACCTGTTACTGGATATGATATCCGGCTCGAAGGACCAATCTTTCGTACGAAGGCTTCGGATTCCGCAAACTAAAGTAATCCCGGTACGAAAGTGAAGATGAGGTAGGATTTCAGGTGGTAAATGGTTCTCCAATATAAAGTCTTCTTGTATAATTTTACACAAAATGGTGGATAACTTTATTTGATATACAATTTTCTTTAATGTTTTCCCTTTGGTGGTCAGCGATCAAGAGAGCGAAAAAAGTTTTTTTTATTTTAAGATGGTTACAAAAATTTTAGTTGACATAATTTAACACAGATGTCTCATTTCAATTATAGCTCACAATGTCTCTTGAAGGGTTAAAGTTATAAACTAACACTTGATGGGTTTATATTAATTTGAACATTATAGCAAGTATTTAGATTTTGACATTTAATTAACAGTGTATAAAATGCAAATAATAATAAAGGTAAGCAAAATTATGTAAATTTAGATTAAATGAATTAAATTGAATTAAATTAATTATAATTGAATTTTACAGATTGAAGAGCTTAATTACTTGAACTGCAAAGTGTTTTCTAATTTCTTGTTTTATTTTGTTTTAGGTTGCATTATTTAGATGTCATCGATTGGTTTGGTGTAATTGCCGATTTGCTGTCTTCGACAGCACCCATTGTTTACAAACAATTTTGTTACTCGGAAATACATGAAAAGATATTTTAGTATCTGCAATTTCTCCGGTTTTATATGGAGTACACTGACTACAACCATAAACTGCACACCTCATAATTAAAAATTAAGAAAATTTAATTTAAAATTCACTTTAAAATTCACAAAAATACACAAATATTGATTAAATCACTAGAACGCTATAATCGTAATTATTAGTTTGTAACTTTCTCCACCATATTAGTTTATTTATGACAGATGAGCGAAAGTGAACCAAATAGAACCGCTGAGTATATTACCTTATATATGTGTACTGTGAACTAGACCAACATCAAAAATTATTCACGAATGTCTATCTCTTTTAAGCACATTAAAAAGTGTAAAGATTTCTCTTTCGTTTTAAAATTGTACTGATTTTTATTTATCAATAGAAAGAGGTGGGTACAAACATTTTTGTAATTTTTTTTTTGTTTCATTGATTGCATATAAAATGATTTTCTATCTTTTCTAAATCAAAATCAGTCGAAAAAAAACAATAACGAAAATATTTGTTCACCAGCTTAGGATTAAAGCGCTATAGAAGATATTGTTCTGTTTATATATATTCTGTGGTGTAAATTTAAAACATTTTCAAAATTTAATTAATTTAAAAATTTAGACCGTTGTATATTTAAATAATTTATTCATAGAATTTGAAGGATAAATAGATTAAAAAATTTAAAAAATGTTAAGCATTTAGTTTAAAAATTACATTTGCGTGGAAATAATTTTAAAAAAAAACAATGATTGCATACAATTATTACTTTCTTACTTGATGATTCAAGGACTTGGAACACTTTGTTTAGAAATTTTACTCATATGTCACACAACGATTTCGAATCTCGAGAAATTTCCTTCAAAATACGTAAAAACAATGCAGAGAATCTATTCCTGGAACGCATTTTTTGGGTGCGCGACACTCTTTTACGCCTACTAATGTATCTTTTTAGACTCTATCAGCGAACTAATCGGCTAACCACTCTAATATATAATATATGAATTTTAATCTAATCCGTCTGAGGAAATGATTGCGGTTCTGTGACTAACAAGAATGAGAAGGATTTATTTTATATCGCTTTCTCTAAATAAACATAAACAATGAAATCATTTCTCATTTTCATTTGTCAGATTCCTGGTGCTGGTGTTATTTCACTATATAGGTTTTTTTTTTTTTTAAATTTATCTTGATTTAAATTATGATCACATTCTTATTCTGGCGATTGTGTTATTTGAATTTGTCTCAAATTTTAAATATTTAAATGCGTTGGATACATCTTATCGATTTTCTTCTGGATTATTTGTGTGATGTTATTAGAAATTTTTTTATTTTACGTTCAGCATGTCCTCCAGCACTATTAAGAATTATTATCAAAATGTATTTCTCATATTAGCAAAGAATTGTTGTATACTTGGATGGTTTGATAATATTATTACGAAACAAATTAGAAAAGGTAATACTTGTACAAAACATATAACATTTGATTTCATATGCTTACTTATTTTTGCTCGTTAACCCGTTTAAATAAACTGTATCAATTTGGTACTGTTCTCTACAATGCATTACAACTTTTTGTTTTAATTACGTATAATCAATTGGTGTTTAGTGTTTACACATATACATAATAATTTTATTATTTGTCGTGAGTTGCAACATGCTTCCTCTTGCCGATATGATGCGTGGAGTTTTCCAAATAGGAAGCTACCAAAAAGTAACGTGTTCAGCTTAACTATTCCGTTTGAAGAACACACTGCTATTTTAAGTTAATACAACAATAATAAAGTAACCAGCGTTTGAATTGTAGGATGCGAATTATCAACACCAACAGCTAGAATTTGGGAAACATTAAAAACTGATAAATGTCACCCGTGTTATTTGCGAAAGGTAGTTTGTAATTGTTTGGTGTATAAGAGTGTAGCCAAGCGTAATTGTACATGCAACATTTTATAGACAAAAGAATCGTCACATGAAAATCCGTGAGCTATAAGGAATCGCAATTTCCTGTGAATATCGAAAATATTTAATAATCGCTTGACTAGGCCAGAGCTTTTACCAAATCGTCTTGTGGTTTTTGGAAAGTTTTGCATATATGTATTTAAAATAAGTTTTTCTTCCCTTGAGATGTACGGAACAAGCCGAAGCCTAGGCAAGATTCAGGGATTGCGCTGGGTCTATCATACACTCTTTTACATAATTATAATAAGACTGAGGAATAGGGAAGAAATATGTATTAGTATTAAAGACTCGAACCGGTTCAGCCTCTTATGCAGTCGATGGTTAATGAATTTGTTGATATTTTAATTTTTTTTTTTTGAATAAAACGGTATCTCCAAATACAGCTGCCCCATTAAAGCCGCAAGTTCTGAAAAGTTGTGAGGAATTTGATTAATATTTAATTTTTTTTGTGTCTTTTTTTCCACCGGCGCGGCGGTTGGGGAGGGGCAATATTTCATTCCAAATTTCTATTAACCATAGCAAATGTTGCTTAACGTAATTGTGTTAGTTGTTGCGTCTCTTCTTTCTCGTCTACTCACCACTCTGCCCCTCCTAATCAGGTTTTTTAAGATTACTTATTTTGATATGTTATAAATAGTGGAATAAAGTTCCATCCAAATAAAAGTTCATTGCTAGTGAAAAAATGTACACCACGAAGTTAACTAAATGAGCTGAATTATTCTCAACTTACACAAAAATTTAACTAGGGTTACCAACAAAACATAACTGGAATAATTCTTATAGGACAAAAATTTAACCCACAGGATAACGAACCTACTAACCAGTTCGTTACGTATTTAACTCATGTATCTAACCTGGTGGTGTACATTTTTTCATCAGAAAAGTGTTCATGTATCCACCTTAACAGTCTTAAAATTTCCTTTTTTAAAGTAGAACAAACTTCCTTTAATTAAAAAAAAAAATTAATTCGATTACAAAAGCGTTTAAAAATAGAAAAATCTTATTTTTTCTGCTCAGAATTCTTTTTATCTTATTCCTAGGGTACCACCAATTTAAGAACGCCGATACATTTCGGAATATTAGCAAATTAAAAATTGTGAAAAATTTATTAATTAAAAACTTTTCAAAGTTTTAAATCAACGATTATATAAGGTAAGTAACTGATTTGTCAAAACTATTCGCTAAGAGTGTAACTAAATCCAGAAGCAATGTGAAATAAAGGTACCATCTTAGGCAAAATATTGATAAACTATTTTACAAAAATGGGTGTTCAAGACACGACCCGTGCTTTTGGTGAACTAAGAATCTGTTGTCTGTGAAATAGATAACAAAATTAGAATACCATTTAATGAGATGGCTTATGTAGAATACGTATTTCTATAAGATATGTATACCCCACTTATCTGACTTTTTGAATTTTATACTCAGGTATAGCAAAATATAAACATGAGCAATAACATACTTATGTATGTATATACGCAAATTGTTCGCGCACATAAAAAATAATCAAGAGAGCAACCACAAAATAAAAAAAAATTTAAAAATAAATTTAAATTTATCTTGTTTTTTAGATATTTAATTTGTGGCGCCATTAAATTGTTTGTAATTAACGCTTAAAATAATTATTGAATTGCTACTTGTGGTGTGCTGCTATATTGATTATTTTTTTCGTTTTCGCATTTTCATTTAAAAACGCTCACATGTTATGAGATTTGGTTAATCATAATCTAAACCGAATTTATTCACCTTGAAATAATAAAATTTGTATTTATCCATTAAACGAGTATGGGCCCGTCTACACAAGTGCGTATCTACTTGTCTAAATCAATTTTATTAGATTTTCTCGAGTAACATTGCAAAATCAAAGCAACGAACATAAATTTAACGTTAAAATAGGTTTGCTACTTTGGAGAAAATTGCAACATATTTACTGTACATATTATTAATAATATCAAGATGATGATGTCTGGCATAATATTCTTATACAATATAATCAATAATTTATTACTGTCTTTTAGGGTCTGAGTAAAAAAAAAACATACAGCGTTTAGAATTGTTGAATTTCAATTGTTTGTCTATTTGGGTTGTAGCTGCTTTAAAATTTGAACCGACATAAATCAATCAACAAGTCAATCTGAAAAACAGTTCTCTAGAATTCCGGAGCTTCCGATTTATTTGTGCAAATTTCCTCTTCTTTCTCCATCCATTTATTTTAGTCAATAAATGTTTAATTTTGATAGCATACAAGGAGGCGAATTTCATCGATAAATTCGTTTTAATTAAATCTGGGTTACAAAGAAAATGATACACACCAGGTAAATACATAAAATAAATTGAATATCAAATCATTTATATCCTTATATACCAAAAGATAGTATCAATAAAACAATGAACAAACATTAATAGTATATAGATTATCCCACACGGTACGACAAAATCCATTATCAAATCTTTTCTAGCCGCACATTCAAATTCCACCTTTGAATGTGTACTTTGTAGTCAACCACATCCATTATTTAGATGTCCAGAGTTAAAAAACAATCTACATGCTAGATTAATGTTAGCAACGGAAAATAATTTATGTTGTAATTGTTTGAAGAAAGGACATTCAAGTTCATCATAATAAAGCGTCAAGTTTGATATGTAATAAGCGTCATCACACGTTACTTCATCAAGGCCAGAGCGAGAATCAACTAAAGTCCAGTAAACCATCATCAAGTCATCATGTTTCCGTTAACCAACATTCAGATGAAGAACTGTCTCAATCAAATAACCAACCAAACTAACACGGTACTATCCGCATACACACTATTTATCAACATCCACGGTACTACCAACTGCGATTATTTCCATTAAGGTACGTACCGGTAAACTCCAGCCATTCAGAGCGGTATTAGACTCAGGACACCGAAGATCATGCATCAATAACCGTTTACGGCTTACTATCTTGCCAAGGTGGACAAAACGAAAAAATTATGAGCTCACCCTCAAGGCTCATATCATAAGTAAAATACCCAACCTATTACCAACAAAGTCAGTAACTTTTTGTATGCCAGTTGAAGGATTGAAATTAGCTGATTCACAATTTTTCCACCCAAATAAAATCGATGGGCTGCTTGGAGCGGACGTATTCTACTCAATCCAGAAAACGAATAATCAGAGGGCATCCACCAAATCCACCAATACAATCACCAAAAATGGGATGGTTGTTCGCATTCACAACAGCAAGTCAGTGTTCAAATGTCGTCAATCTGCACACTACTACTGATCAATGTATTCATCCAATTCACGAGGATTTGCATCACGAGCTAAGAAGATTTTGGGAAATTGAAGAAACCGTGCCAGAACCTAATACACAGGTTTCCGCAAACGAATGCGAAACTTTTTAAAAGCACACCACATCGAGAAATGCTTGGCTTTGACTATCGAGTCAGCTGGTTGTATATTTTTATAAATTTAGCTGAAAAATAATTTTTTAATTTTTTAAAAATTAAAATGGCCAAATGCTACAATCTTGGGGTACACTTGAATTCTTGATTGTTTTTTGCGAATAAAATAAGAAGTAAACAGGGATTTAGAAACAGCTTTTACAGAAAAATAAAAGGCGTGCAGCTTTTTTTAATGATATGATGCATTGCTGTGTGAAGCGGTAACCATGTAGCTGGATTTCGAAATATTATACAACATTTTGGATTGTTGTTTATGTTTACCACATGTCGCTGCCCGCTTTATTGTAATGAGCACAAGCTCAAAATAGAGTTTGCATGCTTATACCAAATTTATAAGATTAAATTAAATAAATAAATAAAATAAATAAATGCCGGTGGTCAATTTATTGTTAAGACCCCATTTAAGAAATCCCGACCAGTGTTAGGTAGTTCATTGGAGGCATAGCGATTATTCGCTATGGAAAGGCCATTTTTGAGGTCACCAGAATTCTGTGCAGAGTACAAAGCTTTCATTAATGAGTATATTGCATTAGGACATATGACGCATTTACAATCAAATCTGATTCCAGTAAACAACGATGAAAAATACTATTTACCACACCACGCAGTATAAGCCAACGAATAGTACCACCAAGAATCGTCTTTTAAGCGTCAAGTAAGACCCCTACTCAAATATCACTGAATAATGTAATACAAACGGGGCCAAATATTCAAACTGACATTTCCACAATCATCTTGAAATTTCGCAAACATGCAATTGCCTTGGTCGCATATATATAGAAAAAATGTATAAGCAGATAATCCATTGGGGTGGCTTGCACCATCAATTGTCTTTTTTAAAGTTTTGTTCCAAAAATTATGATTGCTTAAGGTAAAATGGGATGCCAGTTTACCAAATAACATAATCCAAACATGGATAAGTATTTACAATTCACTACCAGAACTGGAAACCATGCGCATTCCGAGTAGATTGACAGCATTAACAAACCCAAAAGGCCAAAACGGCTTCAAGAGCGCGCATTTTGTGATGCGTCTGAAGCGGTAAATTCCAGTATTGTCTATTTACGAGCGACTAATGAAAGCGGAGGCATCACAGTAAATAGTATCTACGCTAAAACAACGGTCGCACCACTCAAGCAAATTTCACTATAAAGATTAGTGCTGTACGGAGCGGTGCTATTGTGTTAGCTATAGTGTATCGAATCATTTTGCATCGAATCTCTAACCGACGATAATATAGATATTTTTGCATGGACTAACTTCATGATCGCGCTTCATTGGCTGTCAGGTGTTCCACGAAGATGGAAAACTTTTATGAGTAACCGAACAGCAACAATCTCGAAACTATTCATAGCAAAAACTGGCAACATGTCGATTCTAAATATAATCCCGCTCATGTAATATCAAGAAGAGTTAAACCCCAAGCGTTATCCAAACTAGATCTCTGGTGGCATGGGCCAACATAGCTAAACGAACCTGAATGCAATTGGCTAAAATCAACGATTGCCACAAAATGCAGAAGCAAGGTAACAAACAAAAAATATTTTAACAAATTCTGATAACATGACCCTTGTTGATTTTTTTCACATCCTGCGATAGCATGTATATGCTCGGTAGAATCGGCATAGCTCCCAAACTTCATAGATCGAAGATTTACAATCAGTAAGTCAGATTCTTTTCCACAAATGGAAACACATTTGAGAATGTAGACATAAAAACAGATGCACATAATGAAATATTAGATTGAATTACTTACCAATTGATTTCGTAGAAAAAAATAATATTCCAAGAAACAAAATTAACCTATACTCTAAAGAGTTATCATAAATAATTTAAATAATAATAATAAGTGTAACAAAAGATTATATCTTAAAATTAAATAAATAAATAAAAGAAATTAAATCTCCCGTTTTCTTTAGAAAAACAAGAGATAAACAAAATTGGTGCAGTTGGTAGGATTTTCTTCCGAAGAAGAAAATTTTGTGAAACGGAAAACATAATAGCGAAAGTTAGTTTTTTTTTTTTTTTTTTTAAATGCTGCCAATGGCTTTATTCTTGAATCTTTCTACATAAGAAACTAACAAGAAGTAATCAAATCTTAAGCTAAAATTATTACATATTTTAAGTCTTAACCAATGTTAATACTTATTGTTGGTGCTCACAATTTAATTAATTTAGATTATACTTATACATACATATGTATAACATCAACATTTAATAAATTTACAGGTTCACAGGTTCATCAGTCCGAGTGGATCTGTTCTTTTCAGTCGCCTAAATCGTGGCTGTTTTAATATATCCCTGGCCAATTCGTTGGGATGCGCTTCTAGTTTTGAATAATATTTAGAACTGAATTCTTTAATTGTTTCTTTAATGGTTTTAATCCCAAGGTCATCATGTATATTACTATTTCGAATGTACCACGGAGCATTAGTAATACTTCGAAGTATTTTCGCTTGAGTTCGTTGCAGGAGCTCTCTGTTTGAAGCGCTGGTGGATCCCCATAACTGAATACCATATGTCCATATGGGTTTGATTATCGCTTTGTACAGTAAAACTTTATTGGCTAATGACAACTGAGATTTCCTTCCCATTAGCCAATACATTTTGGAAAATGTCATTTTTATTTGGTTGCGCTTAGTTTCAATATGGGATTTCCACGTTAACCTTCTATCCAGGTGCAAACCTAAGTATTTGACCTTCGTTTGTTGAGGAATATTTGTATTGTTTAATTTCACTGGTGGGCAGGTGCGTTTGTTCAGCGTGAATGTGATGTGAGTTGATTTGTTTTCGTTCACTTTTATTCGCCATGTCTTTAGCCAGTCCGCGATTTTGTTTAAATGATTCTGCAACTCCTTTGATGCAATTTCGGGATTATTGTGTGATACCAGGATGGCCGTATCATCGGCAAATGTTGATATTGTTACTTTGTTGGTTACGGGTAAATCGGCTGTGTACAACAAGTATAATATTGGCCCTAGAACGCTGCCTTGCGGGACACCTGCATTAATATCATTTAAGCAAGTAGTTGCGCTATTTTGTTTGACAATGTATTGCCTTTGAATAAGGTAGTTTCCCAAAATTGAGTGAAATTTCTTCGGAAGAAGCTCTTTAATTTTGTATATTAGCCCATCGTGCCAAACTTTATCAAATGCTTGTGCTATATCCAAGAAAGCAGCAGAACAATATTTCTTTTCCTCGAAGGTGATTTTGATTGCATTTACAATTCTGTGAATTTGCTCTGTGGTACCATGTTGGTTTCGGAATCCAAATTGATGGTCTGGTATAACGCGCCGTTCTTCCAATATTGGTTTCAATTTTGTTAGTAACATTTTTTCAAATAGCTTTGATATTGTGGGCAGCATGCTTATTGGGCGATATGATGAGATCTGCGTTTCATTTTTTCCAGGCTTATGTATCATTGTGATCAAAGATATTTTCCATTTTTGAGGAATATAACTGGTTCGCATGATCGCGTTGAATATGAATGTTATTAGTTTTATGCTTTTGTCTGGCAATTCCCTTATCATTTTTCCAGTAATGAGATCATGTCCTGGTGCCTTTTTCGGGCTTATGCAATTTTTAATTGTATTCTTAATTTTCTTCCAATTATACTTTATAGGTTTGTAGGATAAACCATCATCCATTTGCTGGGGTAGCACGAAATTATTATCTTCTTCGTGTGGTGTGAATACTGTTGTTAGATGATCAGCAAAAGCATTGGCTTTTTCTTCATCACTTCTCGCCCAATTTCCAGTTGGTAGTCTAATCGGTGGATTCGAATTTGTTGGCCTTTTTAAATGTTTTGTTGCCTTCCACAAAGAGTAATCTGTCCTCTCGGTTGCCGAGAGATCACTTAAATAGTTCTGGACGCTCTGGTTTTCTTCTTCCCGCAAAGCAAATCTTAAGGCCTTGATAGCTCGATTTAATTTCCATTTCAATAACGGTGATTTTGTTTGCTGCCATAGCCGGCGAATTTTCCGTTTTTCCTGGATTAGTTCCTGTATATTATGAGACAGCTTATTAACTTTTTCGGAACTACTTATGACAGGTGTAGCCCTTTCAGCTGATAATGCCATGATGTCTTTTAAATTTTCGGCCGCCGCATCAATATCAGCTGGTGTGGTCAGAGGAATATTAAGTAGGCAATTTTGTTCGACTAGCCTCCTATATTGATCCCAATTAGTTTGCTTGTTTGTAATACGGTTGGGTGTTTCGTTCCTTAAGACATCGGTACTCACTGTTACTATTACCGGTGAGTGATCAGAAGACAGATCATAACAATCGGTGGCCTTAGCATATGTACATGGAATGCCCTTAGTTACACAAAAGTCGATTAAATCAGGAATTTTCTTTTTATCCGTCGGCCAGTAAGTTGGATTACCGGCAGATAAATAATCCAGGGACTGTTCCTCTATAGCTTGATAAAGTTGTTTGCCTTTCGGCGATGTTAATCTGGAGCCCCAATGAGTATGTTTGGCGTTGTAATCACCTCCCGCAAGAAATTTATTACCCAGCTGGCTGAAATAATCCAAGAACTGGAGTTTTTTTATAGCATGTTTTGGAGGACAGTACACTGCCGATATGACACAGTTTCCAGACCACTCCTGAAGACAGATGCTCGTTGATTGTATATGTTCTTTCTCATATTTCGTCAGCTCATAGTGCTTTAATCTTCTTTTAATCAATACAGCAGTGCCTCCATGTGCTTTCCCATCTGGGTGCTTGGTGTCATAAATAGAGTACCCATTAATTTTGAAATAGCTATTTTTAGTGAAGCGTGTTTCGGATATTAACATTATGTCAATATTGTGCTCAGTGAGGAATGCTTGAACCTCCGCTTTATGTTGTGCTAGGCCGTTTGCATTCCATATAGCTATTTTGATGATGGTCATTTTTGACTTTTTACGACTATCTGCATCAGCGTGTTCATATTCTGCATCATTAGATCCATGGTTCTCTCCATCATAGCCATGAGGCTTTGCATCATATTAGTTAATTTGTTTAAAGCTTTTGAGATGTTTCCCTCTTCACTTGCTTGCACTTTAGGAGCCGTACCTTTAAGAACACTTGCGTATGAAACCCCTTGGTGCACACTACCGTTGACAGTTGCGTACTGATTTCCATTTTGAGCGTTTGGGTTTACAATTTCTGGGCGTGCTTGTTTTTTAGCTGAAGAATGGAGATTAAGCATTCGTTGTTCAGCTCGCTGCTTTGGATTGATTCTTCTTTTCAATTCAAGATAAATTGGGCACCCTCTATAATTAGCTGTATGATTTCCATTGCAGTTGCTGCATTTTCTCACTGATGCTTCCGTTTTGGCTTTATTGCAAATCTTTGCGTTATTGAGTTCACCACATATAACACAAACATCGTTCAAAGTGCAATATGCTCTAGTGTGTCCATATTCTTGGCACTTAACACACTGTACCGGCCCATTTCTTTTCCTGGGTTCTTCGATGGTAACCCTTCTGTGCAGTAGATATTTTAGGTCATATATTGCATGTTTGCCTTTGACCTTTTTATTGTCTGGTTCTAATTCCAGGCGGAACAATGGCTGCGGCACCTTCTCCCGATTAATAATATTGGTAATAGATTTACATTGGAAACCTTTCTCAGCGAGAGCAGCTTGAATTTCGTTTGCATCTACGTAGCTCTCTATTCCTTTCAATACTACAACTAATCCTTTTTGGCTCTTTAGTTGGTACGTGTAGTAATGTTTACCAACTTGATCAAAATGCTTGATTAACGCTCTGTAAGCATCAATATTGAGCGGTTGAATTTTTGTTTCTTTTATATCTCCTCTTTTGATAACGGAAATATAAAATGCACCTTCCGTAATAAACTCGATGGTTTTTGCAAGTTCTCTATTTGATTCTTCCCTCAAATAGATTGGTGGCGGCTTCTCAATTTTTGGAGTTTTTTCGGGCGGCGGATCTTCAACAACCAAGCAAGAATACCTATTGCCATGTGTTAATTCAACGGAAGCTAACTTAGTGAATTTGTTCGCGCTTGCACTGGCCGCTGATCTAGGGCTTCTCCTTCGCTTTGATCGGACAGTAATATACCGGTCAATTCGCGTTTGCACTAAACACTGACCTACATCACTGTTCATTTTTTTTTCATTTGTTGTCAATGCACTTCCATTGTTTATATTATCGTCAATATTTGTCGACGATGCACTTTTATTTTCTTTATGGTTCAACACACCAAAGTTATTTAAATTAATTTCTAGTTCATTTTGATTTAAATTGCCTGGCAAAGCAATTTTTTGAGCATTTAAAATTTGTTGTCGCTTTGGACTATGCTGCACATTTCCAATTTTATTAATAATTGAGGTCGTGACGTTCGGTGGCAAATCGCTTGCGGACATCTCTGTCTGCTGATTTAGCCCAGCCTTTTTTACTTGAGGCGGAGAATTGAACATCACGATTTCACTTACTTTTCACATCACAAATTTTTTTTTTAAAAATAAAAATAAAAATTTAAAACTGCTGATTCAACTTTTCACACAAGTAATAAGTAAATTATTTTAAATGTTTACTCGGTGGTAGTAAAATTGCAACTTTGAAGAAAGTTAGTGAAAGTGAAAAGAAAACAAAGAGGAAGCATAAAAATTGTAACCTTGAAGAAACCAACCTCAGCTCACCTTAGAAAATAAACGTGTAAGATATTTTAATGAAATCCAAGCATTTTCTGGAGAAGATTCGTATAAATTACTACGATTATTTTTGAAAGCAATAGAAGACCTAGAAGAATTATGTGGAATAAATAATGCAGACCTCAAACGATATTGCCTATATACGTAAACTCGTGAACAACTCAGAACTTGGAGAAATGTGATATAGGACAACTAAGGATAAAATTTCGACCAAAGAATTTTTACAGTTACAAATAGATTCCAACAAAACATTATTTGAATTAGATAATATACTGTGTCAAGATAGATTAAATAAAATTAGGAATCTACTGGGGAGTAACCCAGTTTAGAAACAACAATTTTGAAAAAATTGAAAATTTTAAGAGCAATGATAATAATAATTAAGTAATCAGCCCAACTACTCACAAAATCTACCTAACCAATTCAATAGGATCAGGACAATACCGACGGAACTTCGAAAATAGAAATAGTAATAACAACCAGGGACAAAGAGAACGAATGGAACTAGATAACTTTACACAAAATAAAGAACTAGAGCCTTAAGTAAATTTTCACGACTAGTTTCATTAATAACCACTTAATGCACAATATTTTTATCGTTTTGGGGTAAAAAATACAATTTTTATTTTTTTACAGAAAATGATAATTTATGTTGTTTTTAATAAGTTTATTTAAAAAAATGTTTTTTTAAAATTTTATTTTTGTATGATACAAAAACATGGCACAACACAGAGTCCAACGTTGCAGTCACTGCACCAATACCTCGTTTCTTTTCTAATCTTCTTTCCATTGCTGTCTTATTCAAACGACATACTGCGCAGCTTCTGTATGGAGCACTTTGTATACTTCAGAATCCATTTACATACTGAGAACAGAGAATAGAATAAGGAAAATCGAGTATAATCGAAAAAAAAAAATCTAAGGTTTTGTCTCTATTTTGCTTATTTTCAATTTTTCTGTTTACTTTCCCGTTTTGTTTTCATTTCGTTTGCTGTCTGTTTGTTCGTGTGTTCGCTGATAGTAATTAAACTAAAATAAACAAACTAAGTGAAAAAATACCGTAACGTATACAAATCTAAATTTCTAGAATAAATCTAATATAAAACGTGACTTAAGTGCTCCTTAATAAACTATGTCACGCATTTTTTGATCATTTTTAACTCCTCTGGCCCTTTTGTCACAAATTATCGCAAAGTTTTATACCCTTCTATAAAACAACGTTACAAATTTAGACCCTCCTTTTCGACATACTTTTATAGTCTTTAAATTTTCGGAAAATATTTATGACTTATTACAGTACAAAAATGTATTCAATTTCTAAAAACCGTTAAATGGTCACATTTTATAATCGCCCTCAGCTCACTCCCCCTCCCCCATCGCCACAGATCATCACGCTACTGAACCATCCTCCCCCATAGGCGTGTGACGTAGTTTATAAGAACAGTAATATTTAAATTAACAGAATATTTTATGCCCGTGACGTATACGGAGCTACACAATTTTGGTAGTAAACGCCGCCCGTGTATGTCACGGAGCTATGCGTTAAGTGGTTAAGTCAGTTACCTATAGTAGTGAAACTTATATTTGATAACAAAGAACTTAAATGTTTGATCGATACTTGAACAGACACCAGTCTAATAAAACCTCAAATTTCAAATTACACAACCACTAAATTAAATCTGCTAATTAGGTACAACTCATTAGGAGGCCCAGATTATATCACTGAAAAAAAATATTACACCAATTCCAAAGGAATAAAATAAAGTAGAAATATTGTAATGGAACATTTTCTCTCTAAAGAGTAGAAAATATGATGCTATATCAATAGTTGACGTAAACCACGAATATCTAAAGATATTCGATAAATATATTATCCCTTTTGAATCAAATGTTGATTATACATTTCCTAGTGATCTTACACAAATGAATCACTTTGTATCAACAAATAATACAAAAGATCCAAGTAAATTAAAATCGAAGTTATTGTAAGTAAGGGTGCGTCCGAAATGGAAAATGTGCATTTAGCGAAGACACATTTAAAAAACTACATGCGATGTAGTTTTTATGCGCATTTTTAATACAACTGTTTTCTGTCAATTTATATTTTAACTAACCATATTTATCGATTTATTAATTTAGTTTTGTCCAATTTTAATTAATAAACAAATTATACCCGTCATATATTCATGCTTTCAAGTTTGAAGCAATTAAAATCACTATTAGCTTCCCACCCACTTCTCAGATAACCGTAATTCAATAAACCGTTCATATTGAATACAGACGCTAGTCAATTCGCACTTGGTGAAGTTCCACTCCTAGAAAATCACCCCATAGCATTCGCTAGCCGAACTAGATATGGCACCACCGAAAAAGAATTATTGGCAGCCTTATGGTGAATGAAATATTTTAGGCCTTACATACAGTCCGTTACAGCAGATTAAATCCACTAAATAAAAAAATGGGAATTCCCGAATTCATCTCTTTTGGATTCTATCGCTATTGTTTTTTCTATACTGAAAGGTAGATAATTTCATCACTAATCAAATGACTAAAAATTTGTTTTCTAGTTGGCTTTGGAAATGTTCCTTTTTTTGTGTTTCATTTAAACATGGTAAAAAAATTTCATTTTTATTGTTACACGTGAATAAATCCAGTTCATTTTCCTTTCTTTTGTTTAGTTTTATTAAAATAAAAAATATTAAATAAAAATTAAATTGGTGTTGTAAATTGCTTTTTTTAAAAAATGGGAAAAAATAAAAGCTTAAACGATGTTCAAAAGGGAAAAAATGATGATTACCACGATCAAAGACATCCGAGCCGGTTCATAGCCGAAAAACTAGGCCGAAGTAACACTGTTGTGCTAAATTATTTAAGAAATCCTGAACGCTATGGAAAAAATATGAAATACTGTTCTGTTTCGAAATTAAAACCGGTAGATAAGCGTAAAATAATTCGTATTGCCTCCAATTCTGCTCTATCTGCTCGCAGAATCAAGGAGAAAGCCGGTGTTAATGTCTGTGTACAAACCGTTCGTCGCACCATACAGAAAGCTAAACATCTTAAACGGATGAAAATTAAGAAAAAGCCATCACTAAACGAAGCTCGAACAAACAATCGGCTTCAATTTGGGAAAGAGCATATGACATGGAATAACCAGTGGTATTGTTGGGGCAACGACAGTCGTAAGTAAAACTGCACTATTTGTGGTTTATGACGCCTTTGCATTTATCCCAAGTTTTTATTTGAATTAGCGGACTGTATTTTATTTACGAACGTTGATTTTTTGCTCCTCACAATTAAAATACTTTGTTCAATGTATATTTATAAATTAAATTTTTATTGCTTTTAATATATGTAATATAATTTTAAGTAATTTTTAATAATTCGGCTTGGAGTATCACAATCGTAATAAAATGATATGCAAAAATTGGAAAACTAATTATAATTTTGCTATAAAATTTACTAATAATATAAATAAGTACTATAAATCGCGACATCTAAATTAAGAGCTTCTACAATTTTAATTAAAACATAAGTACATGTAAACATGTTTAGCCTGAATGTTGGCTTAATGAAATTAATACAAAATTTAAGTTAAGTCATAAAACTAAACGTCACTACATTAACTTCAAAATATTGTAAACAATAATATTAGTGTTTTATATAATTTTTCCTAATTTTAATTTTTACTTAATTAATTTAATTATTTTAATATTTTAGAATGTTTAATGGACAATCATTTTAAATAAGTGAAGATACGTTTTTAATAGAGTTTAATAAATGAAAAATTCTGTGATTAAGGTTATGTTGACATTTCTATTTTAGGTGATCTGGCTACTCTGGATTTAGATGTTTTCCAGCTATTCAACATACACCCCCCTTTGAACGGGCTGGTTCAAGATGATAATACATAGATGGAACACGAATGTTTGAATGCCTTTATTTTGTGATGATGTCCCGGTGTCTACTTTGTTGCTTGTATTTTAATTTTGTTGTGTTATTTTATAAAAATTTGGATGATCATGGTGTTTGTTGTTGCGTTTTATCTGGCGATTCTGGATAAACTGGTAAAAGACAGAGTTTATTTATGGGACGTTTGAACTCATTGTTGCCGGATTTTAAGGTGACTACTCTGACCAGACCATCGGAACCGGGATGAATTTCTATGACCCGTGCAAGCGGCCACTGGTTGACGGGTAAGTTTTTGTCTTTTATTAAGACAACGTCGTTTGCCTGGATTGATGCTTTTCTGGTTCTCCATTTGGTTCTTTGCTGCAGAGAGGTGAGATATTCTATATACCACCTTTTCCAGAAGTGCTGGCCCATTTGTTGAACGAGTTGCCACCGAGTTAAATGCGATACTTTAAGATGAGTAATATCCATTTCTGGAATTTTGGTATGTGGATGTCCAATTAAGAAGTGCGATGGTGTAAGTGGGTCGACCTCTACGTCGTTGATGGTGCTTAAAGGCCTTGAATTTAGAATTGCTTCTATCTCGGCTAACAACGTATTCATCTCCTCAAGGGTTAAGATATGCTTTCCTATTACTCTCTTGAGATGAAATTTCGTGGATTTTATTGCCGCCTCCCACAGTCCACCAAAATGTGGGGAACTTGGTGGAATGAAACTCCAGGTGATGCGATTACTAGAAAGATAATTAGAGACATTATTTGAGTTTTTAATTAGCTTGTTGAATTCCTTTTGCAGTTTATGGTCGGAGCCAATAAAATTGGTTCCATTATCACTATGTAATTCACGACAAATTCCTCGCCTTGCAGTAAATCTTTTTAGAGCTCCTAGGAAGGCATCGCTGGATAAATCACTTGCTAGCTCTAAATGGACAGCTTTTGTGCTTAGACATATAAATAGACATATGTAAGCCTTGTAGGTTTTTTGTCCTCGTCCCTTGGTTAGGTGGATCGATATGGGACCAGCATAATCTACACCAGTTTTCAGAAAAGGTCGAATCAACTCTACTCGTGCACTGGGTAAGCTACCCATAAGTTGTTCTTGGCATTGTGCTTTGAATTTAGAGCAAATAACGCATTTTCTTATGATTTCCTTTGCCTTCGTTTTCCCATTTGGTATCCAATAATCTTGTCGAGCAATGGATAGGAGAAGAGTTGGACCAGCGTGTTTATTTGCCAAATGGATGTCTTGTAGGATAAGTGCTGTAATTCTCGATTTAAGATGCATGATTATCGGGTGCTTTGTTGAATATGGGGCCAAACTATTGTGCAGTCTACCGCCAACCCGAAGTAATCCGGAATCATCAAGAAAAGGATCCAATGATTTAAGAGAACTGGATTTCCTGACTTCTCCTTCTAACTGCAATACTTTAATGTCATCTTCGTAAAATTGTTGTTGCTCGTGCTGACAAACTATGCGTACTACGTGGAATAGTTCGTCACGCCTTAAATGATTGCCTTTGATTCTGAAGTCTAAGGGCTTTGATGCGTTGCCGATAAATCGCAAAATGTAGCACAAAACTCTTTGCAATTTGTGAAATGACGAGTACCTACTGATCATTTCGTCGTACCATTCATTGGATTTAGTGCAAATGAAAGCAAAAGTGATCGGTTTATTGGCCTTTTCATCAAGATTACCATAATGACTTGCCTGAGGCGGCCAAGCAACAGAAGCTTTATGCAACCAACTTGGCCCATTCCACCATAATAGATGTGATTTTAATTCACTAGCTGATAAACCTCTGGAAGCGCAGTCTGCCGGATTGTCGGTCGAAGGAACGTGTCTCCAATTTTTTCGAGATAGACCGGAGAGGATCTCAGCTGTGCGGTTGCCTACAAACGTGCTCCATCGTCTTGGGTGGCTTGCGAGCCAATCAAGAACAATTTGTGAATCAGTCCAGGCGAATGTTTCGCTTATATTGGTAGTTGTTTCTCGTTTGACAACTTGAATGAGTTTTGTTAATAAAACTGCTGCACATAGTTCGAGTCGTGGCAGTGTTTGCTGCTTTATAGGTGCTACCTTTGTTTTCGAGGAAATGAGTTGCACCGAAATTTTACCATCTGCTTGTATTGTTCTGAAAAACACAACAGCTGCATAAGCTGATTGGCTTGCATCGCAGAAGCCATGTATGTCAGTAATGGAATCTTTGGACGAATTTATAAATCTTGGTATGGAAATTTTATTGATTGTCTTCAAGCTGTTCCTCATTTTTTCCCAAACGACAACTCTGTCGTGTGGAATTGGATCGTCCCACTCTAGATTATCTGCCCAAAGCATCTGTAGGAGAATTTTGTATGTTATTACAACCGGAGACACCCAACCCAGTGGATCAAATAACCGGCTTGCTTCGGAAAGAACAGATCGTTTTGTATAGCTGGTGGAATCCGATAGTTGAGATGTGAAGGTGAAACTGTCAGTTTTTGGATTCCAATGAACTCCCAAAACCTTAACCGATTCTGAAGGTATTTGGGTGTGATCTCTTATTATTTTGTTGTTATCAGCATCTTGATGTTCATGAGCGATATTCCTTAATGTTTTGTTGCTATTTGACTTCCACTTCCGGAGGTGAAAACCGTAACCTTCTAAAATTTCAGAGATTTTTTCTCTCAACTGGTGTAATTCATCTTCATTTTCAGCTCCGGTCATAAGATCATCCACGTAAATATCAGAAGCTATGACATGAGAGACGTGTGGTGAAGAATTTTTGTTTTCTTCGGCGATCTGCTTTAAAGCTCGAGTAGCCAGGAATGAAGCTGAAGCCAGCCCATAAGTCACTGTCATTAGGCGGAAATGACGGATAGGTTTTGAAGAATGATCTCTCCAAACTATTTGCTGATATTTTGCGTCACTGGGCGATATTTCGACTTGTCGGTACATCTTTTCGATGTCCGCGGAAAATGCGTATTTGTGTTCCTTGAATCGAAGAATGATGGCGTACAAACTTGATTGAACGTTAGGCCCAACTGCTAAACAATCGTTTAGGGAAACACCTGTGCTGGATTTCGCAGATCCGTCAAAGACAACTCTCATTTTGCTGGTTTCGCTTGATGCTTTAAGTACACCATGATGTGGTAGATAGAATTGACATTGTTGGTCCTTTGGTGGTGAAAATTCAATCATATGGTTGAGATTTTGGTACTCAAGCATGAAGTCTTGATATAACTTCGCAAAGCTAGGATCCCTGATGAAACGGCGTTCCATACCTCTGAGCCTTTGTATGGCACATGCGAGTGATTCTCCTATTTGGTCGGGGGATTCCTTAAAGGGAAGTTTGATGATATATCGGCCTTGATTATTTCTTTCTAGATTCTTTGTAAAGTGATTCTCACAAAATGTTTCCTCTGGTGAAAGAATGATTTCTTGGTTGTTGAGTGATTCCAATTCCCAGAATTTTCGTAAGCTTCGATCAATGTTTATCATTTCGGATTCTTGGTTGGACAAAGCTAGCATTGAAATTAGCTGATCATCTTTGCGATTACTGGATTGCCCTGAAACTACCCATCCAAAGACTGTGTTTTGAAGAATGGGTTCATTCAGACTAGATTTGATTTGGCCATTTTGGAGGAGGTTAAAAAAATGGTCAGCTCCAATTAAAATGTCTATATTTTTGCTCTGATCAAATTGTGGATCAGCTAATTCGATTCCTTTATAAGATTTTATATTTATAACTAACTTTTGCGGAGGTAGTTGGCTGGTTATTTTTGCCATTACAAGAGCATTTATCGAAAATTCAGGAAAATGCTTAGGCCTGACATGAATGGTGACTAAACCCTTGGATATTCCAGAGCCCGTTTGTCCTATCCCACTTATTGAAATACGTGCATTTGTCTTTTTCAAGCGAAGACGTTGCGCACAGGATTCAGTAATGAAACTGGCTGTGACCCAGAATCTAATAGTGCTCTGCAAGGGATTAGCATTCCCGAATCGTCAACTGCATTTATGATGGCCGTAGGTAGTATTACGGAGGCTGCTTCATATTGTGAATGAAGGCCGTGTACTTTTTCTGGTGCTGTAGACTGAGTTTGCTTTTGGACGTCATCTGAGCTTTGTTCTGAGTGCAGCAGGGTGTTATGCTTCATACCACATTTTTGACAACGACGTTTTGATGGACATTTGAAAATTGGATGTCTTGTACTAAGACAGTTGAAGCATCTATTGGTCCCGCTGGCAAATTCCATGCGCCCTTTTACGTCTAATGATTGAAATTTGTTGCAGGTGTATAGTAAATGACCCTTTTTTTTGCACATTGCGCATTGATAATCAATCGTTGATGTAATCGCAGCATGACCCTGAATTGGTTTCTCTGGATCTCCAGCAACTACATGACTTTTTACTTCGGATTTGCTACTGGTTCGTCTAGAAGCAGGAATTAATGACTCAAGAGTATCTATTCTTCGGCCGAGGAACTTCAAAAATTCGGAGAATTTCGGATTGATCATTTCTGCTGAATGTTCTGCCCACAGCGCCTTTGATTTTTCGTCTAATTTTTGCAGCAATGTAGATCAACCAAGGATCTCGTGTTTCGCCTATTTCACCAAGAGCTTGAAGTCCGCGAATGACTTCATCTGACGTATCCATGAGACGTTTTATGTTACTTGCTGTAGATTGGTGAATGGATGGCTGCTCAAAGAAAGTTCAGATGAAGGTATTTATTATGTATTTTTTGCGATCATATCTCTCTTTTAATTTGTTGAGCGCTCCAATGTAGTTGCCTTCTGTCACTGCAATATGGCGTAGTAAAACCGCTGCTTCGCCTCGAAGAAGTCCCTTTAAGTACTGAAACTTTTGGACTGGGTTCAGATTTGGTGATTCATGTATGGTGCTAGTGTACATGTCATGGAAAGATTGCCACTCAGAGTATTCTCCGGAAAATGGCGGTATGTTTATTTTCGGCAATTTGACTTGGGAGTGTTCACCACTGAACGTCGCATTGGTAGTCTCATCAAGATTTATTACACCTTGATTCAAATTTTTTATCCGAATCCAATTATTTAGTGCCGAAGTAGCAACGTAGTAGTTTTCCTCGTACGCGAAATCGCTTTCTTCAGTAGCACTTTCAGTGAATATTCGAAGCTCCAATTCCGTAAACTCCTCCATTAATTTTTCGACGCGTTTTAAACGAGTGGTTAACTCGGTTACATTGGTAGCGGTGTGATCTTCTCGCGCATACTTGACTAAATTAGTTAATTTACACTTATTTGTGCTGCGCTGTTTTTTAAGAGCCGCCAATGTTTCCGCCATATTGAGAATTCAATTATAGTTAACAAATTAGCTATTGGTTAACGCGATAGGGGCCCTTTATATTGAGACCAAAAGCACTAAAAACTCACAATAAATTGTTTTAGATCACTGGTTAATTTAATAAATGTAATTGGTTTTTCTTTTATATACAGGCATAAACTTAATCAAAGTCACTTAATAGCACTTCTAAACTGGTTAAGAATTTAGTTTTTGTTATAATAGAAAATGGCTACTTTTAGGCACGCGGTTTGCCCGTTGATTTAAATACACAAATTTTCTCGCTTCACTTGTATTTTATTTTCGCACTATTGTTCGCTTTTAACAATTACGGAGTTTACGGAGAAATAAGCGTCTATAATTTTATAATTTCACTTTAGCAATCTTATATAAAAGTCTACTTATCTGATTATAGCACGCGGTCACGCCTCCGATATTCTACGGCACCTGGATGCTTATATGTAGATCTAGCGGTTGATTAAACTAGATTAAATGATGATAATTGTTACAGGTGCCCAAATCTGTATGGATGTATATCTAAAAATTCAATAAATTCAGACTTTGAGATAATATTTTGAGCGATATTCGATAAGGGATACTCCTCTGGATACATTCCATTTGCATAAGATGATGATTGATGATAATATAATTTTTTTATGATCAATGAATTGTAAAAAGATGATTTATATTATCTCTGTATTTTTGTATGTTTTTGTTGGTATTCTCGCTAATCTGTTGGTAATATTATTTGATCGTTCGATTTTCATACTGACGATGACGTAAGGATTCCCCTCATTACCAATATATAAAATTTTATTTGGATTTTTGTTTATTTGTGCGTGACTAACAATTATTCTTCTATTCGATCGAAGTACATAAGGTAAAGTTGGCACAAAATTAGGAAATATATATTTGTGTGTACATATTGTTACGTCATCAGCTGGTTGTAGAGGAATCATTCACTGACGGTACATAAATGCATTTTTCATAAAACAAATTTAATGATATTGAGGCTTCCGTGAAGTTTAGTTCTGCAAATGCAGTTTATAAATTATTTTGAAATAAATTACATTAGCCTAGCACTAATTAATAGTGAAAATTGTTATTACCTAAATAATTCAATTCAGTGCTTTGAAACAAATTAAATAAAATTTCACGTTTCGTGAAAAATAAACTTGGGAATTCATCAACTAAGGGCATTTAGACGGTTATGTAGAACTATAGAAATTCTTGCGGTGAGTTTTTTTATATTTGATGTTGTATTTTTGTGTGTTAAAGGACAGTTAAACTGATACGCGCGGTTTCTTTTGATTATAGATAGTGAGATTCACAATTAGTGGTTTTTTTGTTCATCACATAGTTGGATTAATATTTACCTCGTGTAGTGCATGGAGCATAATTAACTATAGCGGGACCTCAAGGTTGTACTATTCTATTGGAAATCTTATTAGTACTGGATAAAGAAACATTACGGGTTTCAAATTTGTGGAGCAATATGCATAGTGGGCTGATAGTTGATAATCTTTATGGTGTAGATACATCAGTGTTTATGGTGCAATGAAAAAAAAATAATAACCTGTTAATTGTTAGTTATTTCTTAATTTCGAACTTTTAAGTACATAGTTGTATCGGTTTAATGCAACAAATATCTTAATTCAAAAGAATTATAAAATACTTTTTTTTTTGTCGCTTAACGTTTTTTAGTATTTTAAGAGTGAAGAAAAAAAAAATTGTTTGTGCATGTTTGGAGATTGTTAAATAATAGTATTCAGTTTCAGCAACCTTACCCATAGCAAGAGCAGAGAGTACTCTTTGGCCGAACCTGTGGATGGTGAGTGTTTAATTTTTGTTTATTATATACTGATAATCTTATCACATAAGCACATTTTCTATGCTTATATGCTCCCAGCATACATTTTAATTTTTTTTTTGATTAGGTTTTAAGAAATTTAAATATCGGTTAGTTAATAAAAAAAAAATAAAAAAAGTACGGGTTTAGTTTATATGGTCATCGAAAGTGACCGATGTATAGTTTTTTTTATAATTCTTAAATTTTTTTTTCTTAAATAAATTGTAAAATTCAAAATGGAATAGTTTTTTTGGTGGGTGATGATTTGGGAGGGACTTGTGGCTCGAAAATGTGAAGTGTGTGTAAATTTTTTTTTGTTATCAACACGGAGGTTTGTACGATCCCTTGTGTTTCCGACGAAAGTGAACCCGCCAATTTCCACTGCAGTTATCCATGATAAAACGTGTTGATCGCCGGAAGGATCGGTAACAAAATGGCGCCGAAACAGGGACCTGAAGGTCGCATACCTAACGGTCAGTTTTTTGTTAAAGCACATGTGGACTAGAGCAATGGTCCTGTTTTAAATCTTAACGTATGTAATAGTGTTTTTTCTTGATAGGTAGTCTTAATAAGTCATCCGGCAGCTTTTCTGCTTAACAAATGCAACCTCAAGTACCGCGTAATTCTATAATTTTCATATTTTTCATTGTCTTTTTAATTTAATTTAATTTTACAGTAGATTTACCGTCATAATTAGCGGGTGGTTGACATTTTGAATAAAATCAGTTTCTTAAGTACAATTTTTTTTTGTGAATTCTAAAGCGAATGTGTATTGATTTCTTAGCGTGTCATCAATTGTTGAAACATGATGATTTCATGAGGTCCTCTTGATGAAGCACTAATGATACCTGCACAGGAAAGCTTTTGGAATTTTATTTGATATTATACACTCAATTTATTTTAAATTGTTTTTGCTAAAGACCTGATGGGGATAATGATTGAATTTGGTTTGAGTTCTAGTCGGTTGATTACACAGTGATTCTGTGGGTTACATCCCTTCAGGATTTGAAACTAAAATCTCATTGAGAGACCCATTAAAGGCTTTATCTGCATTTTTGTTTTACACTATTGCGTATTGTTGGGACTTCATATTCGATTCCTGTTATAAGTCAAATCTCAAATCATCACCATCTTATTTTGACTATTTGCAAGTTTATACAATATATTTATTTATTTTGGTGTTTTTTTCAACCAGTGTACGAGTACAGTTTGTATTGGAACACTATTATTTGAATATTGTTATTACTATATTATTGTTTGTTTTTTTCGGTTGTGGTTTATTCAATACTTATAATTTGTTAGTTATCTTGTCGAATAATCTATAGTTAAGTTACGATTTACCAAATAATTATTAGTGAATTCGTTGTAGTCATTTCGCCCGATTTGAATTGAGTCGCATATCTAGCTTTTTGGTCTATTAGTTAGTCAGAAAAGGTTGAGTTGAACAACGTTATTTATTTGGTTTAAAGGTATTAAGCCTTAGTTTTATCGTTTATTTATTTTTCTTTTTTTTTATTAATTCAATTGTTGTTAATTTTGTCTATTAGTTGGGAAAATATGGATCCCAATACATATTTAAAGAACCTTTCACAATCAGAGGTGGAGGTAGAATATTTAGTCAGAGGGTTATCTACTAGAGCTCAAGATGCCACGAAAATTTTGTTAGGTTCTCTATCAGCAGAAGCTACCGAAAAAACTTTAAGACCGGTTAGTTCGCATATAAAATCAAATCCAGAGGAGGAACTCGAAATTTGTCAAGTAAAATGTGAAGAACTGTCTAAGTTAACCCATGAACAAGGTGTCAATCCACCTTTGGAAATTGTAATTATGGCTTTGGCAAAATCAGCCCACTATAAAGATCGGATAGAAAGGTTAGGCAATTCTTTTGGCAATATCGGAAACATTGCAAATATGTCCAGTAGCATTCGGAGAGTTTATAATTGGCAAGCTAAACTATTTACTGACTACGGTACTTCAACCGCAGGTGGTGCTGTAGCAAACGGAAGCCAGGGAAACACTCTCAAAAGTAAAGAAAATCGAAGAGACACCAGTATTCCACAAAAACCATTAGCCGAGCCAACACAGCCTATTCCTAACAGTAAACAAGTACCAATACAGGTTCCATTTGAAAACCATGTGGATAATTTATCTGCTGAAGCGAGAGATTTAAAGGAGTCAGTGGCAGAATTTTTCTCCCAAATTAATTTACGGCGAAGTAGTGCTAGGATAGAGGACAACAACCCTTTTGATTTCTCAGATAACAATATCAGACAACAGCAGCAAAGTTTAATGAGTCAACCTGCAAACGTGAGGAAACAACCAGGGTACCAAGTCCATAACAATTATAAACTTAGGCAAAATTGGAATTTATCGTTCGACGGTAGTGATTCCCACAACATCCACGATTTCATTTATAGACTGGAACAAATGGCAAGCAATGATGGATTTCCGGAGGAAGATCTGCCAAAGGTGTTACACCTGTTTCTTTCTAAAAAGGCCGAAGATTGGTTTTGGATATTTAGGAGAGACAACCCAAACTCATCATGGCGCTCGTTAAAATCAGCCATTATATCTTATTTTAGCTCATACGACTACGAGGATGAAATTCTGGAACAGATTCTAAGACGACATCAGGGAAATAAAGAAACATTTTCGGACTTTGCTTTAGCAATTCAAAAATTAAATGGGAGACTTCAACAACGCATGTCTGAAAGCCGATTAGTTTACCGCCTGTGCAAGAACATGATACCAGCATTGCAAAATGTAACCTTGCCCTATCAAAGATCAATCAAAACCGTTGAAGACCTGCGAGTTCTTTGCCAGCGTTTTGAACAAATGTGGGAGCAAACTGGATATGATCCACGTAGATTCACAGATGCGTCAACATATCGTCGGCGAATAGTAAATGAACTGTCACACGAACTGGAGAGAATGGATCTCAAGCCAAAGAACAACGTCGGAGGTAGTTCCAACCAGCAACCATCGTACAACCAAAGTACCGAAAAGTTAGAAGACATTAATGCATTTAAAAAGATACAAAATCCTCCAAATTCAAACCAGCTGATTTGTTGGAATTGCAAAGATTTAGGACATCGCTATCAGGATTGTCCAGAGGAGTTGTTAAATATTTTTTGCTTCGGATGTGGCGCAGCTAATGTACGAAAACCAAACTGTCCTGCATGCCAGCTAAGAAGTGCCACGGAAAACTTGCGGCCGAGTGTGAATATGCCGAGGGGGTCACGCTTCGGAGGGAATTCGACTCAACAGACGGGATCAAGAGATCAGAATTCAAACCCCTCGGGGTAGAACTAAACCCTAACCTTTGTAAAATACCAAATATAAAATTTAATAATACTAACAAGATCAGTAATTTCAACCAAATTTCAAATAGTTTTTCTCAATTTTCATCATCAAAGCGTAAAAAAATCCATAGGTCAATCTCATATTTCCGTAATAAGCGAAGGTTAATTAAAAACTGTGTAGCCTCAGTAATAAAATGTTTTGCAGTCAACGATCCTCGACCATTTGTAGATGTGATAATAGATAATAAACGAATTAATGGACTTTTGGATAGTGGCGCAACTGTGAGTGTGTTAGGAAAGGGCGCTTTAGATTTTTTAAAGTCTATAAATACAAATTTTACCAAACTGGCTTCTAAAATCAAAACTGCTGATGGGACGTTAAATACGATTTTGGGATATGCATGGTTACCAGTAACGTTTGGCTCAAAAACAGCCAAAATAAAATTCTGTATCGTGCCCACATTGGAATCACCACTCTATTTGGGGATTGATTTTTGGGAAACCTTTGATATATACCCGAAATTAGCCACAATTGAATGTTCCAAGCCACTGCAACCAGAGAATTGCAATCAACATGCTCTCACTCAACAGGAAAAGTCTACTCTTGACCAAATTATTTCAATGTTCCCATCATCCCAAAAAGAAGGATTGGGGAAAACTAAATTACACGAGCACGACATTGAAATTATGGAGGGTTGCAGGCCCATAAAACAACGCTACTATTCTATCTCACCCGCAGTACAACGGAACCTGAATGAAGAAATAGACCGTATGTTAGAGCTAGGCATAATAGAAGTTAGTAATAGTTCGTGGAGTTCTCCCGTAACCCTTGTTCCTAAAGCAAACGGAAAATCAAGACTATGCCTAGACGCTAGAAAAGTGAACGCCATAACGAAAAAGGACGCATATCCCCTACCACTAATTGACGGACTACTAGGACGATTGAACGAGACTAAGTACATAACTGGACTTGACCTGAAGGACGCATTCTGGCAGATACCGCTTGCGGAATCTGCTAGGGACAAAACGGCTTTTACAGTACCGGGACGACCGCTGTATCAGTTCAAAGTGATGCCGTTTGGGTTGTGCAATGCAGCCCAATCAATGTGTCGCTTGATGGACAAAGTTATACCTAATGAACTTCAGGATAGAATATTTGTTTACTTAGACGATCTGCTTGTCATCAGCGGCACATTGAAGGATCACTTTGAACTGTTACAGCTGACTGCAGACTTACTACGGACGGCAGGACTAACCCTAAACATAGAGAAAAGTAAGTTTGTAATGAAACAAATAAAATATTTAGGCTACATAGTGGGAGAGTCAGGACTAAAACCAGACCCGAGCAAGGTAGAAGCAATTATAAACTTCCCTGTGCCAACCAGCGTGAAACAAATTAGGCGATTCTTAGGTCTGTCAGGATGGTACAGGAGGTTTATATGTAACTATTCCAGTATTTCAGCTCCAATAACTGACTGTTTGAAAAAGGGGAAATTCCAATGGAATGAAGAAGCACAACAAGCGTTTAATTCTCTAAAGCAAATTTTAACCTCAGCACCAGTGTTAATTAATCCACGATACGATGAAAAATTCTTCATCCGGTGTGACGCGAGCTCTGAAGGTGTAGGGGCAGTGTTGTATCAAAAAGACCGTGAAGGGAGTGAGCAACCTATTTCTTACATGTCGCAGAAATTAAATTCAGCACAAAGGAATTATACAGTGACCGAATTAGAGTGTTTAGCTGCAGTTCTGGCGATAAAAAAATTCCGGGCATACATCGAGGGTCACGATTTTACAGTAATAACGGACCACGCTAGCTTGAAATGGCTAATGACCCAACGCGATTTGCACGGTCGATTAGCTAGATGGAGTTTGAAACTGCAGGGGTTTAAATTCCAGATAGAACATCAAAAGGGTAAAGACAATGTAGTGGCCGACGCTTTATCTCGTACACATTGTGATACACTAGAGGAGTTTACAGAAAATATCAAGACA
Organism: Tipula helvola; assembly: GCA_963556165.1. NCBI lineage: Eukaryota > Metazoa > Arthropoda > Insecta > Diptera > Tipulidae > Tipula > Tipula helvola. Next base: position 70,125,020 of record OY744483.1, on the reverse strand, counting down.
CTTGATTTAAACAAGTTTCAAAACATACATTTTGAGGAGCAAGAATATGTCAAGTTAAGAAACAACATACTTTCCGACCAAAATAGTTATCCAGCATTTAGAGTTGAGGGAAAGTATATTTTCATTAGGCTCGAACCGAAAAGATTCTCGGAATTGTCTGACTTGTCAGTTTGGAAGTTGTGGATTCCTCATGCAATAAGACAGGATTTGATTAGAGAGGCACATGATGATCCCTTGTCATCCCATGGAGGTATAGCAAAATCTTTAGAGAAACTTAGAAGGTATTATTTTTGGCCCGGTATGGCAAAAGAGGTACACGAGTATGTAACACAGTGTGTTACCTGCAAAACCACAAAACCAACCAACCGGCAGACACGACCACCAATGGGTAACTTATTTAAAGTCGAACGACCATGGCAACGCGTTTATATTGACCTATTGGGCCCATATCCTCGCTCAACACATGGAAAAACCATTATATTGATTGTGTTGGACCATCTAACAAAATTTGTGCTACTCAAGGCATTAACAAAAGGCACCGCTCAACAAATTACTCAATTTTTGAAGGATGAAGTATTTTGTGTTTATGGTGTGCCGGAGGTTATCCATTCGGATAACGGAACGCAATTCAAAAGTGTAGAATACAGAGCATTATTAGCCGAGTGTGGGGTGAGGGACTCAAAAACAGCAATCTACAGTCCACAATCAAATGCATCAGAACGTGTGAACCGCTCCATTATCTGCGCGATAAGGGCATATATTACCGACAAACACAATACATGGGATCGTTATTTACCAGAAATAGCCTCAGCAATAAGAAATAGTGTTCACGAAACTGTAAAGAACACACCCCATTTTTTACTATTTGGTTACCATAAGGTAAATCATGGTTTGGATTATCAGCTGCTTCGCAGGTTGGAAGGAATCTCTGAAGGTGAAATATTGCTACCACTGTCACCAAGATTATCATTAGTACATCAACAAGTCCAAACCAATATTCAACTGGCGTACGAACACAGCTCGAAACGATACAATTTAAGAACACGCCCAGTTAAGTATTCAGTTGGTCAAAAGGTATTTGTTCGAACACACCCACAGAGTGACGCGGGCAATAAATTCTGTGCTAAATTTGCAGCACAATTCGTGAGCGGAATAGTGTCGAAGCAAATTGGAAATGTTATGTATGAGATTAAGGATGATTCAAATAAAAGGTTAGGCATTTTTCATGCAAAAGACATTCGAGTGTAAAGTTACGATATTTTGTTAGAATAGTTATTAAGTATCGAGATTGATTTAACATAGGATAGATTTAAGCACCATGGATAATGTTTTGTCAGCTTCATCTTCACCTCTCGTGTCAGCTCAGGTAAGATGCACCTGTGTTGTTACAGGTGCCCAAATCTGTATGGATGTATATCTAAAAATTCAATAAATTCAGACTTTGAGATAATATTTTGAGCGATATTCGATAAGGGATACTCCTCTGGATACATTCCATTTGCATAAGATGATGATTGATGATAATATAATTTTTTTATGATCAATGAATTGTAAAAAGATGATTTATATTATCTCTGTATTTTTGTATGTTTTTGTTGGTATTCTCGCTAATCTGTTGGTAATATTATTTGATCGTTCGATTTTCATACTGACGATGACGTAAGGATTCCCCTCATTACCAATATATAAAATTTTATTTGGATTTTTGTTTATTTGTGCGTGACTAACAATTATTCTTCTATTCGATCGAAGTACATAAGGTAAAGTTGGCACAAAATTAGGAAATATATATTTGTGTGTACATATTGTTACGTCATCAGCTGGTTGTAGAGGAATCATTCACTGACGGTACATAAATGCATTTTTCATAAAACAAATTTAATGATATTGAGGCTTCCGTGAAGTTTAGTTCTGCAAATGCAGTTTATAAATTATTTTGAAATAAATTACATTAGCCTAGCACTAATTAATAGTGAAAATTGTTATTACCTAAATAATTCAATTCAGTGCTTTGAAACAAATTAAATAAAATTTCACGTTTCGTGAAAAAATAAACTTGGGAATTCATCAACTAAGGGCATTTAGACGGTTATGTAGAACTATAGAAATTCTTGCGGTGAGTTTTTTTATATTTGATGTTGTATTTTTGTGTGTTAAAGGACAGTTAAACTGATACGCGCGGTTTCTTTTGATTATAGATAGTGAGATTCACAATTAGTGGTTTTTTTGTTCATCACATAGTTGGATTAATATTTACCTCGTGTAGTGCATGGAGCATAATTAACTATAGCGGGACCTCAAGGTTGTACTATTCTATTGGAAATCTTATTAGTACTGGATAAAGAAACATTACGGGTTTCAAATTTGTGGAGCAATATGCATAGTGGGCTGATAGTTGATAATCTTTATGGTGTAGATACATCAGTGTTTATGGTGCAATGAAAAAAAAATAATAACCTGTTAATTGTTAGTTATTTCTTAATTTCGAACTTTTAAGTACATAGTTGTATCGGTTTAATGCAACAAATATCTTAATTCAAAAGAATTATAAAATACTTTTTTTTTTGTCGCTTAACGTTTTTTAGTATTTTAAGAGTGAAGAAAAAAAAAATTGTTTGTGCATGTTTGGAGATTGTTAAATAATAGTATTCAGTTTCAGCAACCTTACCCATAGCAAGAGCAGAGAGTACTCTTTGGCCGAACCTGTGGATGGTGAGTGTTTAATTTTTGTTTATTATATACTGATAATCTTATCACATAAGCACATTTTCTATGCTTATATGCTCCCAGCATACATTTTAATTTTTTTTTTGATTAGGTTTTAAGAAATTTAAATATCGGTTAGTTAATAAAAAAAAAATAAAAAAAGTACGGGTTTAGTTTATATGGTCATCGAAAGTGACCGATGTATAGTTTTTTTTATAATTCTTAAATTTTTTTTTCTTAAATAAATTGTAAAATTCAAAATGGAATAGTTTTTTTGGTGGGTGATGATTTGGGAGGGACTTGTGGCTCGAAAATGTGAAGTGTGTGTAAATTTTTTTTTGTTATCAACACGGAGGTTTGTACGATCCCTTGTGTTTCCGACGAAAGTGAACCCGCCAATTTCCACTGCAGTTATCCATGATAAAACGTGTTGATCGCCGGAAGGATCGGTAACATAATGTTGATTTGGATGATAACTTCGGCCGACCATCCGGCTCGAAGGACCAAAATGTTGGGGCAACGACAGTCGTAAGTAAAACTGCACTATTTGTGGTTTATGACGCCTTTGCATTTATCCCAAGTTTTTATTTGACTTAGCGGACTGTATTTTATTTACGAACGTTGATTTTTTGCTCCTCACAATTAAAATACTTTGTTCAATGTATATTTATAAATTAAATTTTTATTGCTTTTAATATATGTAATATAATTTTAAGTAATTTTTAATAATTCGGCTTGGAGTATCACAATCGTAATAAAATGATATGCAAAAATTGGAAAACTAATTATAATTTTGCTATAAAATTTACTAATAATATAAATAAGTACTATAAATCGCGACATCTAAATTAAGAGCTTCTACAATTTTAATTAAAACATAAGTACATGTAAACATGTTTAGCCTGAATGTTGGCTTAATGAAATTAATACAAAATTTAAGTTAAGTCATAAAACTAAACGTCACTACATTAACTTCAAAATATTGTAAACAATAATATTAGTGTTTTATATAATTTTTCCTAATTTTAATTTTTACTTAATTAATTTAATTATTTTAATATTTTAGAATGTTTAATGGACAATCATTTTAAATAAGTGAAGATACGTTTTTAATAGAGTTTAATAAATGAAAAATTCTGTGATTAAGGTTATGTTGACATTTCTATTTTAGGTGATCCGGCTACTCTGAATTTAGATGTTTTCCAGCTATTCAACAGGTATAAAGTCGTGTTTTCGGATGAGAAAAAATTCAATTTAGACAGGCCCGATGGTTATAACTTATAACTTATAACTATTATTTCCATGACCTACTCAAAGAAGAGCTAGTTCTCAATCGACATCACAGCAGGGAAGGAGGGGTTATGATCTGGGGATCTATTTCATACTAAGGTGGGATTGAGTTAGCTTTTCAAAATCAAAAAATGACACCTAAATCGTATTTGCCTATTTTGGATTCAGCATTTCCAAAGTTCCAACAGCGTTGTTCGGACCACTGAAATGGACTTATCAGCAAGGTAACGCTCCTATCCATACGGCAAGGATTGTAAAAGGCTGAATTTCCAAGAAAAACGTCGATTTACTTAAATAGCCCCCGTACTCTACTGATTTAAATATTATGGAAAACGTTTGGGGATGGCTTTCTCGCAAGGTTTATGAAGGGGATAAGTAGTATAATGATAAGGAGTCGCTTATTGAAGCCATCAAAGGTGCTTGGGCCGACATTTCCTTGAATTATTGGAAGTCGCTATACGATTCAATGCCCAATAGAATATTTGAGCTTATTTCAAAAAATTTTAAATCTTCGACATCATGTTTACACCGGTTCATTGTCACCATAGTTTGTTCTGTGTTTATTCAGATGAAGGAACTCATGATCTCTTAAATTCCTACTCGGTGCCTTTATTTTAATTGATTCCAATATGGATGGTGCATCGATTTGATCAAGTAAAATATTTCCAATAAACGAACACTTTAAAAGCTCTCGTCTATTTGCCAATGTTGTAATTTGATAGGTTTTGCATCCAGTAGCATATGATGGTAATCGCTTCAGGTTAACGTAGTGCGGTAAGTCATGGTCGTAATTCCATCCGTCTTTACACGTTATATATATTATTATATAATTTATCTTAAATATATAAAATATAATATTCAAAAAACAACTCATTAATACTTTCATTTATTAGTGCTTTTTTATAATTGATCAATGTAGCAAGAACTATGTAATAGTTCGTGGTTTCCCTCATCCATTTTCTTAATTGAAAGTTTATTTTGGTAGCCAATTTGACACTTGTAACATTTATTTTTCAATGACAGTTGTAGCGCTTTGTTACAATATAGATTTCGTGAACGCACTCCAGGCACAATACGTCTTATTGAAAGTATTGACATTTATGAATGAGTGGTATGAGCTAGACCTTAGGCACACAGCATTAAACTTCAATTGAGGCTGAAAATTTTCAGATTGTTTGATATACGATTTAGTGGTTCGCTGTATTGAAGATTGCTCAAATTACAGAATTCCCCCCGTGATATGGCATATGCTATTTGTTGGCTCCTTTGGTCTAAATTCTTACAATCTTCAATAAAGCAAACCACTAAAATTTATACTTACAAAAAAAAAAAATTTAAAATTGTTTAGATTCACCCACAAGAGACTTTTAAATCATAATAAAATCAATAAGATGTCCATTCCTTCTGTAAGGAAGGTTCTCATTTTTCGTTCAGGGTCAATACACTTTATATGACTCTTGGGTTAAAGTACGCCCCCGGATTTTGATATTTCCAATATTTTGGTAGATATGTTATAAATGATTGGTCTCTTCATTTTTTCTGATTAACAAGCCGAAAAATGTTGTGAATGCCATAATTGTTAATATATTTTGTCTATAAAAAGCCGAAAGAATCTTATTGATTTTAATAAAACAAACTTTTCTTTCTATTATTTGTGTGGGCATAAAACAGAAATGAAAAGTTCCCTTTAGTTTTTTGATTTTGTCAATATAATTCGCTAAGTCAGTACGTTCTTGCCTCATTCTTAATGTATGAAGTGAGAATTGTATTTTTATAGTTTCTTCTTCTCACATAGAGAACTCAAGGAGGGTTCTCATATTTTTTTGTTTGACTCTTTTGGTTAAAGTACGGAGGTGGAGGGGGGGGGGGGAGAGGATTTTGATATTTCTACTGTTTTGGTAGGTAGTTATATTATAAATTATTGGCCTCTTCATTTTTTCTGATAAGTCGAAATGTCATTATTGTTAATATATTTTGTCTAGTAAACGTTTCTGGTTAAAAGGCGCCTACCTCGAAAAAAAAACAGACACTCTAATTTTATTTATATACGTATTTCGCAGTTAATGGAATTCATGAAGTTATGCTTCTTAAGTTTTATTTCCCACAAGGAATTGAAGAATCTTATGAGTTACCACACCATAGAAAGGAGCTTTTTATAAATAAAAAATTTTTAGATTAATGTTCAAATGAATGGTTAATTATAAATGTTAATTAATTCTTTTAAAAAATGACTTATTCTAATTAATTGAAAATTATTGTGGTGTACCAGACCCCAAATGAATACTGAATCAAACAATATGAATTTTGATGCCTTAGGACACCATCATCTGAGTACATATGAACATGTTTTAAAGACATATTGTTTTGTTACTCAAAATAAAATAAAATAAGAGCCAACAGTACAAATTAATTCATCAAAAATTAGATTACATGAAATTATACATATATGGTACGTATTATGAAGCAGCAACGATAATTTAAGGGCAAAACCGCATATATTAAAAAATGCCATAAAAATTGTATTTTATTTGAATTTCTCTTCGGTTATTTGGAATTTCTTCATAAACAGTGTGTTTATCGATCTAACAATAAACGTAAAAATACCATTTAGGATTTATTATCCATATTTTATATTTATATGCACATACGTAATATTATTTTATTTTATTGTTTATTAACCGTATTCATAAGCAAATATTTTATGGGCGAACTAAATGTTTACACTTTGTAGTGTGATTTTACGAGAAATAAAACTGTTATTGTCATGTCTTTGACAAACAAGAATATAAACTGTGGTTTAACACTGGGTGAATATTATGTAATGTGGTTCCACTCTTTTACACTAAAATATAAAGCTAAACATCAAGTGTGGTCAAGGCCAAGTTTAGTTCTTTGTTCAAATATAAACTTTTATAGATTTTAAGTAATTAATCCCACACAAAGCTTAACTTTCTTAATTCTTTATAAAACCAAATAAAAACGATGTTCATTTAAATAAATTGTACGTAAGTTGTTGTACAGAAAACTTTTTTTTTTTCTTTGCTATAAACAAACAAAACTTTTCTAAAGCTTAAACCAATTTACACAATGTGGTTGAATAGATTACTATCTCGAATGCTATAGGGCAAAATGTTGAAATGTGCATCGTATCTTCGCATTGAACTCATTTGTATTCAAGATACACGATGGAAAACAGCAATAATTTTGTATGGATAAAGTATAAAACTAATTATATTTTATTTATATCCATTTTGTTAGATAATTTCTGCAGGCAACTTAATTTACGGTTTTAGTGAGTTTACAGAACGTCATTTCGATTCGTTTCAATTCAACGAAATATAAAATCATTAATTTTATTTTTGAACAATTTTTGATATGTGGGTATTAGATATAAAATTAATTTGGTACAAGCATTTGGTTTTGTAAATCTCATTATTTTTACAGGTTGTCCACAACTTAAGTGAAACATTGAAATTTTGTTTCATTTTCTATTACCTAACTAAATATTCTTAAATATTGTCTTAATTGGCTTGTTGTTTAACAATAAATCACAAAAGTCGATGACGACCTATCCATACTAGGAATTTCATTTTATTTTTGATTTGCCATATGATTAAGCTTACATAGCACAAATAAAGCTTAATGAGATTTTTTTTTTTTTTTTTTTGGCTCCGGAGGCTATGCAGATGCACAACCGCTGAGAATAGGTATTAAGATAATGATCAAAAAACTGATGCTTATTTTGGATTTTTAATCTATTCAACAGAATATCCATTATAAATTTGTTTATAGAAACAAACATGCTATACCGTTAGGTAAATATAAAAATAAGTTAACAAGACATAAATTAGTATTATGTAGTATAGATAATTAAATTCTACATTTAGAAATGTTGGATCTTAGCTTGGATTTGGTGGAAAACAATTTAAAATTATTTTATGTTATCATCGTACAAATTTAGAAATCACCCTAAGCCACAACAAAACATAATAACTTTCTTATTTAGAAAGCTAATTATGTTCAAAAGTATACCTAAATTATTTTGTAAGCGAAGGAGGCTCAATGTATAAACATTTGTGGATATATTTATAATACTTCACAATGAATATAATTTTAAAAATATAAAATGTGGGTTTAAATTAAATCTCTCGAGGAAGAGACCGTTGAAAACCGCCTCCATCTATATATAATAGATTGATATCACGGAATGTCAGTAACTGTATTTAAGCTGAAGACCGCTGCTGTAGCGTTTTCTTTCTGACGTTATCATACTTGGCACTTTTAGCGCTCAAAACATGGTCTTCACCATTTAATTTTAATTTTTAATTTGACATTATAATTTGTAATTTCTTTAATATAATTGTAATTTGTAGTTTGTAAATTGTAATTGCAACTTGTGATTTATAATTTGTAATTTTTCGCTTGTAATTTGTAATTTGTGTATTTTTAGTTTTTAAAGTTTTATATCTTGTTTTTAATTTTTAGTTTTCAATTTCTAAGTTTAAATGTCTAAATTCGAGATTGTTTTTGATTTTGTGGAAAGATTAAGATTTTAATTGTTAGATTTAATTAATTTTTAATTTTTAGAATATTTATAATTAGTGTATGAAGAAATGGCGACATATTTTATTTATTTACTTAATTTAATTTTTTATTTTTCATTTTTTATTTCTAAATTCGAGATATTTTACTTATTTGAAATTTTTTAGTTTATAATTTTTAATTTTTCATTTTCAATATTTAATTTATGGTTTCTAATTAATTTTTAATTTCAATACGATGAGAAATACGACTGGAAAAATGGGTTCAGATTATTTAATTATTAACTTTCTTTAATTATTTATTGTTTCTAAATTTGATTGTTTTTATTAGCTTAATTTTATTTTACTTTCTTCTTTTAATTTCTTAATTCAAGATTGGTTTTAACGAGTGGCGTTTACTAATTATTTTTATTGTTAACTACCAATTTCCATTTTTAAATTTTTTATTTTACATTTTTAGTTTCTTAGTTCAAGACGTTTCGAATTTGAAACTTTTAATTTTTAATTTTTAGTTTTAAAATATAATTATTCATTTTTAATTAAAAAAAAAAAAAAATTCGAAATCGATTTTTCATTTGGGTGAAGAACGGTTCATATTATTTATAATACATTTGAATTTTTTTAATTTTTCATTTTTAATTCTAGACTGTTTTTAATTTTGTGTGAAGAAATGGTGGCATATTTTAATTATTAATTAATTTTTTATTTAAATTTCTAATTTCTAAATTAAAGATTATTTTTAATTTTGCGTGAATGAGATTTAATTTTTTTAATTTTCTATTTCCATTTATAATTTCTAAAATCGAGAGATTGTTTAATTATTAACTTAATTTAATTTTTAATTTCTTAATTCGAGATTTACTGTAATTTTATGTAAAGAAATAGCGACATTTAATTATTAATCTTAGTTAAGTTTAAATTTAATTTTTAATTTTTAACTTTAAGTTTTTGGTTTTTAATTTTTAATTTCTAAAGATTGTTTAATTTAGTATGGAGAAGTGTGAAGTTCGTTTATTTAAATTTTATTTATTTTCAATTTTTTGTTTTTAATTTTAATTATTTAACTTTTCATATTTAATTGCTAAATTGAAGATTCTTAAATTTTAAATTTTTAGTTTTTAATTTTCTAGTTTTATATCAAGAAATGGTGACAGATATTCTGGTTAACAAAAAGAGTGTTATGAACGACCTAAGCAAGATTTCTTCTATTATTATTGACTTAATTAGACGTTTATTGATTGAGACCTTTTGTTTTTAATTTAAATTTTTTAGTTTTTCATTTTACATTTTTTTTTGCTTTTTCTTTAACTTTCTTTAATTTTTCATTTTTAATCTGTAAATTCTAGATTATGTTTAATTTTGTGTGAAGAAACGATTTAAATAATTTTTAGTTAAAATTTTTAATTTGTTAGAAGAAGATTTAATTTCTTTATTTATATTTATTAATTTTCTATTTCCATTTCTAATTTCTAGATCGAATTCGAGAGGTTTTAAATTTCAAATTTCTTATTTTTAATATTCAAATTCGAGATTGTTTTTATGTGGTCGGTCGTTGATGTCAAAGAGGAAAGACGAGATTGTTTTTGTCTTCCTCTTCGGAAATTAATTTTTATTTATTTATTTTATTTTATTTTTAGTTTGTCTTTTACGTTGTAAAAAATACTTGTTCGTTATATTAACAGTGATCAATTGATTAATTAATTAGTTGAGTGTAAATTAATAGTAAATAAAAAAATTAAATCCTGTGAATGTTGTGCTATGTAATTTTTTTGACGGGTTTTTGTGATATTACCAATCATGAAGCGATAATTTGGAAAACGCGGTCTAAACAATTAACGGTACTGTCCAGTACTGTAAACAGGTATGTCATATCACATATACTGGTTTGTAAACATATGTGTGATATGAATTGTGTAACATTCTTCTAAATTTTTATTTTTTTATTAATTGATATTAAACCAAATATATTATATTATATTATTATATTATTGTAGTATTGAATTTTTCTTGTTATTATCATGTTGTATTGTGATTAACCGTTTCCGTCTCAATCTATTATTTTTGCTTTAGTAACGGGAATTTTTGGTTCATTATATGTACATATATGAATACATAAAATTTAATTTCTCAGTGTGCAGGGTTCAGTGGTGTGTGGCATGAATTGGAAATTTCACACAGTTTCATTATTATGAAACACAGTATCATTATTATGTGTTTTAGTAGCCTAAGAAACTAAATTTCTCGGCTAGTGGTTAATAATATTTTATTATGCCTCAATTCCATGGAAAAAATAGACCGATAGCCAAAAAAATCGAAAAGAGAAAAATAATCTGATACTCCATATAAGAGACAAAGCCAACGATTTTTTTTTGTTTTTAATTTTATAGTAAAACAATTTCGCTATTGTATAAAATAAAAACACGTAGGCTTTGTCTCTTATATGGGGCATCAAATTATTTTTCTCTTTTCATTTTTTTTGACTGTCAGTTAATTTTTCCCATGGAATACAGGTATTATTGACCACACACTTTTATTATTACACCAAATTTTAAATTTTTCATATGTTTTTATATAAATATCCCTCGATTTTTGGGGCAGCAGCTGGTCCGTTATATTTTCGACTATCTCACATATTTCAGGTGGCGTGGCGAATCAATCAATCAAATTCTCCATTTTTTTTAGTTCAATGCCAATTTGACTCAACTAAATTAAAACTTCAAATAACAAAACAAAATGCAGTGTCATTTTATATTTACGCTTACTACAATTCAGTAAAAAATTCGGGCTACTTCGACATAGTTAATATTATTAAAGAGCAAGTGTTTTCCTTATCAAATTAATTTTCTTATCAACAAAAAACCTTAATGGTTGGTTTGCATTCTACGACTACTAGTGGAAAAAATAGTATATACACCACGCTTGAGAAGTGCTACTATAGCTCCGCATCTCGGGTTATAACTCGCTCGGGCTATAATAGCATACTTCTCAACCTTGGTGTATAATATGCTATTGTGTTATCTTTATTTTTATTTAATTATTATTGATTTTATTTTATTTGGTTTACCACATTTTATTACACTTTCATCACGAGGTGGACTTATCTAGTCCTAGTGGCAGGTTGACGATAATATTTTGAGTGGCGAAGGTGACTTGGATGGAGGAGATTGTTGGAGTGGGTGGCCGATGTTATTTGAATTTATTATATTAGGTCATATCTGAACTTCTGTACTATAAATTTTGAATGGAATTTTGAATTTGAATTAATGATGATTAATTTCTTAGAAATTACCGATTTAAATTTTTAGCGATTTTAATGAACATGATGAATTAAATTATGTGATCTGTTGAATCTTGAATCTTGTTTGCTGCGCTGTGTTTTTAAAATTGCAAAAAGGATATAATTAACTGTTATCTTAAGGATTATTCCTTATTGGTTGTGTACTTAATATATCAAAAATCATGATGGGCTGAGTCCTAAAAGAAGGTTATATCCCCCTCCATCGCATGGTTAGCTGGGCGGGGCAAGCTAAAGGGATAGGCACCTAGGTTTCTGTTGTTCTGGTTAGTAGTCCGGTGAAAACGAAGTTGTGTCCCAACAATTTTAATTCGTAAGGGTTATTCTGTTCCCCACTATAAACCCTTGCAACTTTTCAAGGTTCTGTTCGAACACCACCAAAATCCCACACCAGCCTGTTGAGCTAGCAGGATATGTATAGCTACTATGGAGGTCCCGTGGACAAATTCTGCGCAATTGGCAAGGGGTGAGCCCTTACCTCAGCCCTTTTATAAATTTTCAATCTTTAATTTTTGGTTTCTAATTAATTTTTAATTTCACGATATTTCTATATTTTGAGTGAATAAATGGCTTAAGATTATTAAATTATTAACTTTATTGAATTTAATGAAGAGAGTCAGTTAGTTTTTAGTGAAAAGGCGCTATTTCTTTACTAATTATTTAATTCTTAAATTTTCATGTTTTTTTTTCTTTTTTAATTTTTGAATTAGAGATTTATTATTAATTTTGTGTAAGGAACGGCGTTAAATTTTAATTACAAACTTAATTTAATTTTTAATTTTTAAATTCGATTTATTTTAATTTTATTTGAAGAAATGGCAACATATTTTAATTATTAACTTTAATTTTTAATTTTTGATTTTGATTTTAAATTCGATATTGTTTTAAATTTTGTATGAAGAAGTGTGAAATTGGTTTAATTTATTTTTTTAATTTTTAGTTTTTATTTTTGGATTTGAAATTGTTTTTAGTTTTGTGTTGAAAAATTGCATTAGATTATTTAATAATTAACTTTATTTAATTTTTTACTTTTTATTTAATTTTCTGTTTTAATATTGTGTGAAAAAATAGTGACAAATTTTAATAATTAACATTATTTAATTTTAAATGTTTCACTTTTAATTTCCAACAACTATGAATTTTAGTTTTGTACGAAGAAATGGCGACAGATTTTAATTCTTAATTTTTCATTGTTCATTTTTAAATTCGAGATTGTTTTTAATTTGAATTTGTTTTTCATTTTTATTGCTTGAAACATCTCAAGTTTTTAATTTTTAATTTATAGTTTTCCACTTTTTAATTTCTAAATTCGGCATTGTTTTTAATTCTGTGAGAAAATAAGGGTTCCGATTATTTAATTTTTACTTATTTAAATTTTAATTTTTTAATTTTTATATTTTTTTTTTTAATTTCAACTTTTTAATTTTTTACTCTTCATTTAAATTTTTAGTTTATAAATTTTCAAGAGTGAAGAAATGGTGCTAGGTTATTTAATTATTAACTTTACTTAATTTTTCGTTTATTCCCCGTCAACATTTTTGTATTATTTATTATTATTTCATTTCCTAATTCGAGATTATTCATTAATTTAGTGGAAAGAAAACTGTTAGGTTAGATTATTTAATTTTTATTTAAATTTTATTCTTTATTTTAATTTTTTTTTTTTTTAATATTTCATATTTCGAAATTTGAGATTATTTTAAAATTTAAGTGTGGGATTTGCAGTGAGCGCCATTTTTATTTTTAATTTGAGATTTGTCTTTATTTTATGTGAACAAATGGCATCAGATTTGAATAACTTACCTACCTTAATATATAATTTTTTATTTTTAAATTCGGCTTTCATTTTCAATTTGAATCTGACGCTTATTTAATTATAACCTTCATTTAATTTTTCTTTTTTAATTTTCAAATTTTGAGATGGTTTTTAATTACTAATTTTGCATTTTTATTTTCTAACTTTTGATTTTTATTCGGTATGTCGAAAGAGTAACATGTAAATAGTTTTTGTGGTTGTGAATTTGTAGTTCTGTTTTTTTATTCTGTGCGCCTGATTAAATAAACGCTTTTGTAATGTCGCTATCCGATAAACTTAATAAGTTATCAGGAGTACAAATTGAAAATGCGGGATTTTTTTCTATTTTTGAACGTTTATTCTGAAAAAATGGTAACAAATGAATTATTCAAAGTATTGTCCATCGCTAGCCACAACTTTTCCCCATCTTTCTGGCAATTTACGGATACCGTCGCGAAAAAATTCGGCCGGCTTGGCTGCTATCCAGTCATCGACCCATTTTTGGGCTTCTTCGTAAGAATGGAAGCGCTGGTCAGCTAGGCCATGTGTCATCGATCGGAAAAGGTGGTAATCGGAAGGAGCAATGTCTGGGCTATACGGCGGGTGGGGTAAGACTTCCCATTTCAGCGTTTGTAGGTATGTTTTGACCGGCGCTGCAACATGTGGCCGAGCGTTGTCATGTTGCAAAATTACTTTGTCGTGTCTTTGCTCGTATTGTGGCCGTTTTTCTTTGAGTGCGCGGCTCAAACGCATCAATTGAGTTCGGTATAGTGCTCCTGTGATGGTTTCGTTCGATTTCAATAGCTCATAATACACCACACCCAGCTGGTCCCACCAAATACAGAGCATGAGCTTGGCGCCGTGAATATTTGGTTTGGCCGTCGATGATGATGCATGGCCGGGGTAACCATATGATTTTTTGCGCTTCGGGTTATCGTAACGGATCCACTTTTCATCACCAGTGACAATGCGATGCAAAAAACCCTTCCGTTTTTGCCGTTCGAGCAGCAGTTCGCATGCAAAAAAACGGCGCTCGACGTCTCTCGGCTTCAGCTCATACGGCACCCAATGTCCTTGCTTTTGGATCATTCCGAGGGCTTTTATACGATGGGAAATGGCTTGTTGTGTCACTCCCAATGAATCTGCGAGCTCTTGTTGAGTTTGACACGAGTCTTCATTGAGTATTGCCTCCAATTCAGCATTCTCAAACTTTTTCACTTGGCCCGGCCGCTCTTTGTCCTCAACGTCAAAATCACCACTTCTAAACCGCACAAACCATCTCTCGCACGTTGAAACCGATGGAACATGACTCGGATAAGTCTCGGAGACCAATCGATGTGCTTCAGCAGCACTTTTCTTCAAATTAAAGAAGTAAATTAAAACTTCCCGCAAATGCTGTTTTGTTGGCACGAAACTCGACATATTGAGAGCTCAAAAAAACTATGAATTTGACACTGCGACAAATTGACACATACTGAAAATTAAAGCTATAAGACGTAGCTTTGACATGAACATAGTCACAGTACTGCCTGATGCGTATAGCGTTAGTAACGCCATCTGTTATCAATCCCGCATTTTCAATTTGTACCCCTGATAGTATTAAACATTCAAAATCTAACACAACGCATTTCAAATATTAAATTTAAAGTGGAAAGTCTTAACTTTGTTATTAATAATAAACTTAAAATTAAATTGGATTATGTAAGTGACCAAGTTGATCATTTAACTGTTAAGATTAACTGTTTCGGATGCCAGTTAATGGACATTGAAATTATAATGCGTGCAAGTGACCTTCTTATGAAATTGGTAGCCTAACATTCAAACATATAGGTTTCTTGTCCAAATCTCGAATCTTCTTTAATTATGGTTTGACTAAAGCTAATGCTGAGCTTTTGCATTTTTCGAAAAGTTGCAAAAAGACGGAAAAATCTTCAGAAGCTATACGAAGTTTGGCAAAGTGTTTGTGATATCAAAAGAAAATTGGTTCACCTTGTACCACCTGTATTGTCCGTTAACAATTGCTCAACAACCAACACCAACATACTATACATTTGCGGGAAGGTACTTAAATAGTTTAAGTATATGGAATGTTTGGAAAATCAACTCGCGAAGTATCTTTAACAAGTTAGATGAAATTAGATTTATGTTAAATAACACTAATGTGCATATTCTCTGTATAGTTGAGAGTTGGCTTGATGAAAGCTATTCCGATAAAACTGTTGCTATAAATGGATTTAATTCTCTGTGCAATGATAGATTGGACAAGCGAGGCGGTGCGTGGTATATGCCTATATATTTTCGGGATGGGTTTAAAATTAAAATTTTAGATAAGAGTGTGTCTAAGGGATTATATTTTGAGTTTATGGTACTAGAAGTTGGATTCAAATCCTCAGTATTTTTGCTTATTGCTTTCTACAAACCACCTAAGTGTTGCAATTTATATGTTTTTGATAATGGTTTAATAAAATTTAGTTTGATGCATGATAATGTTTTAATTGTAGTGAAGACATCAATTTGTATCTTAGCGGTGACATTAAATTTAGGAATATTTCGATTTATTTGGTTTTAAAATTTTTAATGATCAATCCACTTGCTTTACTTCGCATAGCAGTTCTCTTTTGAATGTTAGTGATAATTTGAAAATTTCAAATTTGCTACAGTTGGGTTTAGGTCATATTTCAGATCATGATTTACTAGTTTTTTCTTATAATTTTAATAGTATAGCGATTGAGTTTGAACCTAAATCAATTCCTTTTAGAAATTTTAATTTATTGAATTTTGATAAACTGTTGGACTTTGTTAATAAGTTGCCGTGGGATAATTAAGTACTCAATAGTAGACATTAATTTGAAAGTTGATTTTTTAATACATTGATTAGATATTTATTTGAAAATTCTGTCCCTATCTCGACTGTTAAAATATCTAGCAAAAGTAAACCTCTGTGGTTTAATAATGAAATTGGATCGGCCATTATGGAGCGGAATATTGCTTTACGAAATCTGAAGCTTAAAGGTACCAGAAAATTGCGTACAATTTATATTAAGATTCTTAACATAACAACTAGTTTAATTAGAAAAGCAAAATTTAAATTCTAAAGTGATCAATTTAGGAGGTGTAAAAACTCCCCATCAGGTTTCTGGGGTTGTTGTAAAGATCTTGGAATCACCAAAGCTAAAGCAAACAACTTTGTACCTTACCCTGACGAATTTAATGATTATATAACACTAATTAGCAATCCGACATCTAGTCCACCTCTCCTTTATGAGCATTAGGTCCAATTCTGTTGGCCTTGATGGCATTCGATTGCAGTTTGTTATCTGTACACTGCGCCAATTAAAAAATGGAACAGAAATTTTATTCGAAAAAATACCCAGATTTGAACGCTTGTATCTTGGTGAAATAACACCTTTCAAAAAAAAAAAATGTTTAAAGGAAATTTTGTGTTCTTTTCGATACTGGAATCCGTTTTATTTTATTTTGTTTTTTTTTATGACTGTTTTTAGTAAAACAAAAAGTATCTAAAACACAATATGCTGCTGTTTGAAACTGTAAACGAATTTTAGTGTGTTAAAGTTTTAGTGTTAAAGTGACTTAAAATTGTATCGTAGAGTGCTAAGTTTACAAGATAAAAAAATTTACTTTTACGCTTTTTGACATATTTTCTCGAAAACTTCAATAACTCGACAAAGAGTGGCTGCACAGAAATGTCCATTATATCATTTTCAAGGTTTCTAAATTCTCTATAAAATAGCTGGTTTGAAATTTTTAATGAAATATCGAGCAAGTTCGTTTACAGTTTCAAACAGCAGCATATTTTTTTTAGATACCTTTTGTTTTACTCAAAACAGTCATAAAAAAAAACAAAATAAAATAAAACGGATTCCAGTATCGAAAAGAAGATAAAATTTCTTTCAACTAGAAATAAAAAATTTTTTTTGAAAGGTGTTATTTCACCAAGTTTTGAACGTTCAAATCTGGGTATTTTTTCAAAGAAAATTTCTGTTCCGTTTTTTAATTGGCGCAGTGTATTTTATCTTATATCTGTCCGTTTATTGTCGATATTTTTAATTGTATTTTAACTACATGTTTTCCAGAAAAATTGGAAAATTTCGAAAATGTTGCCTGTTCCGAAGGTTTCAGTTCCAAAATCGTTATGTGATTTTAGACCTATAAATATATTACCATGTATTTCTAAATATTTTGAGGTAATTATGAAAGATCAAATGATGAGATATTTAAGTTATAATCAAATGTTGTATCCATTTCAATCCGGGTTTAGAACTAATCATATCACTTCCAGTGCTTTGACCTGCATTTGTAATGACATTCGGAGGAACTGTGATTCTAAATGTTTCACTGTTCTTATGTTATTCGATTTTAGTAAATGGGTTGACTCTGTGAATTATGTTAAACTATTTTATAAACTAGATAATGAATTCAAGTTTTCATCAAACCCGATTAGTTTAATAATGTCCTATTTATCTGATCGCAAACAAACAGTATTTGTTCCAATTATTTGGAATTGTTTTTATCGTATATTGCCTAGTGTTGGGAAGGGGATAGACTAGAGAACTTAATAAAAAAGTTCGAAGATTACGATCACTCTTAGTTTTTTTTATTGCAATGTTACATAAGTTGAGTTTTAAGTTTTTACTATAGATTTCAAATATTTTAAGAGTAAATGAAAAAAAATCCGTAGGGCCAAAAATGAGTTATTGGGGCTTAAGAGATAGCAATGGACCCCTCCTTTAGGCTAATTCAATTTGGCAAACGATGCACCAAACAACCTGTATAATACTGTGATTGACACTAGTAGTTTTTAAATAGTTTTAATTATTAACTTTATATAATTTTAAATTTAATTTTTAATTGAATTCCTAATTCGAGATTGCCAAAATCAATTTTGGAGATTGCCTATATTCTCGAAAAAACAATAAATTTTGGTTAACAAAAAGAGTTACACAAACGACTTAAGCAAAATTTATTCTAATATTATTGACCCAATTATTATATGTACGATTGTCCCATGAATTATACACCTGAAGAAGATAATATACTTGTCGAAAGGTTGAGTAAATGAAAATTGTTTAATTTATTGGCTGCAAACTCAGACGTTGTTTATTGATTGATTACACCATCCAGCCGTTAGAAGAATATTTATAAACGTGTGAGAAAGTGTGGCGTTTTGTCTTTTTCCGTTTTATATTTTAATCTTAATTTGAAATGTTTTCATTTCAAATTTTTAATTTTCAATTTTGTAGTTTTTAATTTCTAAATTAAATTTTTTTTTTTAATTTTGTTTGAAGAAATTGCGTAATTCAATTATAAGCTTAATTTAATTTTTAATTTATTAATGCGAGATTTTTTTAATCTTGTGTGAAGAAGTGATGGCATTTAATTAATAAATTTCATTTTTTAATTTATTTTTTTTTATTTTCGAGATGTTTTAAATTTCAAATTTTTTTATAAATTCTAATTTGGTTTTTTATTTGGGTGAAGAATGGCTGATATTATTAACATTTAACTTTCTTTAATTTTCAATTAATTTAATTAATTTCTAAATTCTAGATTGTTTTTAATTTTGGTTTAAGAAATGGTAGCATTGATTATCTTTAATTTATTTTTAATTACAAATTTTAATTTTTAAGAAGAAGATTTAATTTGTTTTATTTTTTATTTCTATTTATTAATTTCTTATTTCCATTTTTAATTTCTAGATCGAGAAGATTTATAACTTCAAATTTCTTTTTTTTAATATACAAATTCGAGGTTGGTTTTAATTTTTTGTTAAGGAGTGTGAAGTAAGATTGTTTCATTTTTATTGAATTTTTGTTTTAAATACAAATATTTTGTAATTTTTAATTTTTGGTTTTTCATTTTTAATTTCTAAATTCGTGAATGTTTCTAATTTTGTGTGATGAAATGACGTGACATGTTTTAATAATTAGCTGTGTTATAAATTCCAGATTGTTTTTAATTTTGTGAATAAATGGCGTAGATATTAATTATTAACTTTTACTTTTTTACTTTTTTTTATTTACGTTTTTAAAATTTTAATTTTTAATCCATAATACATACGATGAAATAAGAATTTAAAATCAAATAAAGGTACTTCTTACAACATAAAACACCTTTTCTTAAATCTCTATTTTTCAGAATATTTTAAGACTAAAACCAGAATTTCTGGAAAAGGGAGAAAAATATTTCGAAAAATTTAGATTTAATTTTAAAATTAGAATGCCTATTGTCCAGAATATTTTCAAATTATATCCATGGTTTTTGCAAGAGAAAGATTTCATTTTAAAATATTCTGGAAAATGAAGAATGTTATAGTGATCAAATTTATTTATTTCAGTTTCTTCTTTTCGTCGCCCATTAATTTCTCAAATATGTAATTGGGGCTAGATTTTATTTGTTTTTTGGGTATTTGTAAATTAGTTTTTCGACATTGTTCGTTTCAGTTTTGGGCATAATTTCATAATGCGAAACAACGCAAGTTTTTGGGACATTTTAAACCATTGTTTGGGTAATTATGCATTCACGTGCAAACTGTTGAAACTTGACGATGCATCTTCAGATTATTGTTTTATTAATGTAAAATGATACATTAGACCTTGTTGACAAATTATATTTTATGTGCTAAAAAACTAGCAACATTTATAGTCCAGTTACATAATAAAATGCAAACTACAATTTGAATTGAACGAATCCTCCGATTATGTATTCTAACTCAATTTACCATATTTTCAAGATCTAGGTAAATCTATTTCCGAACGATTTATAACATTATATCTGTAGGTACATTCTACCTACATAATATCTCACATAGCAAAGAAAACAACATCCTCTTTCATATATCAATAATTCCCCCAACCACTAAATAAAGTATTTTAGCGCCACTAACTCTTATCAACACCTGATTTTCACAATAACCTAATTAAAACCGCACAATAAAAATTAAATTTTATTCGTTTTTGGTGAACAAACTGGTTCAAAACGTACGACAATATAAATTATGCTACTTTGCCTCTTAGCGATGAACAAAAATTAATAAGTTTTTATCTCTTACATCATGTAGGTCTTGTTTTATGTGGCATAAGGAACAAGAACAAAATTAAAATTTTTGCCATTATATGAACATAACACATATCCAAATGCGATGTTATGTGTTTTTATACGGTGAAACACTAATATTCGATTATCAAATATGTGGATCACGAATTTCATTTAGACTATTTTTTTGTAGCACTAATGGCCTTAAGGATTTTTCTGGTTCTCATTTTAAACACCGAAACAATATAAATAATTTTTTTGGCTTCATAATTTTTAAATTGGTTTGGAATTTAAGTTTTCTTGTTGCGTTAGTTCTATTGTCAAAAATAAAAACGAACAACATTAAAATGCCAAATTATGCCTGGAACTATTCAGCAAATTATAACGTAATAATACGAGTAAGTATTTGTTATTTCTGTTGCCAAGAAGGTAAAGAGTTTTGTTGCTCTGTGGAATTATTGTGGCAGTAGTATTTTATTTTATGGTTTTCGCATAAATGTTATTTATCCTCACCAACGTTAATAAACTAATTTGTATTGCGGTCATATATTTGTTTGTACGTGGATGCCTTAAATTTTATTTTATGATTGCCCAAAAACCATTTAACGTTAGTGTTAGACCTAAACGAGATCTATCTAAATATAATAAATTGATAGGCTGGTGAGAAATTTGGCCCATCACTGTTTCTCCCCAACATCGTAATTGTGGTTTTAATGACTGGCAATAAAGTATAATCCATGGCTATTTTTCTAATATTCTTAACACCATGCTCGTAAACCTCTATATAGACACATAAAATGATGCGTAATGCGTCGGGATGGAATATTAACCATGAATAGTATTTTAATGATTTTTAATGGCAGTAACATAATCGTTAAACTGTTATCGCTAATTACTAATTCCTTAAACTTTATTTAATTTTCAAAATTAATTGGTACATAAACGATACCTTGTATGGTGTTATGTACATATTCAAGATTTTTATGAGATTTTCTTTTTGTTATATACTAGTTAAAAAAATATATAAATGCTAACAAAAATAATAATGATTACGAGACGGCCTTGGTTGCTCTGTAATGATTTATTGATTCAATTCAGGATCTAACCATGAAATTTTTAGACGACCATAAAATGGTGAAATTATGTTGTTACACGCCAATTAATTTTTAAAACCATATAGGGGCAATTATCTATATATGATTAGAAAACAAAATGTTCACTGCACATTAACAAAATACAACATATTAATGAAAGCTCCATAAAATAGGTGACACAGTTACTGACGTTTTGATGAGGTATCAATTAATTATATTTACAATGTAGGGTGTTAAATTAATGGTTGCTCTGATATTGTTGGGTGTTAAAATATTGGTTGCTTCAATATTGTTGTTGTTTTTAAATCCAAAACCGGGACTCAACTTGTATATATTGAAAAATCATCGAAAATAAAACATTTTCATAATCAAGCTCCTTCTGTTGGCGTGGAAGAAAACGTTGTGAGCAACGCGCGATATACAGCCCTCGAATTTTTACATTAAGAAAGAAATGTTCACCTGATGCCATTTTCCTTCATACAAAATTGAAAACAATTTTTAATTGAGTGCATTACCTTAATAAAATTTAATAGTATTACCCAGCTTGTGGCAATTTTGAGATAATTTTTTGTGCTCTATATCCTTGTTTAATTTCTGAGATCGAGATGTTTTAAATTTTTAATTTTTAGTTTTAATAATTAAATTGGGGATTTATATTGTAATGTTGCAAGAAGAAATAGTGTCAGAAAAGTTCGGCGCCTGATATTTAAAAATAGCACGCTTTCCCGGCAAATCTCAGTCCGCAGTCCACTCCATCGTGAGTCCGCGAAATTTAAGGAAACAGATCTTTCCGAGATCGTAAATAAGTTTAATAAGAAGTACAAAAAAAAAATAAAAAACACTTAGATAAACCAACCAATGGTCAACCAAAATAAATAAAATATAGAGTAACTCACCAGTGACTAATCTCCAATCCCATTAATATTCTCAGCCAGTTTCCGATCAACAAAATACCATGTGGTTATGGGTTGTATTTTGAAGGTGATCCGCAAATTTTCTCGGTATATTGTATGTGCTTGAGCATATTATACTTGTATGTGCATAAAACAGTTTAGTTTTTGCATGAAATTGCGTTGTTATCGTATATTATGATTTCACTCAATATGTTTTTTAGATTCCTTGATTAAAAAAAAATTAGAATTTTCACTCACGAATTAAAGGTTATTTATGTAAATTTTTTATATTACTGATCAGCAATTTTTAACCAAAAGATTATCGAGAGTTAACAAAAGCACTTATCATAGAATGCATCACTTATAAAAAAAAATAAAGTACATAAAATATTATAAATAATAAAAAAAAATTAAAGTACTTTTATGAATATTTGTTTATTCACCAGTCACCAAAATAATCTATCCCGAGACAATAAAACAAAAAAAAAACTTTAACGACAATGACTAAATCCATCTTGGATTCTCAAATAAACTTGTCATTCATTTATTTTTTTTTTTTTCACCAAAAAAAAGATCCACGTAGAAGCACTGGTATAATATATACAGTCGATTCCGCTTAATCGGGACACATCGGGACTAGTACAATTTGTCCCGATTAAGCGGCTGGCCCAATTATCCGAAGTTCCACAAAAATTACAGGATTAGTGTTTTTTAAATAAAAAAAATTTTATTTTTATTTTATAAATTGCACAAATATAAAAAATATCACAAAACTTTTAAAACATATTAAAAAATTATAGACGGATGTATGTTCAATGTACATACATAATAAAAAATACATAATCTAAAACCATAAGCGAACCGAAAAAAAACTTTCTTCTTCTTCTCTTCTTTTTTATTTTTTATTATTTTTTGTTCTTTTAGTCAATTTTTTTCAATTACTGTCCCGATTAAGCGAAATGTTGTCCCGAAAAAGCGAAGTAAATTTGTGTTATTTGCTTGGTTTTGTTTCCGTTCTTTAGGATTTGTCCCAATTAAGCGGCTGTCCCGATTAACCGGTGTCCCGATTAAGCGGAATCGACTGTATATATATATATATATATATATATATATATATATATATATAATATATATATATATATATATAGATATATATATATATATATATATATCCAAAACGTTCTTGAATCAGAACAGGGATCACACAAAAAAACTTGGATAGCAATTATTAAGTTTCTTTCGATACCATCGTCTCATCTCAACTTTTTCACTTCATCTCCGCATCAAAAAAAAAAACACTCCCCAAAATGCATGCGGTTTTGGTTTATATACCCATCCGTCAAAACAAAAATGCCGGAAGTTTCCCTCTCTTCGACTTTAGCTTTTCGGCCACTGCACCGCACCCATCAAGTCACTGAACTCTATAAAATCACCTACCTATTTTGACTTACCCATTCAGGTTGGTTACCAATTAGATTTTTCTTTATAGCAAAAAATTAATATCGAAATTAATTATCAAAAGTTTCACAATGCGGTTTTGGACTCGGCTTGAGCTTAGCCCGAAAGCAACGTACTACATCTATTGCAATAAATATAATGTATTCGGAAAATAATAAATAATTAAATCGATATCTGATCAATAAAACAAAACAAGAACAAATTGTACCGAGATTGCTCTCCATTCATTATAACGCATACATTAATGCAGACTATTGATACTGATGGTTTCATTGATATTGATTTGATGCAATAAAATAAAATATCAACAAGAATTTTAAATTGAGGGAATACCGACAATATAATTCAATAATCAAGCAAATCGTCTGAAAAATACTATGTCAAAAAAAAAACCTTACCTGAAAACATTAAAGCAGTTTTTTAGAAAACATTAAAATGAAAATCAGTTTTCACGCTAATATTTCACAGAACGGTTAGACGATCACGGATACAAAAAAATATCCATAACCATAATGTTGTGATTCACAATAATTATTTTTAAATAATGTTTTTTAAAAAACTTGCTTTAATGTTCTCATTATTTTAATATCTCAGTTAAGTTACTGATGATGGCTAACAAGCCGAAATATTTAACAATAAGAAGTATTTTAAAATAATAAAAACTAGAATATTGAATTAATTAATTTTGTCTATAATTTGTTTTTGGAACTTATAAAATAATTAAAAAGACAAAACAAAAAGAAAAATATTTTTAAAACTAAAAATGAATAATTGAAAATTAACATCTCCAATTAATAGAAATTATATAAACCAACGTCACACTATTCATAAAAAATCAAAAACTATCCCGAATTTCAAAATTAATAATGAAAAATCAAAAATTAAATTTAAAATTAAATATAGTTATTAAACGAAGAGCGAAATTATGAAGAATTGTACAACTTCAGTTTCGATCTGAATGAGAAACACGAAAAATTTAATTATTTTCCAGTCAATCTCATCAGGCTATAGCGACTGAATTGTTAATTACATGATTAATTATTTTCTATATATAGTTATTAAAATCTAACGCCATTTCTTCACACAAAATTAAGAATAATTTCAAATTTGTAAATTAAGAATGAAAAACTAAAATTAAATAATATTAGCCGCATTTCTTGACGTTTGATCTGACCCGGATCAGATCATGTCTCATGAAACGACACCAAAATGCGTAAAACAAACAAACATCAAATTTCAATTTTCTGTCTCGTTTTGTTTTGAATCTTCCTCTTCATACTCGTAC
Source organism: Tipula helvola (assembly GCA_963556165.1). Classification (NCBI taxonomy): domain Eukaryota; kingdom Metazoa; phylum Arthropoda; class Insecta; order Diptera; family Tipulidae; genus Tipula; species Tipula helvola. The sequence continues at coordinate 70,099,610 of OY744483.1, read as the reverse complement.
TGTATTCATATTATTCTTTGTCGCTTTACTAAATATTGCTCAACTACATTTTAATAGCTGAACTAATTTTTAGATCACCATTTGTGATCCAAAATGAATGTTGGATCTTGTGTTGTTGTTGCTTCACATATAAATTTTGATCTGATCCGGATCACTATGCGTCAAGAAATGCAGCTATTATAATTCCATAGTCCGACGTAATTTCTTTACACAAAATTAAGAACAACCCCGATTTAAGAAATTAAAAATTGAAAACTTAAAATTAAAAATTACTAAATACAAATAAAAAATGTAAAACAAAAATGCAATGAAAATTAAACGATCTGACTCGCACTCCTTCAAAAAAAAAATTAAAAAACGATCTCGAATTTGTATACTATATTAAAAATAAGAAATTTGAAATTATAATATTTTCGATTTACAAGGTGTGCAATTATTTTGAAATTGGGGGAGATGGTTAATCTGGATAAAAAAAAATATAAATTGAGTAAAAACTCTCTGCGATCAATATTCACGGAGTACCGTTATAATTCGTTTTTATCGAAACTCGAAAGTTGACATCTATCAAAAACGTGTATCTTAAGAATTTCTTGTCAGATTTTCACGTGTCATAGCTCGTTAGAAAGATAATTTTACATACTTTCAAATAAGCGTATTAAACTTTGGTATTAATGTACAATATATCCTTTGAATTTCAGTTTTAAATAATCTTTTGCTGAAAAATCAAACTAGGCACCGTTTTATTTTTTTATTTTTATCGTAAAGCACTTGAAAATGCCTTTCCAACAAGCCATCTTACATGATGGAGACTCGACGCGTTCGAGTTTTATAGAACAAAACGTCATAACAAGTTAGCGCAACATGCAACATTTCGGTACAATTATTAATTCCAAAATACGAAATTCATGTTTTTCTTCTTATGTATACAGTTTTATTCAATAAAGTTAATTTATTTACAAGTTATTGCAATGTAAAATCATAAAAACTATCAGAATTCGAAAATCGACGCGCTGCGATGTGGTTGTTATCAATGGGAACGAAACAATGGTAATCGTGAGTTCCCCTGATGGCTTTTACTGAATCAAATTTTTTTGCTAGTGATCGTGCCACCCTTCTGTACTCTTGATTTGTACAAAATCTAAAATTAATGTTTGATTCATTTTTTGTAACCCAATCGAAAAGCTGTTGCGCTGTCGTTATTTGATCAGCATATATTTGGTCGCAAGGACCTTTTCCATGAGATGTTGCAAAGAAGTGCCATTCAGTATCAAAACCATGACTTGCTTTATATTCACACAGTTGGTAGAAGTTCTTTTTATTTTTGTACTGCCCGCCAGCTCCATCGGAAAAAAATATTATTTTCTGAATGGTGCTAAATCGCTCAATCAGAAATTTAAATAGTTCTTGATGAAACTGATACACAGCTTCGTAGTTGTGTTTCAAGCTTTCTGCGATTATTAGAAGGCTCTGGTGGTGCAAGGCGTTATTCTCATCCTTGTAATAGACAGCAAACGGATGAATGGTACATTGTGCATTGGCCCAGTGCCAACCTTGGACAGCATCCTATATAAAAGCAAAAACAGTAACAATAAATAATAATAAAAAATAAACAAATTTGGGGAAAAACAAAAATTGAAATGCAAATTAAATATACATACTTGAACGACAAAGGAATAATTCTCGGAGAAATCGCAGATCCCAATGAACTCATCTTGTTGCAATAGTTGTTTCCGCGTAGATAGATACTCAGCTTGCTGCTTTGCTATGAAGTCATGAGGTATCAAGGCAGCAAGCTGCTTGCTGAATTCTGCTATGAAAACATCCGCTGGTTTTGATAATTTTTCTAAGTTTGACTTGCCTTAAAAATTGAAAATAAATGTTTAGTGTCATAATATTCATATTCATTAAATTTTATTCTTACCATTTTGATTAATCCACTGTTTGTAAGACACAATGTTTAGTTCATTATCTTCCATAAGGTGACTAAGGTGCTTCTCCATTTTTAATATTTCAGGACAATTTTCGCAAATATTTAAAAAACAATCCGTGTTGGGGAATTCACACAACATCATCTTGAAGAGATCACGATATGTATCGACGCCGAATATCCTCTTCATTGATTCAAATATCAGTTTAACATTCTGATGATAACAGTAAACACAAACAGAAAGTGTTCCATAGTAGTCGAGTGCCAAAAGACATTCTGCCGGTCGCAGCGATGCAAATTTCGAAAATCCAATTTTGCGACCAATATTTTGTTGCTTGAATAGTAGAGCATATGCTTCTGTGAGATTCATGAGAATTAGTTGCCGTTGTTTTGAAATCTTCACATTATTCTCATCGACAATCACATATTCTCTTTTTCCAGCACATGCACGACTGATATCGTCACTCACATAAAATTCTTTCACAAGCTCTATTATCTCAGGATTGATGAGATTCGTGCCAACACGTTGTGAGAGATTGGAGAGGATTCCATTTTCTTCCACAAGTCTCTTGGCAAGCAGCGCTAAATGCATTGTGGTGTTGAACTCCTTGACAATTGTTCGCGCTGACCATGATCGTGGAAGAACTGACAGTATTTTTATTTTAAATCTTTTATCGGTGGCTTCAGCAAATTTAACTTTTAACTGGTTCACCATCTCATTTTCACTACTAGCTGTTTCAGTTTCAGATGCAGTAGAGTCCAATGATATTCCAAAAACATTACTTGCCAGTTTTTTTGATATTTGGTCAATTACACTGCGGCAGTACGACTGTGACTTTTTAATTTTGTCGATGATAATCGGTGTAACTCCAATTAGTGGAAGAATTTTATTTAATTCAGTTATAAAATTCATTTTGTCCAAAAAATTAAATGATATTGATGATGCTAATGATTTTGACGACGATGAGGATGATAATTGAGGCGACAAATCAGAAGTTTGCGCAGTGCCGACATCAACCATGTCAACATTTTCTAGTCTTTGTACTCTTTCAGCTGATCTTTTTGCAATTTCAAGTCGGCAGGTGTTACAAATTTTCATTGTACTCGGCACCAAGGTAATATTTAGACCCGCTGCCATATCAACAATATATCGTGTTACTGGCCGAGGTTTTTTAAAATTGATTCTACTATGTCTGTTGTGTTTCGGTTTAACAAACGGATTGCAACATTTGGGTCCCATTTTGCACTTTGACTTTAAAAATAATTTTCACTGAGATTAACTAATATCGCTTGTACACTTTGCACTGTTTATTTTCCGGTTAATTTTATATTTCGGTAGCGCTATTTATTATCAACACACTGATTATACTAAATATTTTAAAATTTTGTTACCGAATTTATAGGTAAATTTGTTTAAAACAGGAGTGGGCGTGTTAGGTAATAGGAACAATTGCTTGGTACTTTGTTCTATTCCCCCTATGCTAATTATTATTTTACTTTGAAAAGGTGAATCATCTGTTTATTATTCTATACTTGGTTCATGAAAAGTTTGAGTAAATCTTTCTGCATTTAGTTTTTTATTGCTTTGAGTTCTTTTATTGGTCTAAGAAGGAAATTTTTAAACACATCTGTTGTGGGGTTTCTGTCAACCATCTGTCAGTTTTATGTTGTTACATGGTTAACACTACAATGACCGAAGCCATAAAAACGCAATCGCTAAAAAAAATTATAGTTTTAATTGGTAATTTCACTGAAATATTGAATATCGCCCTAATTTGTTATGACGTTTTGTTCTATAAAATTCGAACGCGTTGAGTCTCCATCATGTAAGATGGCTTGTTGAAAGGCATTTTCAAGTGCTTTACGACAAAAATAAAAAATAAAAATAAAACGGTGCCTACATAGTTTGATTTTTCAGCAAAAGATTATTTATAACTGAAATTCAAAGGATACATTGTACATTAATACCAAAGTTAATTACGCTTATTTGAAAGTATGTAAACTTATCTTTCTAACGAGCTATTACACGTGAAAATCTGACAAGAAATGCTTAAGATACACGTATTTGATAGATGTCAACTTTCGAGTTTCGATAAAAACGAATTATAACGGTACTCCGTGAATATTGATCGCAGAGAGATTTTACTCAATTTATATTTTTTTTTTATCCAGATTAACCATCTCCCCCAATTTCAAAATAATTGCACACCTTGCCGTTCTTCACCCTAGTAAACAATCAATCGAATTTATAAAAAAATTTGAAATTTAAAACATCTCTTCGAAACTAAAAACCAAAAATACAAAACTAAAAATGGAAATTAATAATTAAATGCCATGTTTTAAAAAACACTTAGCATTAATAAATTAATAGATTAAGAAAAACCTAGCAGTAATAAATTAAAACTTAAATTTAGTTAATAATTGAATAATCTAACGCTATTTCTTAATACAAAATTAAAAATAAAATCGTAAATTTAAAAATTTTAAAAATACAAACAAAAATAGAAAATTAAAGATTAAAACGTAAAGTAATAAATTAAAAACTAAACGCCACACCTTTTCACACAATATTCTTCTAACGGCTGGATTAACGGCTAGATAAACAAAGTCTGAGTTTGAAGCCAATAAATTAAACAATTTTCATTTACTCAATCAATCATACATATAATAATTGAGCCAATAATATTAGAATAAGTTTTGCTTAGGTCGTTTGTGTTAACCAAAATTCAATTTTCAACTCTTTCTGTTAACCAAATTATTTTTCGCGAATATGGGCAATCTCCAAAAATGATTTTGACAATCTCGAATTAGAAATGAAAAATTAAAAGTAAAATGAACCTAAAAATTAAAATTTGTTGCAATTTCGTCACACAAATTTAAAAACGATCTCAAATGTACAACGTCACTCGTTCAAATTTAGAAATTAAAAAAATAAATTAATACTGCTTATGCTTAAATAAAGTTAATAATTAAATAAGCATCAGAATAAAATTAAAATGAAACCCGAATTTAGAAATAGAAAACTAAATATTAAGTTAGTTAAGTTATTCAAATCTGACACCATTTCGTCACACAAAATTAAGAATAATCTCCAATTTAGAAATTAAAAACGACACACACTCCAAATTCCACGCTTAAATTTTAAAATTGTTGTGGTCGTGTCTTATAGTGGACACCCAACAATATGCTGCAATGTAAAACTTTCGCGCACAATAAAAATGAAACAGAAGCGTACTTTGTAATTTACAAAAATAGTTTTTATTTTATTATCCACTGTCCAATTGAATATGCAATTTCGAAAAGGGCACATCTCGAATATTTTGATAACATCGTTTTTTCACGTAAATGTGATGGAAATATATCCTCACACCTATTTTGTTTGAAATAGGCACATCTCTTGTATTAACACAGCTACCAGTATCATCGGCCTGTATAACAATAATTTCGAAAATGTCACAACTCTTGCAGATGTAACATTTTAGAATTTAATGGATTTTATTTAATTTTTCAGAGATGTGCCCTTTTCGAAATTGCATATTCAATTGTAAATGTACATAGGTAAATAACACTTGTTAGAAATTTACATAAGTTTAATTATATTACTTGAAAGCTACTTTAAACTTAATTTGAATTTTATCACCATGGAATTATATATGCGTGACCGACATTTTGTTTCGAATATTAACAACAGAAAAATGGTACTTGATACTGCGCACGCGTATCTCAGTTGATTGTATAAAAAATATGACATTTCAGAGTTTTCATCGAAAACAAGAACATGGAAGAAAGAGAATGAGCAACACTAGAGGGTTTTAGCAAATGATGGTGGAGGGTTTTAGAGCGTGAAAGAGCAAGCACATATTGTAGCGATATACATAAGTAGGCGCTGATATATTTAGTTCATATATCTGTGGTGATGAAACGAATGAATGTGATTGAATGCGTAAGCCGCTACAGGACTCCGCCGCAAGTGATTTTCCCTTCTTAGGGAATAACTGTATGAGTGGATGCAATACGGACAGTTTTGCACCGATGGCTGGATGTTTGCTCAGCCGAACTCAGTATTCCGTAAGCTGGTTTAAGTCGATCGATTGACACGTTGGATTTTTTTTTTTTTTTTAAATAGTTCCTAAGTCTGCGTATAACTTTATATGGGCCTTCATAAGCAGGAGCTAATCCCGTGCGAACCTTGTCTTTCCTTATGAAAGCAAAATCGCAGTTGCTGAGCGATTTCGGAACAAATACGTCATCTTGTTTGGATTGACGTGGTGATTGTGTCGGGAGTTGGGAGTGATGATAGAGGATTTTCGATAAAGAATTCACCAAGTAGTTTGATGGTTTGACCGTAAACTAATTCTGCCGGTGAGCATTTAAGATCTTCCTTCGCTGTTGCTCGTATACCAAGTAGTATGATTGATATTTCCGAACTACAGTTTATTGTGTTGCTTCTGGCCATTAATGCGGCTTTGAGTTACCGATGAAATCGTTAGGCCATGCCATTGAAAATCTTGGACTCAAATTGCGTTCCTTGGTCGGTTGCGATGTTAAGACCCACAAAAGTGGTGGCTATGGTTGCAGCAGACATATTGGTCATGCAGTATGCTTCGGGCCAGCGAGTGAAACGATCGACACAAGTAAGTAAGTATGACTATCCATTAATTGGCGGCAGTGGGCCTACGATGTCTATATGGATATGCTCAAATCAACCGGGCTGAATTTGAAATTGTCCATGAGGTGATTTCGTGGGCCGTTGAACTTTAGCACGTTGGCAGGATAAACAAGACTGAGCCCAATTGCCTACGTCTTTGTTTATGCTGGGCCAAAAAATCACGAGCTGTAATCAATTTACGAGTTGCACGGACTTCAGAGTGTGAAATGTTGTTTGTAGTGTATTGAATACGGTGCGACATAGTGAGTCTGTGATGTATGGACGATTCTTCCCATCTGCGATTTCGCAGACTATTTCAAGGCCAGGTAGTTTGAAAAACTTTAGTTTCATTGACGAACTAGTGTGACATTCGGAACCAGAAAGTAAATTCTGAAGTTCTAGGTCTGCTTATTGTGCGTTTGCAATTGTTTGTAAGTCGATGTGTGTCAATTTCATAGTCGCTTGTTCGCGATAGTGTATCTGTGACAACGTTGTCGTGTCCGTGAACATCCTGAATGTCCCTGGTAAATTAACTAATGTAATCCAGGTGGCAAGACTGCCTCGGATTGCGTTCAGTTTTGGACTGAATTGCTCGTGTCAGAGGTTTGTAATCGGTGTAAATGGTGAATTCCCGACCTACCACAAAATATCGGAAGTGTTTGACGGCCAGATAAATTACGAGTAATTCCCGATCAAATGCGAAATATTTTTTTTCGGCATCCGAGAGTTTCTTTGACTGTTGCCAGAAGTGTTATCTGGGCCAATTTAACTTTAAGTGACGTGAATGCTTGTTGACATTCATCAGGCCAAGTGAAATTCTTGGCTGTCTTGGGCTTTTTGAGTAGAGCTGCCAAGTGGCTGTGTATAAGTGCGAGTGTTTGAGCGAGTTTTGGTTTGAATCGGTGGTAGTAGTTTACCATACCGACAAATCGCTGTATAATTTTGATTGAAGTGGGTGCTGGGAAATCCCTAATGGTATTAATTCGTTCCTCAGATGGCCGAATACCATTTGGTGTTGTCTTGTGGCTGAGGAAGTCAAAAGTGGATACGGCAAAGACGCACTTTGAGCTCTTGATATGAACGTCAAACTGTATTAGCCTTTGGAAAAGTTGTTCCAGGTCAAGAATGTCGTCTATGATAAATCGGGTAGCGATCCGGTGTTCTCACCGTGTTTAAACGCCGATAATCCCCACATGGTCTCCAATCTTGATCTTTTTCTTCACCATGTGAAGTAGACAAGTGACGGGAGATGCAGATGGCCTACAAATCCCTAATTCCAACATGTGTTGGAATTCTGTTAGAGCGGCTTTATATCTCACTTGATCTAGCCGACGTCGTCTTGACACTGGCAGATGGCCTGCTGTGACAATATAATGAACCACGCTGTGTCGAACTGGTAAGTTGTAGTTCGGCTTTGCTGTAAGTAATAGAAAATTCTTAAGCAGAGTAGCATAACCGTTGTTGACTGAATAATGGAACGGAGTTGGAGTGTTATCGCAATCCATTGTAGCATTGATTGACAGCTTAGTCGCTGAACCAGCCTTTTGTTTTTGAGATCAACAAGGAGGCCAAATTTACACAGAAATGATTGCATGCATGAAGGTGCTCTTAAATCCGATGTCCACCTGACGCAATTTTGCACCGTAGGTGAAAATTGTGGTGTTATTGGCAGCCAATAAGACTAGATCGGGGTCCCGTTTTGTGAATGAAAATTCGCTCCTGAAATAATGTGCTGGAATAACCGATAGGTCAGCGCCAGTGTCAATGAGGAATGTGTATTTGTTTTTATGGTCGTGAATGAATAAGCGACCTAATTTCTGAGTGTTGGCTGACGTCATCTTTACCCGTTGCGATACTCGTTTTCTGGATTAGTATCGAGGTCCATGCTCGATGTGGATGTCGATTTAAAATTGCACGGTTATAGACATTTTCGCGCTGCTGGACCGAATTTCCAGTGGAACAAGACAAATCGACATACAGTTATATTTATTTTACATCAAAATAAAACAAAAATACAAAACGAAATTTTTCTTTAGTATAGACACAGTTTAGACGCATTTTTGGACATTTAAATATCGATACCAAAACAGAAATTTTTTTTGAGTACCATACAGCCTTAAATTGAAATATCAATAAAAAAATAACGTTTGGCAAAAAAATCTGAAAAAAAGCTTTTAAATAATGAAATTTCTTATTCTTGTGTACTACATTGTTGTTGCTCTTCCGTTAATAATGCAACAGCAACAGAAAGCACACCATAAATACTTATTTCATAAATAATAACCGAGAAAATAAAAGCAAAATTACGAAAATTAATAAAAACTTTTCATTTCCAGGATTTATTTTGTTTTGTTAAAACTTTAACAAAATTCTATATTTATACTCGACTCTTTTCTCTCTAAAAGCAAAAACTATGTTACGTATAAGTACAAGAAAAAAGTTTCTTGACAAGCTTTTCATAAACATTCTCGATCGTAAATTTTTAAATAAACATGAACCCCGCTTCTTCAAATGTACTGTCCTACTGGCTTATACTCTAAGTGTAGATCAATTTATGTGAAACGAAAAAAAAGTTTCAGTCCCTTTGTAATTTTTTTTTGTGAGCAAATTTTGCCAACATTTTATAATATAATTTTCCATAAAATTGAATTGTTGAAAATCATTCGAATGTAACAGTGAATAAAACAAGACAAAAAAAATTGTATCTGTGCAATACAAAACAATTATAAACAAATCATGGTGTCGCTGTGCTTTGAGGTGTACTGTTTTAATTTTTGCACATTTTTCGGCTTCAGTTTATTTTAACGCCAATTTGTGGAATATTTATTTGTATTCAAATTTTGATTTTAATTAATAATCAACACAATTTGTGTTTGGTCTTGCATAATATCAATAACATATTTTAAGCGCATACATAGTATAAATACGGATAATAAATTTATTGGTTTGTAAATTTCAGGTTTGTTATCGTCAATATATACAATATAATTCAATTATAAATTTAATTAACAAAATTTAGGTTATTCTGTATTCAATACCTGTGTATCAAAACTTTACCTAATTGGTCGAAATATTTGTAATCAGGTAGCAATTTTAAAATATAGATTAAGAAGTATTGTCGTTTAGAGTATGGTTTTTGTATGATTTACCAGTTTTTGAATACTTCTAAGTGAAATATCCTCATACATTTGAAGCTCTTAAATTTCTCAACTTTTTCAATGCGATACGGTGTTGAATACCAATAGTTTCTACGACATAGTTTATCGTCTGTACCATCAAATTACTGATTTAGCAACGCTTCAAAGATGAACCACTTGGATTTATCAAAACGGCTTCGGAAACGGAGTAAGGACTGAGCAATTAAATTGGAAGATTCGAACAAATTAGCGTCTTAAAGTCAGAAGAGTTAAAGGTAAAGAGTTCATCATCGTATTCATTGAAAAGGCAGTTAAATAGTGTTACATAAGTATTTCCATCGAAAAGGGATAGAATAACAAGCATAGATAGAGGGAGAAAAGAGAGAAAGAGAAAGGGAGAGAGAGAAACAGAAACAAGGACAATGGCATTGAGAGAGGGAAAGAGAGCGGACGGGGAAAGAAATATAGAATGGGGAGAAAAATAATGAAACAATGAAAGAGAGATAGAGAAAGAGAGAGAGACACCCAGAGACAGAAAAAAGGACAATGGCAGGAAAAAAGAGTAGATAGAGAAACAGATATAGGTGAAGGAGGGAAATAATGAAACAAATTAAGTGAACTAAGTAAGTGACCTCGCCATTAATGGTTAATACAGCCCAGACGGTTTACCCGATCGAACTATAACTTCATATTTAAGATTTTTTCATAAATTTAGAGGTCCCAGTGAATTTTAATGAAAATACTCGAATCGGAAGTGACCACTCTCTTGGGCGACAACATTTATTTTGCAAATATATATTTCAAAAACTGTTCATATTAATTTTCGACCGTGAAATTTTTGGGGCTTTGGGTCCGAAAAATTGGGTTTCGAAGTGGTGTATGTTGGTCTATATGTCTGTATAAGTTACATCGGCCTAAAAAGACCTAAATATTGAAATCCTGTCAAAAATGACGAAAAATTTGGTTGGTCCAAAACCACTTTTCTCGACGTTTTGAAAGTCCATGAGTCTGAAAAAGGAAAATAAAAATGTCCGTTCGTCTGTCTGAACGGCTGGATGTCTGGATGTCTGTACCCATGGTATCTCGAGAACGGCTTGTCCGATTTGAATTTTTTTCCCCCCAATCTGTTTCTATGGTCAAGGCGGAAGTTTGAAAAGCTTCTGGTGACTGTATGTCAAGAGAGTGGGGTGCCTGCCATACAATTGACCCAAAACACATGCTTACATAAATATTTACGATTTTCTTTATATGTATGTTGGTTTGATTATTGAATTGGGCATTGAATTTGGAGGTGATTTGAAGTTTATGAAGTGGCCAATTTGCGGGTTGAGCTGAAGTTGATTTAGAATTGAGTTGGGGTTGAATTAGGATGTAGTGAGCAGTTGACTAATTTTTTATATATGCTGGTTTGAGGATTGAGTTTGGCATAGTGTTTTTGTTTGAGTTGAGACTTCAGTTGAGTTCCGTTTGCGGGTTGAATTAGAGCTGAGTTGGGGTTGGATTAGGGTTTAGTGAGCAGTTAAACTGAGGATTTATGATTTTTTTATAAACATTTTATTGGGATTCTATATCTTATCCGATTTTGATAAAATTCAGTATTGCCAATGGAAATGAGATTCTCAAATTATTTTTAGATGAAGTTCTGGAATATGTCCAAGTATGTTCGTAGGAATTGGGATTCTAATGTTTTTGGGATGAAGCTCTGAAATATGGCCAAGTATGATGGAACTTCCCTATTTCTTAGCCGATTTGGAGGAAATTCAGAAACTGCATTCTTAGATGATTTTAATATTAAATTCTGGAGCATGGGCAATATTTTGGATAAGGTTGTGAGGAATATGTCAATATGGCTTTTAAATTATTGTCTGATGAGGGTTCTGTAAATCATGTAGCTATTGAAGTTTCTTTCATGTAGCGTAAACGTTTATTTCAATTGCTTAACGATCGAGGTTATCTTCGAAATAATATTCAAGTTCGCCTAGAAACTTTTCTCTCCAATCCTTCACTTTAAACGTTGGGGTATGTTTCCTGAGTATCTATAACTATCTCTCTATCAACTCACATGCCAAATTGCGCATAATAATCGGTTGAGAAATAGGCAAGTTCCATTCCACTTGGCCATGTTAAGTTTATCCAAAAATTATTTTAGGTTCCTATTTCTTTCGCAGATGTCAAATTTCAATAAAATCCGTTATGAAATAGATAAGTTTTATCCTAATTGCTATTGTAAAACCTGTATATGTGCAAGATATTTAAACAAATCAACACGCCTTGATCAATTTGAACCAAAATTTACACAAATATTGTTTTTGAAGGCTGATCTGAAGACTGACTTAAGAGATTCAGTTTGGGATTGATTTGGGAGTAGACTTAATTTTGAAGACCGAAGTTCTGATCACCTACTGAGGTTTCAGCCCTTTTTATTTGGTATGTTGCAACTTCATGTTTAATCTTTTTTCATAAATTTTGAAGTCCCTACAAATTATATAAACTCTTACTAATTATATAAAAATGTACATATAGATCCTATAGGTTTTGTAAATTGTTTCAACTCTGTCACATTTATAAATTCCACAAACCCAAATTTTCCTTATTCTAAAAATTCCGTAATTTGTATAAATTTTATAAATTTAAAAAATTCTATGAATAGTTCCATAAATTCTATGGATACAGTTTTAAAATTCAGTAAGTTCTTTAAATTTAAATCAAATCTAATAAATTCTTTAGTTCTTATACTCTAAATTCGATAAATTCTATCATATAAATTTTATAAGTTCTACCAAGACAGTAATTTATCAATAATTTTAATATGCTTATAAAACCTATAAATTCTTTAAATATTAAGAATTTCATAAACACCCAAAATTCTATTGTATAAATTGTGGAAATTGTAACTATACATAGATTCAATGGGTTCCACGAATAATTCAAATCTGTCAGTTCTATAAATTCTACAAATTTAAATTTTACTTACTTTAAAAATTCCATAATTTCTAGAAATTCAATAAATTCGATAAATTCTACAAATTTTAGTATTTCAAATTTTATTTATAATTTTTTTAAATTTTATAAATTCAATACATTCTTTGAATTCAATAAATGGAGTAAATTCTGTAAATCTTATAAATTCTATTAATTCTATGAATTCTAAAAAGCCTAAAACTTCAGTAGGTTAGGTTAGGTTAGTTGAAGCGGCACGGAACTTATCCCTTTCGCCCTTATTGGAACCTTTTCGAGCTACTTAGGTAGCATAGAACATCTCGCACTTTATTGTTTTCTAGATCCCACAGGTTGTATAATTATAATGTATTGTACTTACCTAAGTATTTATGTTTTCTGCATGCTAATGCCGGACATGAGCCAAGGGAAGAAATCAAAGTCCCTTCCTCCACTTGTTCTTAATTCACGAGAGCTTAACGTTTTGGTGCCCCAAAGTCTAGTTTTGGCCAGACTTGAATTGCTTCACTACAAGTGAGGGTGTCAGTTCACCTATCCATCTTATGCGCTGTGATAGGACCTCAGACTTGTTCTTTTCGGTTGCAGCTGGTGAATTCTGAAAAATTTATAAAATCGATGTATTCTAAAAATTTCATTATTTTTGCAAATTCTTTAAACTCCGTAAATTCTTAAACAAAAGATCGGTATGTTTTTGGATTGTATACCTAAGTTGAGATTGGCTAATGTTACTACATCTATGCCTTTAAATTCATCTGTAGGTATGAATAAAGATTTAGATTCGCGGATTGAATCATATAATATTGGTGTCATCAATAATTGTGATCAACTTGCATGCACATTTCATCCGCAGCTGTAGTTACATCGTCTTTAACTAATAACGGCGATCATATTCCAGTATTTTCCAGTTCTACTAGTTTCTGTGCTTGTACGACTTTTGCTGAAGTGGTAAAAAATACTGCCATTATGCCTATTACAGCATCGACTACACTTACATCTCACAGTAGTGCTCCGGATCAACCAAGCAAATATATGAATGCTAGTAAAGTTAAAGTTACAACTCCACAGGGCATAATCTCTAAACCTATTTGTGGTACTAAGGATATTCCGGTTAATTTCGGTATACAAACGGTTGCTCCAATGTGTTGGATACATGTTTCAAAATTTGTTCCTAATACTCCTGAGGACGACATCCTAGCTATGGCAAAAACCTGTTTAGATACAAATAACTGAAGAATTGCGTGCTAAGGCTCTGGATCTTGCTACTTGGCCAATTGGTATTTTGGCTAGAAAATTTAACAATAAAAATTTTCGGGCATCTCTAACTCCACGTGTGAAATTTCGGATACCAGCTGTAATCGACACTCCACTTTTTTAGATGACAACATTTTTTTACATGATTCTAATATTTATGCAGGCTCAATCGATGAAGCTAATCAAGCTGTTCCAGGTGATAATTTGCAGGTACATAATAACTCTTGCTTAAAGTTTGGTCATTTGAATGTGCGCAGCTTCGTAAAATATTTTGATGACATAACTATTATTTTACAAACATATCAATTTGATATGCTTGCCTTGACTGAGACTTTGCTTAGTAGTAAGATTTCTAACAAGTCGCTTCAAATTAATAATTATAAACTGCTACGATCTGATCGAATAAATAATCATTGGGGTGGGGTTGTTCTTTATTTTCTGGCCACTTTAAAGGTTAAAAAAGTATTCTCTGGTTCTTTGGGTAAAGTAGAATATCTAGCATCTGAACTTACCGGAAGGTTTGGTAAAATTTTAATTTTGTTTATTTACAACCCACCTCCTGCTGAAAATCTTATCTAGGATTTGTAATATTTGCGACTCTACTGGGGTTTTGCCTTTATCTGATATTGATTTCTGTAGTTCTGAAAATGATGCCTTTGTATTTGATTGCGTTGATGAACTTACGGTGTTGAATGCGATTCGTGCAATTAAATCAGATTCGAAAGCTAATGATATGGTAGACTTCACAGAGTCTATGTTCCCTGACTTATGGAAGATAGCTTCTATCACACCACTACCGAAAAAGGATGTTATTTCTGATATTGGTGATATATATACGTCCAATTAGTATTTTGCCTGCTCTATCTAAGGTCTTGGAAAAAGTTATGCAATTGCAGATGCAGGAGCACCATAATAAATTTGATTTTCTTTGTAAATATCAACCGGGTATAAATCCGGCTGTAACACTACTCCAGCCCTTGTGCATATAGTTGATTATCTGTCGTCTATCTTAAACAGTAGAAGTTCAATGGATATTTTGGTGCTCTTGGATTTTTTCTAAGGCATTTCATTGCGTTAATCATATCCAGTTGCTACAGAAGCTGTATTTGTATTATAAGTTTTCCAATTCAGCTATTATGAAGATACACTCATATTTATGCAATCGTAAGCAATTTGTGAGGTGTCGTGATGATCATTCTGGTATTGGTGGGATACTTGCTGGAGTGCCTCAGGGATCTATATTGGGTCCTTTGCTCTTTTCTATTTATATAAATGATCTATCATGGCGAATCCTAAATTGTCGGTTTCACTATGCTGACGATTTGCAACTGAATTGAATGAAATTGTCATGCGATTTAATTCTGACCTTAGAAATATTTCTTTGTGGGTCAAAAATAATTCGCTTTCGATTAATCCAGGTAAAAGTAAAGCATTGTTTCTTTCTAGAAATACTTTTCTTAATATTAGACCTGTGCTTTATTTAGACAGTGATATCATCTCACTTGTTCCAACAATAAACAATTTAGAGCTCGTACTAAACTCAAATCTTACTTGGAATGACCATGTGAACTCCTTGTGCCAGCGTGTTAATTATAGCTTGTACACGCTTAGGTTGATAAAAAAGTTTTGTCCTGTTAACTTAAGAATTTATTTAATTAAAAGTTTGGTTGTGCACATTTTCAGCTATTGTGATGTAATTTATAACAAATGTGATAGTTCCTCAAGTCGTATACTTGAGGTTACATTTAATAATTGTACTCGATATATTTATGATCTTAGAAAGTTTGATCATGTATCTGAGTATAAAGATATAATTCTTGGATGCGACTTGTTTCAATTTTACTGCTATAGGACTGTCGTTTTTATTTTTCGTATAAATAATTCGGGTATGCCATTGTATTTGCATGAGAAATTAAATTTTTCCCAGTCACTGTGCACAAAAAATACTAACTTGCCTGTTAACAGAACTAATGTTAGGAATAATTCAGCATTGATAAATGCTTATAAGAAGAGGAGAAATTGTTAAGAGTTTGCAATTCAGTTTCGATCTGCGAGCATGTGAAAAATTAATCATCTTTCTGATGTACTGAAAGATGATTAATTTTTCACATGCTCGCAGATCGATACTGAATTGCAAACTCTTAACAATTTCTCCTCTTCTTATAAATATTTATCAATTTGGAATATACCAAAATAATTTAAAAGTTTGAACATTGATAAATGCAATTATCACCTGGAACAGCTTGCCTTTGGAGCTAAAACACATCAGCTCTCTAAGCTTATTCAAAAAGGGTCTCGATAGTTGTAGTGTAACGCATTGGACTAGAGCGGCAAAGTTCTTCAGTTCGATCCTTATCTAATTTTATTTTTTTTTAATTTGTATTATTATTTTTTTTTTAGTATTCATGTAATGATCAAATATTTTACTTTAAATTAAACATTCCACTTTATAGTTGTTACAGTAATTACACAAGAAAATACGTGGTCCGCGTTTATGATACCCCTAAACACTACACCAAATTATTTAAAATCTTTCATATATTATAAATTGTAGTAAGCCATGAAAATTTTTCGGAACAAAAATGTTTCTTTCGTAAACTTCAAAGCATGCTCTGTTTGAAACAATTTAAGAATGAAAATTAAATAAATTTCCTTAGGTTGATATGGCCAGAACCATCTTGAAGTGAATAGAAATTAAGAATTCACCGGCATGTGAAAAATGAACTTAATATAAGGGATATAGAAACACTAAAAATTCATTTATTTTCATAGTGTTTATATGAAAAAACGTGATTTCGATTGACGATAAAATATGAATTAAAAGTTAAACCCAGTTAAATAATTTTTTAAGAAATCGCTAACAAACAACTCAATGTCTTACCGTTGATTGAATATATTAAGATAATACCACCGCGATTTTCGCCGCTACGATCGAGTAACGTCTCCACTTGCGCTTATAAATAGAGACAAAATTGTTTGAAACTATCTTAGCTCTTCTAGCACCTTAGAAACTGCAAAATAATTTTTTCCTTATAATATTTGTATTAATATTGGTGTAAAAATGGGTGTATCTTTCGGTTTTCGTTTTTTTCTTGTTTTGTTTTTGCTTTCGTTCCACAATTTAATTGTACATATTGGAAAATGTTACTCACGTTTGATAAAAAAATAACTGAATACAATAAAAAGGAGGCTACTGAAAACGAACAAAAACAACACATCAAGTGATGCCATTGTTTTTACTTTTCGTTTGCTTTAAACATCTTGAAGCATTGGGTTATACCATAAATCAATATATACAGATCATTCATATTGAACAAAAAAATGAAACTTGATGGGGTGCTGCAACAGAATAGAAACAAACCTTTCAAAAATATAAATATTTTAGAAACAAACCAATTTAAAATCAGAAATACGCGCCTACTTGGATAAATAGCATTATTACATTGTTGAATGTATGTACATTTGTACTATTTTTTAGCCAAAATAGGGCATGCTTATAGTAACAATATTCGCCGCTGTTTTAGAATGCAGCACCCTCGGTAAAGGTTAGCATGGCAAATGTTATTTGTGTTTTGTATCGAAAGTGTATGGTGAATTTAATAACAGAAAAGAATTTGTATATTTTAAAATGTTTATAAGTCGTTTAGCGACGCGTTCGAACTTCGTAGCCATAAAATTAAACATTAAACATTATTGTAACCTTTATCACGACGGTAATGACATCTGATGTGCGGAAACAAAATCAAACTCGTTTTGCATGCCCCATTGAATTGCTTCGCTTTTTCTGCTTACTAAGTTTTATATATTTTTTTAAATTACACTTGCTGAGAGAGAAAGAACAAACTGTACACACATTCTTTATATGTATGTATACATTCAACAATGTATTAATGCTATTTATCCAAGTAGGCGCGTATTTCTGATTTTAAATTGGTTTGTTTCTAAAATATTTATATTTTTGAAAGGTTTGTTTCTATTCTGTTGAAGCACCCCATCAGGTTTCATTTTTTTGTTCAATATGAATCATCTGTATATATTGATTTGTGGTTATACATTTTCCTTATGCGGGCCTCATATGTTCAATAAGTATTGTCAATATAGTATTGTCAATATTGAAAAAAACTATTGACAAACAGCAATTGTCTCAGACGATCAATGCTATTGACAATATACTTAAATGTCAAACAATAAAAAATATTTATTTTCAAGATAATACTGCACTTTGAACCATGTTAGATAAAAGGACGGCTTGTGTAGCTATTATTTTGCTTTGTAAATGAAAAAAATTAAAATAAAAAGAAAATAATATGGTCTAGGGAGTGAATAAAAATCCAAATACCTATATAAATTCAACTTTATATCTATATTTGCATAAATGCAACGCTTAATGTAGGTAATTGTCATGTTTTCTTGGTTTTAAATACCAAACTCAAATGTTGACAGTCTTCGCATTGAGATTTTGTCAATAAAGTAACTCAGAAGATCAATAGTATTGTAAATATTTTATCAATATGAAAAATATTTTGATTTTCATCAAACCATCACCACAATATTTTGTATATTGACAATCCGTCAATTAAGGTCCTCACATGTTCAATAGTATTGTCAATACTGAAATATTGGCAATAGATATTGATCATCTGAGGCCCTCATTAGGATATCGATATTAGTGAAATATTATACAACATACTATTGTAAATTGAGCTTCAACGTGTTAATATTTTATTTTTTATTTTTTTGAAACTTCAAGGAAAAATATATTTTTCTTTATTGCTTATGAAAGAAAGAGTAAAACATTTGATTTTGTATTTCTTTATTGCTTGTGAAAGAAAGAGTAAAACATTTGATTTTTTTATAAAGCATGATTTTTTTTGGTTTAGTGTTAGTATAATAAAAACTGAACAAACCAAAAATTGTTTTTATTCCTTTCTAGCTGCATTGTTTTATTGATACCTGTCTTTGTTCTTCTTAAACCAAAACCAATATTGATTTGCTCTTCGTTGGCCTGTGAAAGATGAAACAAACAATTTAAGTTGTTGTTGTATTCCGCAGTGATACTATCTATAATATATTCAATCAACGGTCTTACTCATTTAAAACACAGATTCTCAAATTTCCATATTTTCCAGCAATAATCAAAAGAAAATAAGGGAAATTAAATTAAAAAACATTCTACAACAACAACAATGTGTATTAAAAAGAGAAAATTTAGTTTAATGACGACATCATTATCTCCACATCTAAAACTAATGGTAAGAAAAAAGACAACACGCCTCCACTCAACAATTAAACTAAAATAAATCAGAAAGAGCAAACAGAAAAAAATAAATCAATAAAATGAGTGCGAAGAAAACAAAAAATCAAAACAATCTAGCATGCTTTGCAAATTGAAAATAACTATAGAAACATAGCTATTCGAATTCAAATTTGAATGGAGGCAATGAAAGAGATGATTATTGTATTTTTTTATAAACGAGTTATGTTGATGACGTAGTATATTACAAAAACAACAATATTTAAAATTTCAAAAGTACCTTATTTTTCATGACGATTTTCACTTAGAAATAAACATTTTCAAGACTCAATTTTTCAATCAAATAATATTAGATGTTTCATGAACATTTTCATATAAAAATCAAACAAAAGCTCACATTTCTAATAAACTAAAACTGTAAATGAAAATAACCGTTTCCCCATACAGTTTCATAGTAAAGGAAAAATTGTTTGTACCTTATTTTAAGCTTAGTAAAAAATACCTCGTGCGGAGTTGCTAGACTCCCATCGGGCGCGTCCCCAGGTGGCGGATAGGGGAAAACTCTTACTGACTTGTCGGGCGGGTAAATGGGAAATAAAATACCATTCGCGGACCAAAACTAGCTAACGGTGGTTCCCTGAAAATAATAACCAATATGGGGGACTCGAAACGAGATAACCTTACGGCGCAGGGAATCGGATACCCAGTGCCGGCGACTTTGAGGGGTGAGCAAGCGGGCTCCCAGTCGTCGATATCCAATGACCGCAATACTTCAGAGCTGATGAACTCTGACCCATTTGGAAGAAGTTCCATAGTGCAAAGATCACCAACATCATTAGCTAGAACAGTTGAGATAGAAAATGCAGAACTACGCAGACAACTATGTAACATTGAAAAAATTACGTCGGATTTAATGAACGAAGTAAAATCTCTTAAGTTAGAAAATGAGAAACTGAAAAATTCTTTACAATCAAAGGAACCTGAGGAACAGGATGCTTCAGTTTTCCATGAGAAAAATGATTTGCAACCCAAGAAGCCAGAAGAACAGTGTGCTACAGAGTACCACACTGACGAAGAAGAATTAAGAGAAGAAACTGACTGGATCTTAAAAAAGAACAGGAAGAAAAGACCTGCGAAAAAACGGAAGGCAGAATCTTCTCCAGAGATTGTAGCTTCAAGCCACACTTCAATAACTGCTGTATTAAATCAAAATCAGCAAAATGTACCAGCTCAGGAAAACCAAACTGCCAAAATTAAGGAAAAGGCTCCACCACCAATCAACATTATTGGCGTAACTGAATATAGTACTATCCAATCGTTAATGAAATCGGTGACTACAAAAGATTACAGAGTTGTAGCACTGAACAACAATATTTGGAAAATCAATACAACAGATATTGAAAGTTATAGAGCCTTGGCTTCAAAGCTGACAGATGACGGCAAGGAATGGTACACATATGAGGACAAAAATGATCGTCCGATTAAAGTGATGGCCAGAGGTCTTCATCCAACCTGTGCAAAGCAGGATATAATGGAAGACCTTAAACACCAAGGCTTCAAAATAGAGGATGCGGTAAATATCCTAAAGAAAGAAAAAACTGTAACTGATCAAGGGATTAAAATGAATAAAAGGGGGCTCCCATTGTTTATGCTTACTTTTAATAGCACGGAAAAAGTGGAAAATTTTTTCAATATTAGGGCAGTCCTTAACATGAGAGTTCGAATAGAAGCATTAAGAAAATCCACAGGCTTGATACCTCAGTGTAAGAAATGCCAAGGATATAATCACACGCAGAAATATTGCAAACGAGAGCCTAGATGCGTGAAATGTTCGGGAAAACATCTCGCCCAAGATTGTAGGTTCACAAAAGCTACGCCTCCAAAATGTGTAAACTGTAATGGAGAGCATCCCGCTAATTATAGAGGATGTGAAGTAGCCAGGGAACTTCAAAATCTGAGAAATAAAAAACAACAAGGCCCGCTAAACCGTGGGATGTTCAATAATAAGACAATATCTAAAAATCCAGTGGTAGAACTACCACTAACAAGTGCAATAGCAGGCCGAAAAACATACTCCCAGATTGTACAACAGCGAGAAGTAGTAAGTAACAACGAAGACGGTCAAAGCCTAATTCTTGAAAAAATTTTAAAGAATATAGAAGCATTAAACTTAAGGCTACTAAAACAAGAAAGAAGCCTGGACGCTTTAAATAAGCGGTTAAATAAGCAAGAAACAGTGAATGAAATCACTTCTATGATGTACTAATCTATGAAGATGAATAACACATTCAGAATCGCCAATTGGAATGCAAATGGGCTGTTGCAACAAATTCCAGAGTTAGAAATTTTCCTAAATATAGAAAAGATAGATATATGCCTAATTTCAGAATCTCATTTGACAAAAGATTCATTCGTTAGAATTCGAGGATACCAGTGCTATCACGCCATCCACCCGTCAGGAAAAGCGAGAGGAGGTTCAACCATATTTGTGAAGGAAAACATCAAACATTACGAAGGAGTAAAAATTGAAGAATAAATTATGCAAGTAGCCACCATTAATGTTCGAATAAATAGTCAAAAGGTAATCAACATATCTTCAATATATTGCCCTCCACGTTATAATCTGACTAAAGAAAACTATGTTACGTTACTCAAATCGCTCGGTTTTATCTTCATAATCGGAGGCGATTTTAATGCTAAAAATACATATTGGGGATCAAGGCTAACAACCCATAAGGGTAAGAAGCTATTTGCAGCTGGTCGGGCACTAAACTGCGAGTTCCTGTCTGGAGGTAAACCAACATATTGGCCAGTGGATACAAATAAGATACCAGATTTGATAGATTTCTTTGTAACAAAAGGGATATCTGTAAACTACGTATTACTCGAAAACAGTGAAGGAATTTCATCTGACCACACACCTGTCATTATGACACTCAGTGATACCATTATCAAAAAAGAAAATTTACCTAGGTTAACAAATAATAAAACAAACTGGGACCTCTTCCGGAAAATAGTCGAAGACAATACGGAACTACAAGTACCAATTAAAACTCCGGCAGAACTTGAGGTTCAATTGGAGCTGCTGAACAACAGTATTCTGCAAGCAGCATGGCAGAGTACTCCTCCTACTTGTAATCAAACGGAAAGTTACATCAACTACCCAGTAGAAGTGAGAGATCTGGTTAGAGAAAAGCGGAAAGCTCGAAAAATCTGGCAGAGGAATCGAGCACCACAAAGCAAATCACGACTTAATGATTTAAGCAACAAATTAAAAATGCTTATCAAAGAAGTCAAGAACAAATCTTTTAATGAATACCTGGCTGGCCTTTCTGGCAACAAAGACACTAATTACTCCCTTTGGAAAGCAACTAAAGGTCTTAAAAGGCCTAAAGTACAAATAGCTCCTATCAAGAATGACGATGGAACTTGGGCTAGAAGTGCCAAAGAAAAAGCTGCATTGTTTGCAGACTATCTTGAAAACACATTTCAACCCCTCCCAAGGCAAACAGCTGAAGAAAATATAATTTCAGTAAATAAAGTGGATAACCTAAACATAAAACCTGTAACACTACAAGAGCTAAAAGATGAAATTAAAAACAACTTAAGTTCAAAAAAATCCCCTGGTTATGATTTAATCACTGGACTTATAGTTAAAACTCTCCCAGAAAAAGGAGTACGAAAATTACTGCAAGTAATCAATGCAGCCTTCAGATTAAAATACGTTCCATACCAGTGGAAAGTGGCAGAGGTGATAATGATTATAAAACCTAACAAGCCGCCAAACAAGAAAACATCGTACAGGCCGATTTCCCTACTTCCTATAATTTCAAAATTATTTGAAAAGTTACTACTCAAGAGATTAAAATCAGTAATAGAAGACAGAAAACTCATTCCTCCTCACCAATTTGGATTTATAGAGAGACACTCTACCATAGATCAAGTGCATAGAATCACAGATCTAATTGAAGATGCTCTGGAAAATAAAAAAATATGCTCAAGTGTATTCTTGGACGTATCTCAAGCCTTTGACAAAGTATGGCACCGAGGCCTGGAATATAAACTACACAGAGATCTGCCGAAGCAGTTTTACCTGATTTTAAAGTCATATCTAGCTGATCGACGCTTTCGTGTGAAACATGAAGAGGAATACTCCGAATTAAAGAAAATATCGGCGGGAGTTCCACAAGGGAGTGTTCTGGGGCCGATACTCTATATACTTTATACGCGAGACGTGCCAAGCACAAAAGGAACAAATATTGCAACATTTGCGGATGATACTGCAATCTTGGCAACTGGAAACAACATAGAGGAGTCAACCAGCAAATTACAAAACGCTGCTAATTCATTGAGTAATTGGACGAAGAAATGGCGCCTTCAACTCAACGAAACTAAATCTGTACATATAAACTTTACCAACAAAAATGTTAATTGGTTACCTGTTCGACTGAATTCACAACTTATTCCACATGCAAACACGGCAAAATATTTAGGAATGACCCTTGATGCTAAACTCAAGTGGAAAGAGCATGTTAAAAAGAAAAAAGAAGAGTTAAACATCAAATATAGAAAAATGTATTGGCTCATAGGAAGGAACTCTGAGCTAACATTACATAATAAACTGCTATTATATCGGCAGATATTGAAACCTGTATAGACGTATGGTATACAGCTATGGGGCTGTACCAAGAAAACTAACGTAAAAGTAATTCAAACTTTTCAAAATAAAGTCTTGCGTAGTATGGTCAACGCACCATGGTATATAAGGAATGATAACCTTCATAAGGATCTAAAGATGGAGTACGTCAGTGAAGAAATTAAGAAATATGCTAGGAAACACGTACAGCGCCTCAGTCAACATGAAAATGCGGATTTGCGTCGTATGCTGAACAACCAAAATCCAGTAAGACGGCTTCGAAGAACGAAGCCCTTAGAACTAGGACAGATAAATTAATGAAGTATCCAACCTGGAGCTAACCGATGGGTTATTCTCCTCAAACAGTTAACATCATTTAATATAGATAAATTACTAGATGAAATTGTATTCAGTTGTAATATTTGTTAAATAAATAAAAAAAAAAAAAAAAAAAAAAAAAAAGTAAAAAATACAGTCGATACTGGAGGCTCTTATTTATACAGTAGGCTCTGATATGGCTTAGTAGAAATGTTTTGGACTAGAGCGGCTAAAAACCGGGGTTCGATTGTGGTCAAGGCATTTTAGTTTTGTTTTTTAAGTTATATTTTTTGAGGTTATAACGTCATACACCGCATGTTCAGAAAATTGACAAAAATTGTTTCCCTTGGTCGTGGGCAATTACTAATCAACTATAAGCATAACCTTTAATTTAACCTTCACTCCGTGCATAACTAAAAGTCACACTAATCGTGTAGTGAAAAGAAAAAACAAAAAACAAAATACAACAAAAAAAAATCATAGCATCAATAACCGTTTATGTTCATAAAGCACTTCGTTTTTGCTGCGTAATATTGGGCCCGATTCAATGTAAATCTTCTATAAATCTTCTATAAATCTTTTCTTCTATTCTTCTATTATTGCTATGAAAATAAATTTTTGATTAAAAATTGATTTCTAAATAGAAAATGCATTAAATTGTATAAGGGGTCAAAATGACCCCACTACACGGTTATCAGCCTAATTTCATTTATTTGATGTAAAATACCCTAAAATTAACCGATTTTGATGAATTTTTCTTCTAAATCTATTTAATTGATGTCTGTTTAGGCATATCTAAAAGGAATTATCTAAATATTTGATAAATAATTTTTTATTCAGCTTCAAACAGCTCTGGGGTCAGTTAGACCCCACTACACGAAGTGAAGGTTAAATATGTTGGTCCTTAGGCTTCATGGCTCACACATAATATTATCGAATGATTTCGCGCGATTTAAATCCTTCAACAACTTTAGTGAGGGAATGGCTCATCCTGAACGTGCCTTGAAACATTCATATGAACCTCCCTTGAAACATTCATGAACTTGCCTTGAAACAAGTAGTTATTTCTGTTGTCAATATTGGCGCTTCCCGCAATTTAGAGGATTTTTGTTTCATTCTTTTTTATTTCGTATAGTAAAATAAATTGGGAACGACAGTAGAAAAAATAGAGTATTCGCATCAAATCATTCTGCAAGTTAACATTAAAAATTATAAGAAATATGTTATTTTAATTTGTTTTAAACTAAAATTAAATTGTAATGAAAAGTGTATTTTTTGTTTTTCATCTGTTTTTTTTTATGTTCTACCATGTACGCATATGATGCGCGTACACATCCGATCCGAGCAATTCTGAAGTCAATTTTTGCTTAAAGAAACAGTTGTGGTTAATTTAGTTTAAATTAAAATAATTAATCTCGACATGTTATAAACGTTATCACGCAAAACACCTACGGCCGTGTTGATGACACAGCCCACCCCGATTTGTATTTTTTTCTGTCTGTAAGGTTTATTGTGTGATACCTTAACGCATGTAAAATCGTCCTTAACATCCCTTACTCTTTGGTTTAAGGTCTATTTAAAGTACAATAATCCTTAAAAGCCTTTAGTCTCGAGCTATTCCTAGTTGGCTAAAAAATAACGGTTAAAAAATTATCAAATGGTCAAATGGTGATTATGGCAACGGCCGCTTGACATCAACATTATGTATATATAAATTGTATCCGTCCTAGGACGGGCTGTCGGCCTAGTTTCTATATATTATATGATGTTAATTTTTGTTTTGTTCTCTTATTGAAAATTTGTAAATATGATTGTTATTCAAAAGCTTCGGATTACTTAACATTTTAATAAACTATTACTATTACTATTACTACTATTATGATCGAGGCTTGTGTCGTTAAGGCTAGAATTTTTGGTCAATAAAACGATTTTGAGGAATTTTGACCATTTTGTATCGTCACCAGCGATATGTTTATTACTTCCGGATTTGAAGAACTGATCAAATTATGCATTTTTTATTGAAACAACGTTCCCGCAATGAGAATTTTGGGCCAAGGGACAAGATTATTGAATTCATCAATTATATCATCGCCGCCCGAGCTTCAATTGCTCTCATCAAATTTATAACTGGCATTGGACGATGAGGAGTTTCTGAATTTGTTTGTTTGAGCTCGAAACCAGATATATGTGTATAGTTATTAGATTACTTTATTAATTATTATGTACTAAGCAGCTTTTTTTAGTTTAAAAACTAAGAAATTACACAACACATATTTGGCAGGTGTATTTTAGAGACCGAAAAAATTAAATGCGCAAGGTAATTTTCAGAGGAGAGATGCCATGTCATGGTGAATGCAACACAGACAGACTCTAAAATTTCCAAAGGTAGTCATCTCTCTATTTTAACCAGCTTCCTAAATTGATTACTTTTTATCAGTCTCTGAAATATTACAACATTTTTCTTTTTAGCCTGACTGAGTTTTCAAATTATTAGGGGTTTCATTCTTTAAACTAACCACCTCCATAGATTAACCAACATTTCTGGGTCCCTTGAATAGTGACTTTAGAGAAGTGCCCCTGTATTTAGTTTTTGTTTAGTTCAAGTAGGAACTATATACAATTATATTGGAATTACTTAAATTAGTATCTTAGCAATATGTGTACATAATTTATTTATTTATTTATTTATTTATTAATTATTTACAAATTATACAATTAAACTCTTTACAATATCAATTTCCCAATGGATTTATTGTCCTTTGAAGGGTAATTGATATTGTAATTCACATTTTAAAACATATACAAAATTATAAATTTTTTACATAATGCAATACAATCATTACAAAATTTAAGAAATATAATTATTTATAAGATTTCCATAATAAATTTTTAGCTGTTTCTTAAATTGAGGAAAACTCATTGAAGCTTTAAGTGATTCTGGCAACTTATTGTAATTTGAAGGGCCGGAAAACCTTATCGATTTGCGCCCAAATTCGTTACTGATAGATCCACATGATATACTATTAATAAATCGGGTGTCATAATTATGATTACAGTTATTAAATTTAAGATTAGAGAGTGCTGAAGAAACATTTAACATCTTGTACATGTATAGTGAAACTTGGTACTCATACAATGCACCAACTGGTAAAATACCCTTGGACTCGGTTTCATATAAAACTAATGATGGGAAACGTGAAGACAGCTTTAAAACAGCTTTTAAACTTTTTTTTTGCATGATTTGACAAGATTTCAATCTGCTTCGACTTGCAGTTCCGTACACAATAATTCCGTATACAATTCTAGAGTGAATAAATGTAAAATACATCAATCTCAGTACATAGCTCGGCACACAAAAGGAAAGTTTCCTTAACAATCCTACTAACGGAGCCATTTTACTACAGATGGTTTTAGTGTGTTCAGCCCAAGACATATGCGTGTCAAAAGTTACTCCTAAGTACTTGAAAAACTCAACTCTATCAACTACAATGTTATTTATAGTAAAATAAGACAAATTGATAGGACTTTTGTGTGGGGAATGAAAAATCATAAATTTCGTTTTATGTAAATTTAGAGAGATCACATTAGATTTGAAATATTCCAGTAGAATGTCCATATCATGCTTCATACTATTATGTATTGTCGAAGGGTCCTTTGTTTCATAAAATACTACAGTATCATCTGCGAAAATTCGAATTTGTCCGTTTAAAGGTAATAGCGAGATATCATTAATAAATATCAGAAACAGCAACGGACCTAGCACACTGCCTTGAGGCACTCCACAATCCACATTTAAGACATCACTGGTGGATCCGTTGATCATGACGTATTGTTGACGATTAGTCAAGTAACTATTAATTAACCTATTGGCTACTCCACGAAATCCATAACAGCACAATTTATCTAAAAGCAATTGGTGGTCAACCGTATCAAAAGCTTTCTTTAGATCAAGAAAGAGAGCTCCAACATATTCCTTTCGATCAAAGGCATTGTAGATCATGTTAGCCATTTCGACAAGTGCCAACTCAGTACCCGAACCTTCCCTAAAACCATACTGATGTGCATAAAAAAAGTTTGAACTGTTAAGGAAACTCCTAAACCGTGAGTTTAGTATTTTCTCAATGATTTTGTCAAATACAGACAAAGTTGAAATAGGTCTGTAGTTAGAAACAAGATCCTTATCACCATCTTTAAATACTGGCACAACTTTGGCAATTTTTAGAACATTAGGATATTCACCAGTTTCAAGGATTGTGTTAGTTAATTTCGCTATAAGTTCCGAAAAGAATGTGACATTATGCTTCAAAACCAAGTTACGAACGTTATCTGGCCCACCACCTTTACCACTATCTAGAAGACAAATAATATTACAAATTTCCGCAGGGTTAGTGGGGGTTAGAAATATTGAATCTGGATTAAGGCACAATGTTCCAAATTTATGAATATTCCTGTCACTTCTAATTGATTCACCCAGTGATTTACCTATGTGAACAAAATAATCATTGAATTTATTGACAATATCAGAGGTATTATTATATTTTAGATCATTAACTACAATAGTTTGGATCTCAGATTTATGATTATTTCTATTTAGAAACAGATTTATATTTTTCCATAAATTTTTCTGACTCACATTAGCAAATGTATTTTCATAAAACTGTTTTTTTGCATAGTACTTCTCAGACTTGATTTTCCGATTAAGAGCACTAAGTAGATCATGAATATCCACGTTACGTGGGTCTAACTTATGTTTCTTTAACGTGTTATTACGTTTTCCCATCAGTTTCCACAAGTTGTATGTCATCCAAGGACATGAATTAGTCTTCAAATTAGCCACAACACTCCTAATCATAGTGAACTTGTCAATTAACTGATTATACTTATCAATAATTAGTTTAAAAGTCCCGCCCGGATCAGTAATATCAAAATTCGTAGCCTCAAGAAAATCAACAAAAAAGGAGTCAACTTTTTCAAAGTCAATAATCTTTTTTTCCAATTTATGCCTGTAAAATTTATCCTTGAAGTAAAGAGACGAAAAAATAAAATTATGATCACTAATATCCGAGAAAATAGTGGAATTTTTAACGGTGCTAATATTATTAAAGCTACAAACAACATGATCAAGGATATTGTTACTAATTGACCTAGTGGCAAACGTATTAGTAACAATCATTCCCAAACTCATCAAACTATTTTTGTATTCAGAAACATTAACAGAACTTTTATTTACAGGTATGTTAACATCCCCAACAACAATTGTGTCCGTTTTGCTTATATCTAAACCATCCAAAAAACTTAAAAATATTTCAACGTCTGAATTAGGTGGTCTATAGATAGCCAATAATTTAGTTGATGCATAATCAGCAAGCTCGATACATATAAAATGAAAGGGGAACTGATTATCATCACACCTTACAACATTAAATTTCACATTATTTTTTACAAAATAGCTAGACCACCACCTACTCTATCATTACGACATGAGAAGATACTCCGAAAATTGTTTAGTTGAAACGAAATAGTGTTGTTACTCTTAACCCATGTCTCACTAAGCACAATAATGTCAATATCTTCATCCAACCTCTCACTAAATACAATAACATCATCAAACGTATCTATATTATTCATACCGCGCACATTACTTTGAAGAATGTTTATTTTTTTTTTATTTTTTTATATAATCAGTACTTTTATTGCTCAATGCATAATCATCAACATTCAAGAAATAGCTATTTTTACAATTTTTTTCTAAAATCTTACTGAACTTACTCATAAAATTTATTAATATATAATATATAGAAAACATGACTATGTGTTTAGAACTATCAGAAATTATGAATGCAGTTAAATTTAAAATTAAAACCGAAATTTTCAATTCATAAAAACTAGAATCAAATAAACACTGTACAAAATATACTTTGCACCACATTAACAATAATAAATTTAATTTGGTAATTCTCGAATCAAAATAAAACAATTTAATATGATGACGACTTCGAAATAATCGAAACCAAAATAAGGGCTGGTATTCCGGAATACCGAAATTCCAAATTCTGGAATTTGATGCCCTATTGGCCCACACCTGAATTTTTTTTTATATACTCAAACTAAAACTTGTAGAAATTTCATGATTTTTCCAGTAAGAATATCTCCTGCAATGTAGAAAGTTGTAGCATGGAAGCTATTCATTTTAGAACAGTAATCTAGTCGCTATTAAATAACTTATTATATTCTACCCTAGGTATCACCGTAACAATAGTTTTTATTTACAAAAATAATCACAAGAATTTAATTTTTAGGGCTAAATCAATCGGCTTTCTAAGTTAATTCATCAAGAGATTGTTATGTATCGCACTGTATAACTTGTATACAGTCATCTCGTCACTTTATCTCTCTTTGATTGTATTATATAAATATATTGAGTATCAATAAAGAATCAGTTTATATTTGGATTTTGGATTACAATCTCGTCTTTTATTTTATAAATATCAAACTCAACATTTGGCGACGAGGATAAAAATAAAATATAAACAAAATGTCTTTAATTGGTACACTTGAGTGTTTCAATAATAAAGCAGACATTGAAACCTATATTGAGAGGTTTGAGCAATTAGTGTTAGTGAATGGTGTGGAGGAAAATAAAAAATTACCGCTTTTTCTTACACTAATTGGCGCAGATGCATACAACACCTTGAAAAATTTGTGTACTCCCGTTTCACCGGTATCCAAAACGTACAAACAAGTTGTTGAACTTTTTAAAAAACATTATAATCCAGCAAAAATAGTCATTTTTGAACGGTTTCGATTCAACAAACGCGATCAACAAGTAACTGAATCGATAGCGGATTATACAGTGGAATTACAAAGGTTATCACGAACTTGTGATTTTGGTGATTTTTTAGACGACGCTTTACGGGATCGGTTGATTTGCGGTCTAAAAAGTGAAGCTATACAAAAAAAATTGCTTTCCGAAAGTAGTGAAAAAAAATTTGAGGACGTTTATAGAAATGCGGTTAGAATGGAACTTGCATTTTTGGAGTCGAAGACAATAATTGATAGTGGTGGTGCAGTTACAAAAGTCGGATCAAGTGTTAAAAAATTTAGTACACATAGTAATATGTCAAAACAAGGCCTACAGAAAGAGGCAATGAACAAAAAATGTGATAAGTGTGGTGGATCGCATGGGAAATTTTGTCCAGCGAAAAACTGGAAATGCTTTTTGTGTTATAAACGTGGACATGCAAAAAAAATGTGTCCAAAAAATCGTAATGTTAATTCAGTGGAAGACGAAAACGTGGATTTTTTTAATTCTTTGAGCTTTGTTAACGGTATTGAAAACGGACACTCAAAATCCGAAGTTGTGCGGGTAACTATAAATAACGTGCCCAAGCCCATTCAAATGGAGATTGATACCGGTGCGGCGATTACAGTGATTAGTTCGGCTGTTTTTAGTGAAAAATTTCCAAAGTTGTCCTTGACCAGAGTTTCAAGGAAATATACGGTAGCAAACGGTGAAACATTGGATGTTGTGGGAAAGGCAGTCGTGTGTGTTAAGAGTGGAGTAACGGAACAACAATTGGAAATATTTGTTTTCCGTGCAGGACATCGTGTACCTCTCTTGGGTAGACCATGGTTAGATAAATTAATGCCTACCTAGCGCGAAAAGATTCGTGAGTTTTCTACGGATGGTAACGGAGTACAAACGCTCTGTGATGGCGAGGAGCATTTGCAGTCCCACGTGTTGGGTCTAAAGTGGAAATATCCCTCTGTATTTTCAAGTTAGTCTTCTTGAAACATTTTAAGGCAACCATTGTCTTAAAGGAAGATACTAAGCCGATATTTTGTAAGCCATATTCGGTGCCATACGCGTTGAAACCAAAAGTGGAGGTGGAACTGAAAAAGATTGTCAAGACTGGTGTGTTGATTCCTGTGCAGCACAGCGAATGTGCTAGTGGATTTTAAAGTAACGGTTAATAAGTGGGTTGATTTTCATCATTACCCCTTACCAAACCTCGATGACATTTTAGCTAGTCTCTCAGGAAGCAACTATTTTACAGTTTTGGATTTGGCCGGCGCATACCAACAAGTTGTAGTAGCTGAAGACTCATCGGAACTTTTTACGATCAACACTCATCTGAGATTGTTTAGATATACGCGGCTCACTTATGGTATCTCAAGTGATCCTACCATATTTCAGCAAATAATGGATAGAATTCTTCAGAAGTGGCCGAAAACTGTTTGCTATCTCGATGATATTTTGATAGCTGGTGCAGATCAAAATGAGTGTCAGCGCAATGTGGAAGCAGTCTTTCAACAGCTTGCTAAGTATAACGTTCACATTAATGAAAATAAATGTTTATTTTTTAGACGTGAAGTGGAATATCTTGGCCACATTATTAGTGGGCGTGGAATAAGACCGAGCCCAAGTAAGATTGCGGCTATTAACAATGCTCCAGTACCTCAAAATATCACCCAGCTCAAGGCTTTTTTAGGGTTGGTAAATTTTTACCGAAAGTTCATGCCAATGATGGCGTCGGAACTGGCGCCACTGTACGAATTGACAAAAAAAGATGTGAGTTTTATCTGGACCAAAAGGTGCAACGATGCATTTGGAAGATGCAAAAGGAGCTGAGTGCGAATAACCTCTTAAGCCATTATGATCCAAGCAAGGAGCTGTACCTCATGTGTGATGCCAGTTCTTTTGGAGTGGGCGCCGTTCTTAGCCAAGTAACTGAGGAAGGCGATCGACCGTTGATGTTCGCTTCTGCGAGTTTATCGACAGCCGAGAAAAACTATTCGCAGCTCAACAAGGAGGCAATAATTTTCGGGGTGAAGAAATTTCATAAGTTTTTGTTTGGTCGCTCTTTTGTCCTAGTGACGGATCATCAGCCTTTAGTGTCGCTGTTTGATAGTAAAAAAGGCGTTCCAATTACTGCTGCTAACAGGCTTCAGCGATGGGCCATTATATTGTCTGGATATCATTATACAATTAAGTATCGGAAGGGACAAGACCTTGTGGTGCCTGATGCTTTATCGCGATTACCTCAAAAAGACGAATTTAGCGGAGATGTGTATATCCAATCAGTCAATGCGTTTTTGCAAGACGATGACCATTTGCCAATTTGTCATGAGGATGTAGCTCACGTTACCAAGCAAGACATCGTGCTAATGAAAATAATGTCAAATGTGATGAAGGGGTGGCCTAGTTTTATTACTGATCCGGAAATGAAGCCATATTTCATTCGCAAGAATGAGCTAACTATCGAGGGCGGATGCTTGGTGTGGGGTAGTCGTGTTGTTATACCATGGTCGTTGCAAAAACATGTTCTTCAATTACTACATGAAGAGCATCCGGGAGTCGTAAGGATGAAAATGTTAGCAAGATCTGTATGCTGGTGGCCAAATATGGAAGAAGAAATTGAGAAGGTTGTCAAAATGTGTGAAGTTTGCCAAAAATATCAAAACGCAAATACAGCTGATTTCAAAGACTCAAAGTGGCCAAGGAATGAACGAGTGTGGTATCGATCGACTTCACGCAGATTTTTTTCATTTTGGAGGAAGAGCTTTATTACTAGTAATCGACTCAACATCGAAGTGGATTGAAGTTCAAATAATGCATGGAACAACTGCTGCTGATGTAATCATTAAGCTTCAGCAAATATTTTCGACGTTTGGTTGTCCGGTAGAGCTAGTAACAGATAACGGCCCACCATTTAGTTCATCGGAGTTCATAAGTTTTGCCAATGTAATGGCATATCACCGTTAAAGAGTCCAGCATACGTACCTCAAGCAAATGGTTTGGCAGAACGAGGTGTGCAGACAGTAAAGAAAAGCCTTCGAAAATCATTGGGAGACGAAAGAAAATCAGTAGACGAACTGCAGCGAGCATTGACAAACGTCCTGTTCAGCTATCGTAATACACCGAGTTCTACAAGTGGTGAAACACCATCGAGCTATGTACATACTACGGTTTGAACCAAGAACCCGTTTGACGCAGTTGAGACCAGCTTTTGGAACAACACCAGTAAAAGGTATACCGAAACTAATAAATATTAATCTTTCTAAATCATTCGCAGAGAACGAAAATATACCTTACCGTTTGAATGCATCATTCAACTCGGAACCTGGAATCATAGTTAAAATTTTGGGCCTGCGACGTTATGTGGTCAAAGCTGGCGATCAGATACGCATATTGCATCAACATCAGATTCGGTCTAAAGAGATGGAGACCCCTAAATATGATCAACCGGTAGAGACACCTAATCCAACTTTTGAGAAACAGACTGAATTGAATGATACACAGCCGACGGGGTCGAAAGAAAGCGAAGCTGCTAAACAACCTGACTCACTGTCAGATGAACCAGCTGCAACACCACCGAGCTCCATAACCCTAGAAAAATGTATCGTGGATTCACCTTTGAGACGCTCGACTCGTGACAAGAAGATGCCGGATCGACTTCAATATAAACCTTAGTCATAAGTGTCTTAACTGCATTTTATTTAAATCTCATATAAAATCAGTTATACGTAAAAATTTAAGATGAGAGAAGTGTTATGTATCGCACTGTATAACTTGTATACAGTCATCTCGTCACTTTATCTCTCTTTGATTGTATTATATAAATATATTGAGTATCAATAAAGAATCAGTTTATATTTGGATTTTGGATTACAATCTCGTCTTTTATTTTATAAATATGAAACTCAACAGAGATAAAATTCAAAGCGATTTTATACGACTTTTTGTTAAATCTTGTTCCACGAAGTGGACAATTCTTTGCTTTATCGTCAATTCAATTCATATCAAGACTTATAGAATTAAACGAGATTTTGATTTCGGGTATTTTTTGACAATATGGCCGATTAGTGCTTTATCTTCAATTTCACTTTTGTCTTACGCAAAAATCAACGAAATTTCTTAAGAAATGACCGTTCGCGTCCTCATTTTCAATTGAATGTAACAACATGGATAAAAGATTTTTGATTTCAAAATTAATGAAACAAAAATGTATGACGATCTGCTAGAATATTGCAACGAGATTTCTATCAAACAGGCCGATTGTTGCTTTATCTTTAATAAGATTTATTCCAAGACTGATAAATTTAAAGAAATTTCTGACGATTTATTGCTTTATCTTCCATTGAATTTGTTGACTTTTATTGATTTGAATTTATCAAGGCGAATAAATCCAAACAAAATTCTGATGATAGGTCGAATATTGCCAATATTAAAATTATATTTCTCCTTATCTCCTGGCTTTACTTCCCCTTCGACTGGAACCTTACCATCCAATATTAAATGCCATTTTATTGAATTCATTGGCAATGTTTTCTTTTTTAATTTTGTTTGTTTTCTGATTTTTACACAAAAATTAGTTACTTGCGCACCAATTTATTTATGTTTCGTAATTACACATAAATCGATTGTCCTAATTAAATTGTATTGTGCTGAAATTGTAGCATTAGGTTTCGAGTCAGACCTTCCGCCTTGAAAAACAATAAAATACTTACATCCACTTGTTAACTATTTTTACTAGCAGTAGAAAAGCTTGAATATAGTGTACTAAATTAAAGAAAAAATTTCAATTTCGACCATTTTCCAAAAAAACACAAATGACACAACCATAAATCCTAAAATCCTAAATTTCAATGAATTAGGTTACCAGCACCCAAATACAAATAATAATGACAAATGACTTGATTTTTTGATGCGACCGGTCAAGTCCTACTAAAGAGGATTAAAGGTAGTTCTGATTGGTTTTTGCTAGTAGGGTAGTAAGATGCATACATAATGTGTTATTATATGTAATTTAGTAAGTTAAGCAAACAAAAATCTTTAAATTTCATTTCTGTCACGTATATAGGTAATCAAAAACATTCTCGTTTTTTATATAAATAGGTATATGTTATATAAGCTTTTCGTTTCTTAGAAAATAAATGTCCTGCCCAACCGTTGAATGAGAATCGGCAGGAATTTTGATGTACCAGCTGTGTTTTTTTTTTG
The DNA here is from genome assembly GCA_963556165.1 of Tipula helvola. Classification (NCBI taxonomy): domain Eukaryota; kingdom Metazoa; phylum Arthropoda; class Insecta; order Diptera; family Tipulidae; genus Tipula; species Tipula helvola. Next base: position 70,063,477 of record OY744483.1, on the reverse strand, counting down.
TTTTCAATTTATTTTCAGTAAAATATGTTTATCCTGTGGATTATTCAATTTTACAAAACTTTTGATTACATTTGGACATTTACAAAAACAAGAATAAGAAAAATAAATATGTTTCCTTCACGCTAGACACAGGCAGAGGCAATGTTTTCGAAGAATTTATATCGGAATCGGATGTGAATATTGAATTAATTTATATCGTTCATTCATATTAACACTACACCACGTAGTCATAGTATTTGCACACAATATACCGTAAGCACATTGCAAGCCTCCAATCACGAATCGTAGTTTAACCTTCAAATAATTTCAGTGTAAATATTAAGTTCGTATAACGATTTCTTTTGGCGTGTGTGCAAAATTAAAATTTAATTAGAATGACTTGTAAAAAAGTTTTGTGATAAGCAAAAAAAAATATTCCATCTTTCTATGGATTCATTAAATTGTTCCAAATGAAATAAATTTAAAATAAAAAGCGATGGAAAATTTAAAAAATCAAGGGAAGAAGTAATCTATAAAAAATAAAAATCTGGCGACTGTTGAGGTACCCGATAGTATATGGGGAAGAGTGTCATTATTATGCGATGGAACAATTTTTTTTATGGTTTCATATAATTTTTGTATGGCGTGTCATCAGCTCATTTTAATGTCAAGTCATGCTTTATTTGTTTTTGAGATTGCTTTATGTGGGTATCTAGAATAATGTATATCAGTAGGTGTACTGAGTACAAAAAATATCAATGCAGAAGTTAATTGAAGGTTCAATGTTGTTTATTTTATAGTTTAATTGTTCGATTTAAATTTAATTGAGCGTAATTCGAGCAGTTTGAAATAGATAAGCGACTTGTATGTGGTTAACTATTAAGACAGGTGACGTTTATTCAATGTCCGTAGATTGTTATAATGCCATTACAAATACCTAATTACACAGTTTAATAGTGCACAATATATAGGTAAACGTTCTGATATTTTTATAGTTACTGGAATTGAATAACGAAACAGTTTTTTTTGCAAGAAAAATGTTTGAAACGACGTATTTATCAGGATTAATGAAGAAACGTGACTAATAACAAATTATAATGCTTATCAATCGACGATTTCTATGGAACATTTTTCTTAAACGACATTTTAGCTTCTTGATAAAAGTTCAATAAAAGTTTGATATTAATTAATAAAAAATTGATGTTGGCTTATCGTTATCCGTGACCAAAAATAATTTATGTTTTACGTACCAGAATCATAATTGTTTACACGAATGCTTAGCATTAAAAAGCCATTTATCTTTAACAGCGTATACATCATCCTTACAGAGTTTGAAATATCAGATCATATAACTATTTTGGTAACCAAGTTGTTACTGTTGTTTTTAAAATGTTTTAAAAGAATGTTTTTGATAGAATTGGTTCAGTGCTTCGGCCAATTACAACTGACCATTTATTAGCGGATCAACAACATATCATACAAAACGTTTAATCTTTTGGTATAGATTTTTGGAAGAAATTGGAGCTACATATTTTGGTTACCAAATCGGAACAAATTGAAATACTCCACTTTGATTCAGCATCGCTTCGAAACCTACCATACTATCAAAATACCATACTATCTGGATTTAGAGATTAACAGAACAATGAAATTCGTCAGTCTTGTCATACGGAACTACAAACAATGCTCATCAAAATGTAATTTCAATTTTAATTAACTATGAAAGCTCTGGTTAGGTGAAAAACAACTTTTATCATAAAGCAGTGTAAAGTTTATTATTCGAAAAGTTCAATTTAATCCAAAACAAAATTTCCCAAATTTAAGATGTAAAATTGCAAAGACAATTAATAAACCTATTTCAACAGAATAGTTCGAAATGTACTATGTAACTATCCAAAACACATGAGAATACTTAAATGGTTACTTATAGCTGTAGAAATGCTTTGATCACCCTTCCGCAATCACTTGGCCTAAACTCCATCGAACAAGATCGGAAAGTTCTGAGCTCCCATATCCGGAAACATAACATATCGAGTAAGGCTGATCTGATTAAATGGATTTTGGAAGAATGGCGGGGGGAGGGGCGATCAGATAAAAGAATCGGATACTGTGAACTTGGTGCAATTAATACCACGACAACTGCCGGCTATGATTTGGCAATCATTATTAGTGAGATTATTCAACATTTTGCTCGACTTCGATGGCGTTTGAAATTTTCCGAGATTCTCGAAATAATTTTGGAATAATCCAGATACTAATTCCGAGGTTTCTAAGATTTGTTCCTAGATTTTCGAGATAAGGTGCTCGTTGATATTTCGTGATGTTATAGATTATTGAACAACTGGATTTCTTCAATTCTTTCATTTTTTGTCTTTCAGTAGTCTCGATATTTTTAAGTTATTCCTCAGCACACCTTAAAGCTGGATCAAAACCTTCTCGTATTGTTAGTTATAATCTATTCTTCAAGTGTAAAATTTTGTTCATGCAATATATAGAGTTCAGTTAGCCAAATTTAGAGTCAAAACATGTTATGAAATTATGAAACAAATCGCAATTTCATAAAAGAAGAAATAGACGCATTGTGATATCGGGACTTTTGTATGCTTATGTATTTGTAGTTGTTATTTTTTTCTGTTAGGTTAAGAGCAATAAATAAATAAATAATAAATAGTAAGTACCCAGCATCTGTACTTTTTTTGCCGAAATACACGCTATCAGTTTTTAGGTTTATTCGTTTGTTTGTTATTCGCTTTGCAAATGGGGTATATATTTTAAGAAGCAAAGCTCTTCATTGATTTACATCGCACATATGGCTCCTTCTTATGTGGAAATACTTCAATATAAACAAAAACAATTCAAACAAGAAATGCCGATAACAATAAAACAATTTTTTTACATTTGCTGCAACATCTTTAAATTATTGGTGTAGATGGATATATACAATACAGTATGTAGTAAGCTGTAAGATACATTTAAATAAAACGAACACAGTTTAACGTTTTAATTTAGTGAGTCTAGACATCATATCATTTTGATACGTTTCGGAGCTTGACACAACAACTAGGATATCAAACAAAAATAATTAGTTTTGTTAAAGTTCACAAACTGCTAACCCTTTCAAATGTGTCAAAATATTTTGGAATGTACATTTTTCATATTTACGGGAAAACGATAATAGGAACTGATAAGGGAAAGATTTTAATTAATTTTTTATATCTTCCGTGCAATTAGAATATTCTAATTTTGTTTTGTTTGAAACAACCCATTTAAGTTAGTTAAAAAGGGAATTAAAAATGTTACCCTTTTTTTGGTTTTTCTTTACACATCTTCATGATAATATTGATCTTGAATATGTATAATGTATAAGATTTATTTATCAACTTAAGTAATCTTGAAACCAGCCATGACATTAAAAGTTAATGGTATTTTAATATAAATTTAGGAAATGTACATTACTCTTGTTTGTTCAATATATTGGTGTTCTCCTATGATTGCAAAGCAATAGTATTTTATAGTTAAAAAAACCGATAAACTTATGTAGGTATGTACTAATGTCGCTTTACAGAATACTTTTTATTTAATTTGGAATTTATGTAGTATACAATATTTTCGACCACTCGCCTTGAATCAATCAAGGACGGTACAGCTCTGACGGTAAAAAGTTTCTAGGCGAACTTGAATATTATTTCGAAGATAATCTCGATCGTCAAGCAATTAAATAGAGGTTTACGCTGCCCCAAAGGAACTTTATGATTTACAGAAACCTCATTAGACAACAATTTAAAAGACATATTGCCATATTCCTTACAACCCCATCCAAAAATAATTTTTGTGTTACATCGGTTAAAAGTAGCCAAGGTATATCCTAATTGCCCATATTCCAGAATTTAATCTTAAAATCATTTAAGAATACAGTTTCTAACCCATTTGTCGAATTTCCTCCAAATTGGTTAAGAAATAGGAAAGTTCCATCATACTTGGCCATGTTCCAAAATTGTATCTAAAAATCATTTTAAAATCCCATTTTCAAGGCATAATTTTTTTTTTTTTGTGTCTGATTATAAATGATTTTCCTGTAATTTTAATTAAAATAAAATTGATAAAATTGGTAATTTGGGTTATGATTCAATTCAATAATTCAATTACAGTCGGTTAGTTTTATTTGGTGCAAAAATAAATTATTTATGTTTGTTTTGTGTTATTGGTGATACATCTTACATTCAAATAAGTATTGTGACAGTTCCTGTGCTTTTCGTGCTACGTATAATAACAAAGCAACCTTGATTATACAGGCCATAATCTAAAAATCGAAGCTTTTAAAAGGGAATTAGAAACGACGAAAAAACCAAAATTTTCATAGTAAAACACATAAAACATATGGGAAATCACTTTTTTTCCGAAGACAAATTTGTAAATGAAAACGTTCGTAAATTCTTAATTATGATTTTTCAAATATTTTCATAAATGTTTGAATTTCCACATATATAAATCTCGTTTTCATTTTCTTGTAATAATTGATTTATTTAAACCACAATATAAAAAAAAGTTCATAACAACAGCTTTCTGGTCAAATTAAAAAGAAAAGCTTACTACAAATCGTGTGCATTAAGTCAATATACATAGATGGCAGTGGGTAGCAAACATTTTGAAAAATCATAGCAAAAATTGCGATCTGGGAAAATTTGAGTTCAAAGATTGTAGGAAAAGCAAAACAAATTCAGAAAATATTAAGAACGTGTCATGATTGTGTGATTAAATAATTTTGTTTCGTATTTCTCTGCCAACAATTATAGACATCTAACGTACACTAGTAAAACTAAAGATAAATGTAGCAAGTATTATTTTAATTTGTCAGAGCTAACTTTGATGTATTTTTCAAAATGAAAGTTTCAAAAATATATTTTAGGAATAATTTAATTTTAAAATTTCTGCAATTAATATTTACTTAATACCAACATACCCTTCTTGTATATTGCTGCTAAAGGTATGTAGAACACTTTTGTATAAACATTTTGTAACATTTTTGCTATTTTCATTAAAAAACTTCAAGCTAAAAAACACCATTTTTACTATGGATTCCTATGGAAATCAGTGAAAAGTTATACCACTAAAAAAGCTTCTAAAAAATACGTCATAATGATTATGGCTCTATACTCTAGAAGGCTCTGATAATAAACATAATTAGAATGGTGCAAAGTTGTGCAATATGCACCAAACCGGTCAATGGTCGCGAATCGTTTGTTTGCTTTGGACAGTGTAAAAAGCATTTTCATTCATCTTATTCATGAGGTAAATTTCGAGAAATGGGCAAAATTATTCAGGGACAGCCAGTTCGCCAAGTTCGTTTGCGGCAATTGCCAGATAGTTGTAAAAGAGGATCTGCGTTCTGAAATAATGGGCCTTAAGGAAACAATCGACGATCTAGCTGGCTGATTAACTATGCATAACTCGGACGCACAAATCGAAGAGTTACAAAAAATATCATTGGCACCAATCTTCTTAAGGCGCCTATATACCTATTAAAAGCCAAGTATTTGGTCTGATTTTTGATAGGTGCCAATTAAAAACGGATAACATCAACTCGACTGATTTCAGATTAATCAATCGGAATTCTGCACCACAGCTGTCAGATCTAGTGCTAAGTATCTCAGGATGCAAATGCAAGTGCAACTATATGCAGTGATGAGTATTAGAATACTCAGTTCCAACTCAACACTCAGCCATTTTCCAGTCCAGCGGTTTGCATGTAGCACCAACTAAATCACCTTCAGTTTCAGAAAAGAAAATTAAGTCTAAATTAATTATTATACAACAGAATATTCGTAGTTTATACGTAAAAGTTTAATTTATTTTTAGCAATAATGTGGCTGCCCTTGAGATGCTGCCGCAAATCAATTTATTATCGGAGGTGTAGATTAACCAATATCATCTAGAAAATTATCAAATTCCTGGTTTTCAAATCTATGGAAACTTTAATTTTTTAAACAGAGCCGGTGGAGTGGTGGTATACGTTAAGGAGGAAATTAAATATAATGCGATTTTTTGTATTGTAAGTGTTAGTGCTGACATTATTCAGATAAACATCAAATTTAACTATAGTTTGTTCTCAATCATTTGTGTGTATAAACTCCATGGTTCAAACTCTAAAGTATTTGTGGATGAATTTAGTAATGTTTTGGCAGCTAATAAATCTAAAAATTTGTTAATTGTTGGCGACATGAATATAAATAGTCTTAATAAGACTTGTTCATCCGATTATATTTTTAAGATGTCATCTTATGGCTTGGAGTCTTTGATAAATGAACCTAAGTACGTATAACCTAATAAGATTAATTTTTTAAAACTAGTTTATGATTTAGGCAATGAAACTTGCGGCTTGCGATTTATTCTAAGATTGATATTTCTGATGCATATAATTGTTTCATTGACTTATTGTATATTTTAAAACCATGGATCAACCAAGATTTATGCCGTAAAATTAAACTAAAAAATAAATATTTCAGAAAGTTAGCAAATCATCCAAATAACACTGATTTAAAACAAAAAGTTTGTGAGCTAAGTAAATCAATTAAAAAGGAAGTGGCTAAAACTAAATTCTATGATATAAAATTTAATAATGCCAAAGGTGATATCAAAAAGATTTGGAAATTACTTAATGAACTTTTAGGAAAGGGATTTAAACGTGTTGCTATTAAAGAAATTGTTGTTGCTGAGCATCACGTGGTCACACAAGATGTTGAGAAAGCTGAACTTATCAGCAAGTTTTTTGTTAGTGTGGTGCAAAACCAAAAAATTAATGGTTTAACGGAGATAGTCTATAGAGTTAATTGCCAACAATTCTCAACTTAAATGTTTTGCTTTTTATGATACTTTTCCGTTAGAAATTCTACAAGTTATTTCATCACTTAAATCAACAAATTCGTCGGGCAATGATATGATTAGCAATTTTGCAGTCAAAAAAATTGCCATTTATAGTGCAGATGTTTTTTCCTAGTCAATGCTAATTTTGGTTCTGAAATTTTTCGAAAACGGTGACAAAAAAGTTATCTCAAATTATCGTCCAATAAGCTTGCTGTCCTGTCTTTACCAAGATTATAGAGAAACTGGCTCATGTAAGACTTTCAGGTTTCTTAAATCACACAAGTTTTTACATAAAATGCAATTTGGTTTCAAGAAATCCAGAAGTACTGAAAATGCGTCGCTAGAGGTTACTAATTTTGTGTATTTTGTGTTTATGTTGATTTGAGAAAGGTGTTCGATATGGTAAACCATAGTGTTGTAGTGACTCACGCATTGCAATCATATAAATTAATTATTTGATTTATATAAATTGCAATTCATTCGCCACCACATACACATTTTGGGTTTACGCACAAGATTCTTCTTAGCGTAAATAATTTCTTTATTTATTTTTCGGTTTTTCGGGTGTGTAAATAAAATTTTCGGTCGGCGAGCATAAGCATATGAAAAACATCATAACGGCAATTAAATACGGATTGCACAGTGTGACATAGTTATCACAGGGTCGCACACTCGCTCGCAGACGAGGCAACACATCAGTGTTTGACTGTAAATAGTTCAATAGAAATAAAGCTAATATATCAGATATTATTTCAACTCGTCACATCTGAAAAACATCACTACAGTTAAAGTTTGGGATTTACAACAATCCAGCGGAAAATTTAAAAAAAAAAAAAAACCATCGGAACGGGATTTTAATCAACAACATTCAGAAGGGATAATTCTAAAAGAGAAGACAACAGCAAACAAAACAACAACTGCAGCATCAACAACAGTAGAAACAACAGCTAAGTGTTCTTTTTATTTTGATTCTTCAAACAAATTACATATTTTGATGTAATTCTTTATTACATTATTTCATCAACTTAACACTTAAATGCAAAATTTTTTTTTTGTTTACGAATTTCATATAAATGTAAAATTATTCACTATCTTAAGCGGGTAAATTTCGGGATAATTTTCTTTCGTGATCAAAATTATTTTTTTTTTTTAGGAAATTTGTTTTTCTCGAGGTTGTTTTATTTTCGGTTAGGTGAACATTTCTCACACATAAGGGGCAATTTTCGCTCGTTACATTGTTTTTGTCGTGATTATTAACTCACTTGTTTTCTATATACACTTTGGGTGATTATAGATTTTTATTTTAGATTATTTTATTAAAATTTCAACGAGCCCCTCCAATACGAAGTGGCAAGCTCGTCCCGTAATTGGAGGGTATCTCGTAGCCTGAGTGCTGTAATTAATATAAAAGCCATCTGCTACAAGGTATCCATTCCTTTTATTTTTATTCATTAAAACTTGTGTTAGCTATCATTTTATTTTCAAGTTAAAAATTATTAATTTTACTGTCGGTTCGGAAATTTTGTTTTGGTAAATACTTGGATATTAATTTTGCTGCAAGAAATTTCGGGACATTGGATTTCGTTATTCATTTGAAAATAGTAAATTTAAAATCAATTTAATTTACCAGAGAATTTTCAAAATGGTCCATGAAAACGAGCAGAAAGATCAAAATATCCAACAGCAACCACCAGAACAGATGGATCAAACCGAGAATACACCCTTGGAGGTATCAGCCTCAAGCAATAAAGTTAAATTGCAACCATTTTGGCCTCATAAAGTTCATAATTGGTTCTTGCTTGCTGAAATCACTTTCGATCTCCAAGGGATAAAGTCCGAGAAGCAAAAATTTTTGCATACAATTTCTTCACTGTCGCCTGAGACATGCGATAGTATCTCAGACTTTCTCTCGAAACCCCCAACCACGGAACAATATACTTGTTTAAAAAAATTATTGTTGGAACGATTAGCGCCGTCATTTGAGAGGCAATTGGAAACTCTCATCTCGGACCAAGATCTTGGTGACCGAAAACCATCTGACGCGCTACGACGAATCCGTACACTCGCGGGCACTAACTTTAATGATAAAGTTATTAGATCTCTTTGGATTAAGAAGATGCCCGAAATCATAAGATTAGCTCTTGTCGCGCAACCGGAATCAATTGGCATTGATACTCTGGCTAAAACGGCGGACAAGATGTACGAGGTTATAAACATCGGCCAACATCAAACAAGTATATCTCAAGTTTCTTTTCGGCAATCCCGCCCCACTGTTAAAACTGATCGTACTCAATCAACGAGTCAAAACTCTGGTTCACTCGAATCAAGAATCGCTCGGCTCGAGGCCAAATTAAATGGCTTGTTTCGAGGCCAAGACAAATCTAAATCTCGTTCACGATCACGATCACGCAGCTCCAGCAATTATTCTCGCCGCCATGGCAGATGTTGGTACCACGTAAAATTCGGGCCAGCTGCGAAGAAGTGCATACCACCATGCAATTTTTCATCGTCACGACAGTCGGGCACCCAAAACAGCAATATGAATGTTATTGATGATCATGCAAAAAACGATCACGGCACTGGGTCGGGATCCCGCTAAATCAAAACCCTATTTCGTCACGTTTATTCGTTTATGACCGAATAAACAAACAAACCTACCTAGTCGACACTGGCGCTGACCTTTCGGTTATTCCAGTATATAATTTTAAGAGTGAATTTAATATTCTGAAAAGAAATTCTAATCTAGTTTTGTCCGCCGCCAATGGCACCACAATCCAAACTTATGGCACTAAGTTGCTTCAGTTGGATTTGGGACTTAAACGAACATTCACGCATGCTTTCATTCTAGCTGCTGTGAATCGTCCTATCATTGGCGCCGACTTCTTGGTAAAATTTGGACTATTGGTTGATTTAAAGAATAAAAGGCTGGTTGATTCAGCGACAAAGCTGTCAATCGACGCCACAATGGGTCACGTCGACACACCGACTCCGATCCATTATTCTATCACCAACGGCTATGGTACTCTGCTTAAAAAGTTTCCTCAACTTACAGCAGAGCCTAACTATAAATTGCCAGTCCGACACAATGTGGTCCATCACATTGTCACAGAAGGACATCTCCCTGTATCACGACCAAGAAGATTAGATCAAGTCCGCCATAAAGCCGCATTTGTTGAATTTCAACATATGGTGGAATTAGGGATTTGCAGGCCATCTGCATCTCCTGTCTCTTGTCCATTGCACATGGTTAGGAAAAAAGATCATGATTGGAGACCATGTGGGGATTATCGGCGTTTAAACACGGTAACAACACCGGATCGCTACCCGATACCTCACATTCAAAATTTCTCCATGCACTTGCATGGATGCAAATTTTTCTCCAAGATTGATTTAGTCAGAGCTTATCATTTGATTCCCGTCTCACCTGATGATGTTTTTAAAACTGCAATTACAACTCCTTTTGGCCTGTTCGAATTTACTCGAATGCCGTTTGGATTACGTAATGCCGCTCAAACATTTCAGCGTTTTATGAACGAAGTCGTTCGTAACTTAGACTTTGTTTTCGTCTACATTGACGATATTCTTGTGGCATCACAATCTGAGGAACAGCACAAACTCCACCTGGAACAACTTTTCCAAAGGTTATCTGAGTTTGATGTTCATATCAATAGTTCCAAATGCGTTTTTGGCGTAACAACTCTTGATTTCCTTAGCCACAAAATAACCCCTAATGGTATTCTGCCGTCTGAAGAACGAATTAACGCCATTAGGGAATTTCCAGCTCCAAGCTCAATCAAGCATATCCAGCGATTTATCGGGATGGTAAATTACTACCACCGATTTATACCAAAGCTTGCTGAAATACTCGCACCTGTTCACAGCCATCTGGTCGTACTTCTACGTAAACCCAAAACGCCTAAGAATTTCTCTTGGACTGACGAATGTCAACAGGCATTTACGTCACTTAAGGCTGAACTTGCGAAAACAACACTGCTTGCACATCCACTGAGCGATTCAAAGCTTAGTTTAACTACTGACGCATCTAATACTGCCGTTGGGGCAGTACTGCAACAGTATAACAATGAGTGTTGGGAGCCATTGGGATTTTTCTCAAGAAAATTATCGGATGCTGAAAAGAAATATTCCGCATTCGATCGGGAATTACTCGCGATTTATCTGGCAGTGAAACACTTCAGATATTTTGTTGAAGGTCGGGAATTCACTATATTTACCGATCATAAACCTCTGACTAGAGCAATTCAGTCTAAAACTGAACGTAATCCGAGGCAAGCTCGCCACTTGGATTATATAAGTCAATTTACCACGGACATTCAGCATGTTCACGGACATGACAATGTTGTTGCAGATACACTCTCTCGCACAACAGACAATGAAACGGCCGCAGTCGAGACACAATTCGACTTAAACAAAATTGCAATTTTACAAAAAGCTGACCTAGAACTTCAGGATTTATTTTCTGGTTCCCAATGTCACTCTGGTTCATCAATGAAACTGGCGCTTTTTCAATTGCCTGGCCTCGAAATAATCTGCGAGACATCAACTGGGTATAACCGCCCATTTATCGTAGAATCACTGCGTCGAACTATCTTCGATACTTTACATAACATTTCGCATCCTGGTGTTCGTGCTACTCGTAAATTGATTACTGCTCGATATTTTTGGCCTAGTATGAACAAAGACGTAAGCCAATGGGCTCAGTCTTGTTTATCCTGCCAACGTGCCAAAGTTCAACGGCATACTAAATCTATCCATGGACAATTCCAAACACCATCTGGTCGTTTTGAGCATATCCATATAGACATTGTAGGACCTCTTCCTCCTTCCAATGGATATTCATACTTATTAACTTGTGTCGATCGTTTCACTCGATGGCCCGAAGCATACTGCATGACTAATATGTCAGCCTCAACCATTGCCTTGACTTTTGTCAATAATTACGTTTCACGATTCGGCGTGCCCCTTAATATCACTACTGATCAAGGAACGCAGTTTGAGTCCAAGCTTTTCGCAGAGTTAACAAAACTCCTTGGCTCACATCGGATTCGTACAACGGCTTACCACCCTCAAGCCAACGGCATGGTCGAACGCTTCCACCGGCAACTTAAAGCTGCGTTAATGGCCAGAGGAAACACGATCAACTGGAGTTCGGAAATACCCATCGTATTACTGGGAATCCGAGCAACAGTAAAAGAAGATCTGAAGTGCTCACCAGCTGAAATGGTTTATGGACAAACCATCAAGCTACCAGGTGAGTTCTTCGTCGAAAATCCTCTTTTACCTCTACCAACCAGCGACACAGTTATCGACCAACTTCGTGAAACAATGCTAAACCTTATTCCAAAATCAACTCGCCAAGCCAAACAGGATGACATTTTTGTTCCAAAGGCACTTGCCGACTGTGATTTTGTGTTCGTAAGAACAGATAAGGTTCGCACAGGCTTATCCACTCCCTATGAAGGCCCATTTAAAGTCATTCGACGCCTTCGGAAACAATTCACCGTCTCAATTAATGGGAAGAATCAGACCATTTCAATTGATCGGCTCAAACCGGCTTACGGCATACTGTGTTCCACTGATGCAAAATCAGTTCAGTACTCACATAAACATGTTCGTTTCGCAGCCGAATAAACTTTTCCGTAGGGAGGGGGACTCACTTGCGGGGGAGTCCTGTAGTGACTCACGCATTGCAATCATATAAATTAATTATTTGATTTATATAAATTGCAATTCATTCGCCACCACATACACATTTTGGGTTTACGCACAAGATTCTTCTTAGCGTAACTAATTTCATTTTCACCTAGCGTAAATGATGCGGAACTCTAAAATTATATTTAGTGATATTTGTTCCATCTCGTTTTCGCTAGCAGTATCAGAAATTTCTTTGATTTACTATTGTTTTGTTTTGCTCCATCTCGTTCTTGTCACGACAACGACGATTTGACATACGATTGTTCGTATGTCAACACCAAAAGAAAACAAAATGAAATAATTGCCTTTTCGTCGAAAACGAACACACATACACATTGTTAAAATAGATTCCAAGTAAATGACACACGGCGTCATTTCATAAAATTTTTCCAATTTTAATTTTGCTTTTACAAGCTTACGGTGGTGAATAATTAGAATAATAAAAAATAATTATAACGTTTTATGCACAAATGCAATTGTGAATTTATTATATATATAAATAAATAGTTAATTATAAATTCAGTGAAATTAATTGTGCGTGTTTTAAATTTATTGGAATTTTTCATAAATCGTATCTGGGGCCATTACAACAAAATTAGTGTAACCCTTTGACGTCCAACATCAGCATTTATATTTGGGCGTAATACATAATATCTTCTTTGTGTACAATACACGAGAAACATCGATAGTGTGTTATTAAAAAAACTATTTTGTGCTGTACAGTGTGCAAAAATAAATGATTGTGTTAGTCAAAGTCTAGTAATTAATGATGGAGTTCCACAGGGGTCTGTATTAGGACCATTACTGTTCTTGATTTATCTAAACCCCTTATTTAATATTGATTTTGTAGTGGTTGCTTTTGCAAATGCCTTAGTATTCATGTACAATGAACCGACAAAGATTGATACTATTAACTGTATTCATTCTGACTTAAAATTGCACAGGAGATTGTGTGATACGCACTCCATGTTACTGGTGCTTTTGTTTCAGATCACAACATAATTTTTCATGAATTGGAATATAATCAGGCGACATATTCAAATGATATCTTAAAATTGAATGTGTCTCAACATTTAAATGCCTTGGACTCACCATTGATAACTCTTTAGATTAGAAATGTCAGACTGAAAATCTCCATAATTATCTGGGAGCGGTGATACGTAAAATGTATAATTTAAGACTATAGTTTGCCCAATTGTGGTTTTCAAAAATGTGTATTTTGCACTTGTATACTCAAAATTATCTTATGGTATAGTTTGTTGGGGAGGTACGTATTATGTTAGGATCCAGCCACTGGTTACTGTACAGAAGCATATATTGGTAATTACGACGGTTAAGCCATAATTAACTGAATCTTGGCCACTACTTCAGTGTTTAGAAATGTGTCCACTATAAGACATTTATTCTTGTTTAAAGCATTGAAATAATTTTATTTAAGTATGTACAAGTAATATTGCCGCCCCGGTGGCACAGTTGTTTGCATGCTTGCTTTAAGCTCCGGAGGTCCCGGGTTCGATTCCCGGCGGGTGATGAAAAAATCGCGGCTGGTTAATGTTAGGATCAATGAATTAATCACTCATTATCCGTTAAAAAAAATGATTACGAAACTTCACAATGAAGCGGCCAAATCCCTCTATGGGATGTAGCGCCAGCGAAAAAAAAAATTATAATAATACCGGTGTTAACAGTACAAATTATTAACTAAGAAATAAGTAACACATCCACCGACAAAAATTTACAACTACCAACTTCCAAAATTCATTTTTAATTTATACATTAAATGCTGTTATCCTATTAATGCTGGAAGGTTCAGGCTTTAAAAAGTTCTCATAAAAGTCACTTTCTGCTAAACGCTTTGTTTTTAAATTCTTTTATTTAACTTACATGGATGTGATCAAATCTAGCATTGCAAAATTTGAATGCTTAGACTTTATCAATCTTGGTGAAAATTGGCACGCATGTGTAACTTCGGTGACAATACAAGTTGGTGGTGTTCCTTAAGGGAATCCACCCCCCATCCCTTATTTTCCACCCACACATCGGTTAAATCATCGTTTTGTCAATTTTAACATATTTATCAGATACAATGATAAAATTTGATTGTATTTCGAGGGAAGCTACCCCTGCACCCCTTATGTTTCACCCACAAATAAAAGAATTTCATACAATTTTTTTTTTTTCTTTTTTTTGAATCGGTTCAAAATATTATTTTGTTCAGCATAGACGAACACCATGCGGCGAAACTCGGTGAGCGTAATACCATAAAAACTTCTACAGTCCCTCAACGTTGAAGCAGGTATTTGGTAGTTCTAGAGACAACTCAAACAATTTCTCCTTGCTTAAGATCAGCCAAAGATAATTTCATTTTTTCTTCAGATCAACTACGCCTAGTGATTTTTCTTACGTATGTTCGAGGCATCTAAAATGTACAAGGCAATTTTAATAACACAGAATTAGTTTTTAATAAGAGGCAATACCGTGCAGTGTACGATATTTCCCCGATAAAATTTAAGGTATTTCCTAAAAATAAAAATAAATAAAAATCTAAACACAGACAAAGATGTTTGCACTAATTTATTCGGTATATTTCACGTAAAGTATCCCAAAAATAATATGCATCTACATAATTTATATAACATTAAAATTAATGTCAGTTACCGTTACCGTTAATTTAGTGGCACGGTTATATTTCAATAAAATATACAAAAAAAAACTTTTGTTTACATGTGTTCTCACCAACTCTAATGTTTGGACTGGTGGTAAAATTTGATAATCGAGCTCATCCAAAGGAACAGTTTGATATAGTTCAGGGTTGGATAAGATAATTATAGAAATGTTAATATTTTGATGTACAGATTTACCAAGATGCACGGAATTCCATCACTTTCCCCTAACTACTTCTGTTTTCTACACTATCGTATGAAAATGAGTAGTTGTGAGCAGATACAAGTAGTTGCGAGTAGTTTTCTTTCGCCAATGGAAGGCACTTATTATAATTTAAATTAATAAACAATAGAAAAAACTCAATCGACAGAAAATCTAGTATAACAAGACTCATGTAGGTTAGGTTAGGTTAGAGTGGCTGTTCTCAGGGACCGGCATAGATACAAAAACGGTCCACAGCCATACCACGTTCAATTTTTCTCGGCTCTACTTACTGAACCATCCAGAGCTTATAACGAAACGTTGAATACACCTGACATCCATCCCATTGAGATCCGCCAGGTCACTGATGAGAGGATCTCCTAAAAATTTCATATTCTTAAATCTAGACGGGGACAAGTGCAGAGAAGACGGAGTACAGTTTCTTCCTCCTCTACATCTTTGCAGCTTCTACAGCAATCATTCGAGGAGACTCCTATAGTCTTTAGTGGTCGTTAGTTTATAGTGGTCGTTTCGACGACCACGTTGGCCTTTGTTTATACAAAGCTCTACTTAGAGGTGAAGCTCTCACCATAACTACATAAAAAGCGTCTGATAGTTTGTCTACTAAGTCATCAAGCTCCCAAGTAGATACAGGGGGTTTTAGAACCGGTACTGGTAATGAATTACCTAGAATGGTTCTGAAGGTATCCTAATCGGTTTGCCTCCTGTTTCTAAAGATAGCCCAAGGATGATTAGAACTTTTCGCTTTTGAGTATCCATTAAAGAATCATCACATTCATATGGTAGATAGGCTGAAATAAGCCAGAGATTTTCCAATCTCAATGCTAGACGCCATTATATCTGAGTTACTGTAAATACATAGTAAAAACAAGTTCAGATTAGTTTTAGCGAGAATGCACGAACGAATCTTACGTTCCTTCTTGGAAAACATCACTTTATAGTTTGGTGCCCTCACTCCCATAACCCGGTCTCCACTGACCCAAGGCCCTTGGATCAGGACAACGTCAACTCCATCAGCTTCAATTTTGAGCAGCAGAGCAGTCGAAGCTGCCTTGCAGTAGTGTAGATTGATATGCAACAACCTCAACATCAATCTACTCCATCGCCTCCAGCACCGTCATGTCGGACTTCCTCAATTTGATCAATTTTTAGGGGGAAATCAAATGATGATCTTAAATCTGACTTTGAGGTCCAATTTCAATTTCATTTCAAGGTCAAGTCTGTTTTTTTAACTGGAATATCTATTTTTGATATCGGATTCGAAAACCATGGGAAATTTTACGTCCGCACATTTATTTTCCATATCCTCTCAAGGTCACCTGAAGGAACACATTTTAGTTATATTTGAATTTTAGTTATTTGTGAACATATTTGATATGATTATGAAAAATTGTATCTTCTCATCAGGCCGCGTCGACTGGACTGATTGTATCACAATTTTCCGTTCTATTTATACAGAATGTTCTGTGCAGATTGTATTAGCGAATTTTACTAATACAGCCAAATTCTCTTATAGTTTTTCTTCTTCACGACATTCATACAGTCCTATTTCTGGGTAAGCTAATTTTACTTTAATTTTGAATGTTAATTAATTAATTCTAGTAATTTCTAATATGCAACCGGTCCTTAGACCATTTTTAATGGGTTTTACAAATTAACACGTAGAAGTATATTAGTATTTACGAACAATCATTCAACGAAACCGACTGATAGGCAGGATTCTATGGTTTTTATCTTATTGGTACTTAATTTTAATGTATATAATTTACGATCTTCGGAACATATTAAAATTAAAATTAAGTAAATAAAAGTAAATTAACATTCAAAATTAAAGTAAAACATATTCCTTCGGGCGACCTTGGGAGGTCATGGAAAATAAATATGCGGACAAATTTCCCATGGTTTTCGAATCCGATGTCAAAAATAGGTATTACCATTTAAAACCTTTACCTTGAAATAACCTTGAAATTTGACATCAAGGTCAAATTTAAGATCATCATTTGGTTTTCCCCTAAAAATTGAGCAACTTTTTTTATTAAATTTTTTCTATTTACATAGGCGTTCGCTTGAGAGTTAATTGAGTGGATTTTTAAAATGGTCACCCTGTATTTTATGTTTAATTTTCCCAAGAAACTTATCGGCTCAGCCAAAAATAAGATTCTTTATTCTTGACAAGAAAATAGCCGACGTACAAGACGTTTCAGTTTAATTTATAATAAAAAACATTCAATAAATACTTTATGTAAACTTGGCTAGGTAGTAATCGATCTATTAAATAAACACGAAATACGCACATTTTTTTATCTACATATGATGCGATGGTACACAACATCACAAATCAATAAAGTGATGAAACTATGATGCAGTCTCCCGTCAAAAATTGCAAGCGGCACAAAGCGTTTATGAAACAGAACATACCTAATGGTTAACACAAAATAGCCAATGAAACTATTTTTACTTACCTGGGGCTCAAAATATTAAATTAACCTAAATAAATAAAGAGGTTTAAAAGACATTTTAGTAGTTCTTAACGGATTAAGTGAAATTTACCGTTATCCGAAATGTTAAATCTGCATTCTTTTCGCACGATGGAATATTTTTTTAATAAAAATTAATTTTAAAAGTGTCATTGACTATGTGAACATTACAAAACATGAATTGGTAGTAACAAAAATTTTCTTTTATCTCAAATTTCACATCCATTTTTCAAATGTAAACATCTGTCAAAATTCATAAAAATAAATGGAATAATGGCATTATTTCGATACTAAGGGAATATTTCCGAATGGGTATCAGCAGGTGAAAAAAAAATTCCCCATATAGGTAGGGTATTTGGTTTCATGTGTATATTACACAAATTTATTTTAACAGATGTACACATGTGAAAAATGGATGTGAAATTCGAGATAAAAGAAAATCTTTGTTACTACCAATTCATCTTTTGTAATGTTGACATAGTCAATGACACTTTTAAAATTAATTTTTATTCAAAAATATTCCATCGTGCGCAAAGAATGCAGATCAAACATTTCGGATAACGGTAAATTTCACTTAATCCGTTAAGAACTACTAAAATGTCTTTTAAACCTCTTTATTTATTTAGGTTAATTTAATATTTGAATTTAGGCACACACTTACTTATACAACAAATCAAATTTAAGAAATGCAATATTTGTGTCCTACAAATAATTTAAAAATAATTTTCACATCATCGTTTGGATATAATTTTCACATACATATATCATATAGTATAGATTACCAAACTATTGTTCTTTTACACTCGTATATTAATCCTAGTAGTAACTCCTATTTTTTCTTTTTTATTAAAAAGGTAAAGTACAGTTTACTTTTATTGGTTTATTTCACCGACCGTGATAATCTACGCGGCAAAAAATTTTTTGCAAAAGCTACTTCTAATTTCGTTACAGGTTGCATCGATTTAATTTTCAATGCAAGTTTTAAATCATAATGTTATGTAAGGTGTAACACATATGCTGCAATGCAAGGCTTGTGTTGCATAGAATGCAACATTTTTAGGTGTACATATATGGGATTATTCGGCCCATATCTATAACCTTGTGGCTATAGCAAGGTCTTGCCATCGATCACCAAACCCGTCACACAATCCTGTTGAACTCGTAGGAGTAAAGCAGTAGTGAGCCAGACTGTAGAACAAATCTATGAATAATGAAGGGTGAGGTTTTTCCTATGGTTTCACAATAAACAGCTCATTTATAGAAAATATTGATAGGCCAAACAAAATTAAAACAACTTTTTGTAACTTCGTCACTTAAGAAATATGAATAACTTATAGTTGACCAATTTAATGTAAGGTAGATAAATTTTACTTATAATTTTTTTTTTCCATGAAACTACAAGAACTTTTTATAATTTATAATCACTGTTAGTAGACCAAAAAATAAAAAAATTCCATATATATCGAACGAAGTTTGAAGAAAGAATGAACATGTGTTCTTTTATTTATATGTAAACGAAAATGGGGTACACTACCGCAATCCTGTTTTTAAAAAAATTGTTGAATTTTATTTTGAAAAAAATCCGTCCACAGAATTGGACAAAACTAGCCAAATAATTAATTTAAGTAATGTTCAAAACAATAATAAAATGACCTTATTTATTCGACAAAAGGTTAGAGCAAAATATGTCGTTTAAAATTGATTGGCTGAATCTAAAAAATAAATGTCTAATTTTAAGTGAAAATCGATTTGGAAATGTATGAAGCAACTTCGTAAAACATGGCTACAGTTGCTGTTTTATGTTTAAAACAAAAAAATTTCCAATTTCCGAAACACAATATGTACAGCATTCGACCCAAAAATAAGCTTATCCATATACTGTAATCCATTTCAACCAAACCATTTAGTTTCTTTAATCTTTAAAGCTTCGATATACAAGATTTGTTTGTATCTTTAACAACACTTGCACGCAATAGCTGCCATAAAATCAAAGATATACAGGCACACCCACACATTTTATTTTATGAAACAAACATTAAAGTTTTATGTTTGCTCTAATAATTCGGAATATACGATTGTACCGTACATACATATGTATAATGTAACAACCATTTTATTGTTGTCTATATCTAGCATGAATCTATCTATATCAACAAATTAAAGTCCCTCATTTTCCGAAACGACTCAGGATGATGAAAAACAAAAAAAGCTTCCTGTTTACGATTTTCTCACAAAACTGAAATCCCAATATTTATGACCTTGATACAGTGAAGATAACTCTGATATCTTACAATTTTTTATGTGTGGCCCACCATAATGAGTAATCGTAAATAAACCATTTTTTATTGATTTTATCCGATCATCAAGATGCCAATCAATTGATGTCGTCGTGTTGTTTCTTTTTTTTTTGTTGGTTTTGTTGCACGACACCTAAAATAATGTAGGGTAACAATACCCAAGTCAAGGTTTGGTTGATTACTGAATAAAATATTGATAAAATCAAAATAAAAATACAAATTCTGGATGTAAACAGAGAATTTATGTATACTACTGTGTGCACGCACTCTCTTTCTCATTTTTGTTTAACGGCGATACCGATAACGAAACGGGTTTTCCATAAAAACGAGAAAAACAAAACACAATTTTTTTTTTTTTTTTTTTTTTGTACATTGAATGGAAATAACGTGTTTGGTATAGTGAAAATTAAATTTCAGTTTTCTTCGATAATCCGAAGTGATAAGACGCATTGGTAAGGAGTCCAATTAGTTTTTAAAAACATTTTTTTTTTGTTATGGTTTTGTGAGTGTTTAGAGAAGTGCGGCTCGATTTGATACTGAATTTTCGAGACTTTTTTTGGATTTTAAATTTTTGATTGTTTCTAGTGTTTGTTGCTTTTGAGTGGAATAAAGTTCAAGTGACGAAATAACGAAGATTTTCTTTTTGATATATGTATGGATATTCGTACGCGGAGTGTTAACAGTTCTTTTTGGTGATTATTTTTATTTTGTTGGTTTATATTACCGTTGGTTTATATTACCGGTGTAAAGTGTGTTTTATTTGTTTTGTTCTTTTGTGATCTGTGTGATAAAATTTATGTATCTTATACAAAAGTAGGTAGTTTATGTGAAAAAATATAGAAAAATGAAAATTTAATTGTGAAAAAGTTAAATTAAATAAATTTAGTTAGAAAATAGCAAACATCTGGATTATACAGTTGTAGTGGATTGTTACAACTACAGCAACAAAATAAAACTACAACGAGTATCAATATTTTGTTTCAATTTTTCCAAGCGCTTAGACACAAGGTTATCATCACAAAACACTATGTAAGTACATGTAAGTACAATTTTCCGCCATATAATAATTTACTAAATTGATTGTAATTAACTCGTACATACATAATTAAACTAAAACCAAAAATCAAGACAAAAAGATTTAAAGCTTTTGGTTTTAAAATAATTTATTGTCACCCGCAATACGTAGAAAAATGTTAAGTTGAGGAAAAAAAATGAAACCACAATACCACATTCCTCGAAGGCATTTACAAAAAATAAACCAAAACAAAAATATATGGTATAGTTGATTAGTCTCATGAAAAATATGAAGATGAAAATGGGAAAATCTGGTTTGTTCATTCCATTTGCTGTTGCGATTTTTATAAAATGTACAAATATGTTCTGTTCAACTAAAAGACGTCAATATGCTCGCGATTAATTAAAGTGTACAGATGGATCCTTTGTTTGGGGGTCCAAATCCCTATGAGGATTTAAAATAACGGGCTTATTTATATTTATCCAGATAGGTATATACAATCCAGATTTCTCCATATTTATTATACCAATAATTTTGTTGTTGTTGTTTTTGTGTATAAACCAAAACTTTTGAAAGTTGAAAAAGTTAAAAACAGAGTAAAAAATGTGAATAAATTATAAAGTTCGAATACTTTAAAATATATAGCGGATGCAATTAGATCATATATTTGTGGTTTAACAAAAAAAAAAGTTCGTTTCTTCGTTAATAGTTTACAGCAGTGGTAAAAGTTGTTCATGTAAAATTGCAAATTGTTACGATAAAATGTGGTTAAATCTTTTTTTTTTTTTTTTAACGGATGCTGGACATTGGAGACGTGACATATTGCAAACTAATTAAAAAAGTTGAAATTTATTGTTTTGTTTGAGGGTGTTATTGAACTCTCAGGATTTATGATACCTATGTACTTTGAAAGTTTTAATCTAACTTTTATTAAAGAAATGTTCAAATCTTACAGTCTAAAATATATCTTCGTAACATAATTTACCAACAAAATAATCATAACTCTTATTTTCAAGTAATCATTTATATACATAATTAATTCGTGTGGTATCTCTAATCTACTCGTCCACAGTAGATCAATTTGAATTGTTTTAGAAGTGAAATAATACTAATTGTGTTGTTTTTGTAAATATTAAATTAAAATGAGTGCTAATAAGATAACGTTGGTGAAAAAAAAAATATTTTTGGGATTATCCAAATATCAACTAAAACGGTGAAAATTTAAGAATGAAAAAGATATTTCTGCATTTATGTGATAACGTCTTCCACTTCATAGCCGCATGTTCGGAAAGTGGGTAGTTAAATCCGATTCTTATTTTTTCTGGTTTTAGAAATTAAAAAATACTCAAATTATTCATTTACTTTGGTTTTTATTTTTGTAAATATATCGTGGTAAGAACAGAGAGAATAATGAACATTGTCATGTATTCTGTCGGGGTTTATGTATCTACATGGTTACATAATTGCATAAAGTAGTTTTCATTGTTTTAATATTAAATGGTTACATTATTGTTGATGTAATATGCATTGGGACGTTATCATTGTTTTACTATTCGACCGGATGTAAGTGTATTTGAAAAGTGATAAATATAAAATATAATTAGAAAATTAATACAAAGTATGATCATGATTATAATTCTTGGGTGGCATCTTTTAATATTGGAAATGGTGCAGCAGGTGGATGTGACTCCTCCCTTCCAAGAAGAGCGACAGGGTGCTGAATATACACTGGAGTGTCCTTTTGATGTTTGGTTGACTCAATTGTTGTATTGTTTTTGGACTTCCTTTATGTTCGAATCTTTCGTGTGTAATAATTGTATTTCTTCTATGTTTTGTATTGTTTTGTTGTGTATATCTTCTATCTGGATGATTGGCTTTACTGCTTCTATTTCGATATCATTAAATGGTAGGTTAATGAAGTATTCTTCCTGTGATGTTTTGCTTGGACGTAAAATGTTCCGTATATGATGATAAGTAATCTAAGTATATCTAACACCTTATTTATTGTTTGGAAGGTGCATTTCGCTAGTTGTTGCAAGATGATTGCAGGAATACAGGAGTTATTGATGTTAGTGATCGCAATGTTTCCACAAAAGTATTGATCGATGATTAACGTACAATCGTTTGGTTTTATAAATTGAAAATTCTTTGTGCTAAGGATGATTTGATTGGCTTTATTTTGGTACGAAATTGATTTAAAGGTAAAGAACGAAAATAATTCCGAAGTGTATCGAGGAATTTCTATACTGAAACTGAATATAATATCAGTGTTGTTATAATAGGCTTTAAGATGTATTAGATCCTGTATAGAATTTTCGTCAAATTGTTGTATGTTATCTTGTTTGAGTGTGTCTAGGATATATCATACATTGTTTCTGTATGACTGAGCAAGTGGATGTGTATGATCTGATGTCTCGAGAATTCTATTGTCTGTTGGATATTTTCCAAATGGTCGTTCAATTGTTTAATAATATGTACAATTTTGAAAAGGTGTTGGTCATAGTATATCATAATAGTCATAATGTTTGTTTCGTTTAGGGTTTTGTCCATGATTCTGACCAAGTTGTTAAATGTTACTCTATGGTTATACTGTTTCATGTCGTTTAATTGAGATATCATTGCTCCTTTAATATGGACTTTCTCATTTATTTGTCTAGTTATAATTTCTTGATTAATTGAAATAGTGTTTACTATATTTTGTATATCGATGATGTACTGATTATCTAGATTGACCGTTGAAAAGCCCTCTTTTAGTTTTGTTCGGATATTTGGGTGTAATAGATTCGTATAGTTTTTGAAAGTAATTTAATTTATTTTCTGTTATTTGTCTTTTGTTAAGTAGGACTTTGAAATTCCCATTATCGAGGATAGTTTTGCTTAGTTTTTGGAATTGATCGGATGTTTGGTTAATCAGAAAGGAGTAGCGGTGAATCTGCATAATATATAATAGTTCCTGTTTTCATGGGCATGATTCCATTATTAGTGGTTAAGGAGCTTAGAGTGATTTCCTGTGCATGTCTAATCGCTGGTAACCTGTAAAAAGACTAAACGTCTTATGGACTTTTCCTTGTCGGGTGTGAATTGTTACTCCATTGTCTTCAATTACTCGAAGCTTCCTAAAGAGTGGTTCTAAATTATTCGTATTATACTTCTTTTCGAAGATTGCCTTTTTAGATGTCAATTGAGGTTGTTTGTGCCTATTTTTATTTAAGTCAGAAATGACTTTTCCTTTCTTTTCTTTAGTCATCGTATATATGTTATTACATAGTTCTTCGTATTGTCTTTTTCTTTGGTCTGCGAATGCTTGTTTGTCTGTGTTTCTAGTTCCCTTGTTATTCTATGTTCCGATAGAATTTCGAATGTGTCTAGGCGTGTATAGGCTACAGAAATTTTGAGAATTTGTCTATTAGATTGAAGAATTTTTGATTATCTATTTGAAATGTGTCAATATAATATCGAAAATTTGGCGGTTTCAGTTATTTCAAACTATACCTGGGGTGGTTTTCTGCCGTATTTAATTCTTTGGCATATGTTACATTTATTTATGAAAACAGATATTTTAAATTTCATATTGTGAAAGTAAAAATGCCGTTTGATTTCTTCATAATTCTTTATTATACCGCGATGATTATTTTTGTCATGGATTGCTTCTGTCTTCACATTTTGATCGTGATCGGTTAATAAATCTTTCAATTTTATTAGAGATCTTAGATAATTACTTAGCCTTTTTGTAACCTTTCTTTAATATGGGCATGATGTTATCAGTATATGCTTTGTATATTATTTTGAAACATTCATCAGATGCGCAAATACAACATCTTTGTTGTCTTTTGCCAGTGAGTTGAGATATTATCATTTTAGGCCTATTGAATATTTGAATATTATACAGGAAATTAATGGTTATGCGTTTCTTTGAGTTGAACAAAGTTTCTTCTTTTACTTTAAATTCGTCTGTGGAATCTGCTTAATAGACGACTAACTGTGTCTCGAAGCGTTTAATAGGGCTTTTAGTTGTGGGTATCAAGGTTTGCGAAGGGGACATCAAGGTGTCGTTACTTGGTTCACTTGAGGTTGAGTTGTTAATTTCTCCGTTTAGGTTTCCAGGTGTAATTCTGGGTAACGCGTCTGCATTGGCATTGAGTGTTCCTTTTTAGTATTGGATATAATAGTCGAACTCTTCCAATTTTAGTCTCCATCAGACGAGCATTGCGGTTGCGTCCTTCAGTGAGAAAAACCAAGTGAGAGGTTTGTAGTCGATCAATATGGTGAATTTCTTTCCAAAATGATATGACCTGATATGTTTGGTTGCCCAAACAATGGCGGAATATTTCTGTTCCGATATAGAAAGTGTACACAAAGCGTAAAATATAGGCAAATCTTCACCGATTTTACCTTGGGATAGGACAGCACCGGTAGCAACATTGCTGGCGTATGTGGTAACTATGAATGGTTCGTTGAAGTTATAATATTGGAGAATGGGCTCATTCCACAGTAAGGTTTTGCGTTTTTCAAAACAATTAATATATTCACTATCTAATGTTATTTTTTTGTTTTTTCTTAGATTCTCGGTCATGGGTTTTGTGGTGTCTGCAAAGTTCGGGATACATTTTCGACAATATCCCATTAGTCCCAAAAAAGCTTTTCCGTTTGAGGTATGGGGAAATTCTTGATGGCAATGATCTTGTCAGGGTTAGGCGTTACAACCTGAGCGGTTGCCAAGTGTCCAAGGAAGGCAATTCCCTTGTGCAAGAACTCGGATTTATCAAGTTGGAGTTTTAAATTAGCTCCACTTAATTTATAAACATTTTTCCAAGGATTTCCTTTTGTTCCTGTAGTGAGGTGCTATATATGATAATATCATCCACATAGCATAGGCACACCTTGCCTTGTAACTCCCCGAGAACATTAGCCATTACGCATTGAAACGTACTGGGTGCGTTCTTAAGGCGGAAGGGCATTCTTAGGTACTCGTAATGCCCGAAGTGGACTGTAAAAGCTGTATTCTCTACGTCCTTTGGGTGGACTTTAATCTGATGAAACCCAGATGCTAAGTCCAGAATAATGAAATATACCTACACATTTTCCTAAATTATCCAGGATGTCTGTTATCTCGGGTAGAGGATAGCGATGCGATACGATTTTTTCATTCAGCTTCCTATAGTCAATGACAAGGCGCCATTTGACTTTTCCGGAGGCATCCGTTTTTTCCCGGAACTATCCAAATAGGTGAGTATTTATGTGATCTGTTTTTAAACTTCTTCTTTGTGGATATGAGGAAACCGATAAGATTTTGTGAAACAGGCTTTTTCGTTACCTGTGCCAATTTCATGTTTAATGGCATTGGTAAACGTCAGGTTATTATTATCCCTCTGAAATATTTCATCATAATTTGAGCACAGTTTTTCAATAGATTATTTTTCTTTAGGATTAAGATGTGACGTTTGACGTAATTGAGCTATTGGCTGATCAGAAATATCTTGATCGTTTATGTGTTCATAATTTTATATTTTCTATTTTCTATTTTCTATTTTCTATTTTCTATTTTATATTTTCTATTTTATTATTTATATTTTATATTTTATATTTTATATTTTATATTTCATATTTTATATTTTATATATTATATATTATATATTATATTTTATATATTATATATTATATATTATATATTATATTTTATATATTATATATTATATATTATATATTATATATTATATATTATATATTATATATTATATATTATATATTATATATTATATATTATATATTATATATTATATATTATATATTATATATTATATATTATATATTATATATTATATATTATATTTTATATTTTATATTTTATATTTTATATTTTATATTTTATATTTTATATTTTATATTTTATATTTTATATTTTATATTTTATATTTTATATTTTATATTTTATATTTTATATTTTATATTTTATATTTTATATTTTATATTTTATATTTTATATTTTATATTTTATATTTTATATTTTATATTTTATATTTTATATTTTATATTTTATATTTTATATTTTATATTTTATATTTTATATTTTATATTTTATATTTTATATTTTATATTTTATATTTTATATTTTATATTTTATATTTTATATTTTATATTTTATATTTTATATTTTATATTTTATATTTTATATTTTATATTTTATATTTTATATTTATATTTTATATTTTATATTTTATATTTTATATTTTATATTTTATATTTTATATTTTATATTTTATATTTTATATTTTATATTTTATATTTTATATTTTATATTTTATATTTTATATTTTATATTTTATATTTTATATTTTATATTTTATATTTTATATTTTATATTTTATATTTTATATTTTATATTTTATATTTTATATTTTATATTTTATATTTTATATTTTATATTTTATATTTTATATTTTATATTTTATATTTTATATTTTATATTTTATATTTTATATTTTATATTTTATATTTTATATTTTATATTTTATATTTTATATTTTATATTTTATATTTTATATTTTATATTTTATATTTTATATTTTATATTTTATATTTTATATTTTATATTTTATATTTTATATTTTATATTTTATATTTTATATTTTATATTTTATATTTTATATTTTATATTTTATATTTTATATTTTATATTTTATATTTTATATTTTATATTTTATATTTTATATTTTATATTTTATATTTTATATTTTATATTTTATATTTTATATTTTATATTTTATATTTTATATTTTATATTTTATATTTTATATTTTATATTTTATATTTTATATTTTATATTTTATATTTTATATTTTATATTTTATATTTTATATTTTATATTTTATATTTTATATTTTATATTTTATATTTTATATTTTATATTTTATATTTTATATTTTATATTTTATATTTTATATTTTATATTTTATATTTTATATTTTATATTTTATATTTTATATTTTATATTTTATATTTTATATTTTATATTTTATATTTTATATTTTATATTTTATATTTTATATTTTATATTTTATATTTTATATTTTATATTTTATATTTTATATTTTATATTTTATATTTTATATTTTATATTTTATATTTTATATTTTATATTTTATATTTTATATTTTATATTTTATATTTTATATTTTATATTTTATATTTTATATTTTATATTTTATATTTTATATTTTATATTTTATATTTTATATTTTATATTTTATATTTTATATTTTATATTTTATATTTTATATTTTATATTTTATATTTTATATTTTATATTTTATATTTTATATTTTATATTTTATATTTTATATTTTATATTTTATATTTTATATTTTATATTTTATATTTTATATTTTATATTTTATATTTTATATTTTATATTTTATATTTTATATTTTATATTTTATATTTTATATTTTATATTTTATATTTTATATTTTATATTTTATATTTTATATTTTATATTTTATATTTTATATTTTATATTTTATATTTTATATTTTATATTTTATATTTTATATTTTATATTTTATATTTTATATTTTATATTTTATATTTTATATTTTATATTTTATATTTTATATTTTATATTTTATATTTTATATTTTATATTTTATATTTTATATTTTATATTTTATATTTTATATTTTATATTTTATATTTTATATTTTATATTTTATATTTTATATTTTATATTTTATATTTTATATTTTATATTTTATATTTTATATTTTATATTTTATATTTTATATTTTATATTTTATATTTTATATTTTATATTTTATATTTTATATTTTATATTTTATATTTTATATTTTATATTTTATATTTTATATTTTATATTTTATATTTTATATTTTATATTTTATATTTTATATTTTATATTTTATATTTTATATTTTATATTTTATATTTTATATTTTATATTTTATATTTTATATTTTATATTTTATATTTTATATTTTATATTTTATATTTTATATTTTATATTTTATATTTTATATTTTATATTTTATATTTTATATTTTATATTTTATATTTTATATTTTATATTTTATATTTTATATTTTATATTTTATATTTTATATTTTATATTTTATATTTTATATTTTATATTTTATATTTTATATTTTATATTTTATATTTTATATTTTATATTTTATATTTTATATTTTATATTTTATATTTTATATTTTATATTTTATATTTTATATTTTATATTTTATATTTTATATTTTATATTTTATATTTTATATTTTATATTTTATATTTTATATTTTATATTTTATATTTTATATTTTATATTTTATATTTTATATTTTATATTTTATATTTTATATTTTATATTTTATATTTTATATTTTATATTTTATATTTTATATTTTATATTTTATATTTTATATTTTATATTTTATATTTTATATTTTATATTTTATATTTTATATTTTATATTTTATATTTTATATTTTATATTTTATATTTTATATTTTATATTTTATATTTTATATTTTATATTTTATATTTTATATTTTATATTTTATATTTTATATTTTATATTTTATATTTTATATTTTATATTTTATATTTTATATTTTATATTTTATATTTTATATTTTATATTTTATATTTTATATTTTATATTTTATATTTTATATTTTATATTTTATATTTTATATTTTATATTTTATATTTTATATTTTATATTTTATATTTTATATTTTATATTTTATATTTTATATTTTATATTTTATATTTTATATTTTATATTTTATATTTTATATTTTATATTTTATATTTTATATTTTATATTTTATATTTTATATTTTATATTTTATATTTTATATTTTATATTTTATATTTTATATTTTATATTTTATATTTTATATTTTATATTTTATATTTTATATTTTATATTTTATATTTTATATTTTATATTTTATATTTTATATTTTATATTTTATATTTTATATTTTATATTTTATATTTTATATTTTATATTTTATATTTTATATTTTATATTTTATATTTTATATTTTATATTTTATATTTTATATTTTATATTTTATATTTTATATTTTATATTTTATATTTTATATTTTATATTTTATATTTTATATTTTATATTTTATATTTTATATTTTATATTTTATATTTTATATTTTATATTTTATATTTTATATTTTATATTTTATATTTTATATTTTATATTTTATATTTTATATTTTATATTTTATATTTTATATTTTATATTTTATATTTTATATTTTATATTTTATATTTTATATTTTATATTTTATATTTTATATTTTATATTTTATATTTTATATTTTATATTTTATATTTTATATTTTATATTTTATATTTTATATTTTATATTTTATATTTTATATTTTATATTTTATATTTTATATTTTATATTTTATATTTTATATTTTATATTTTATATTTTATATTTTATATTTTATATTTTATATTTTATATTTTATATTTTATATTTTATATTTTATATTTTATATTTTATATTTTATATTTTATATTTTATATTTTATATTTTATATTTTATATTTTATATTTTATATTTTATATTTTATATTTTATATTTTATATTTTATATTTTATATTTTATATTTTATATTTTATATTTTATATTTTATATTTTATATTTTATATTTTATATTTTATATTTTATATTTTATATTTTATATTTTATATTTTATATTTTATATTTTATATTTTATATTTTATATTTTATATTTTATATTTTATATTTTATATTTTATATTTTATATTTTATATTTTATATTTTATATTTTATATTTTATATTTTATATTTTATATTTTATATTTTATATTTTATATTTTATATTTTATATTTTATATTTTATATTTTATATTTTATATTTTATATTTTATATTTTATATTTTATATTTTATATTTTATATTTTATATTTTATATTTTATATTTTATATTTTATATTTTATATTTTATATTTTATATTTTATATTTTATATTTTATATTTTATATTTTATATTTTATATTTTATATTTTATATTTTATATTTTATATTTTATATTTTATATTTTATATTTTATATTTTATATTTTATATTTTATATTTTATATTTTATATTTTATATTTTATATTTTATATTTTATATTTTATATTTTATATTTTATATTTTATATTTTATATTTTATATTTTATATTTTATATTTTATATTTTATATTTTATATTTTATATTTTATATTTTATATTTTATATTTTATATTTTATATTTTATATTTTATATTTTATATTTTATATTTTATATTTTATATTTTATATTTTATATTTTATATTTTATATTTTATATTTTATATTTTATATTTTATATTTTATATTTTATATTTTATATTTTATATTTTATATTTTATATTTTATATTTTATATTTTATATTTTATATTTTATATTTTATATTTTATATTTTATATTTTATATTTTATATTTTATATTTTATATTTTATATTTTATATTTTATATTTTATATTTTATATTTTATATTTTATATTTTATATTTTATATTTTATATTTTATATTTTATATTTTATATTTTATATTTTATATTTTATATTTTATATTTTATATTTTATATTTTATATTTTATATTTTATATTTTATATTTTATATTTTATATTTTATATTTTATATTTTATATTTTATATTTTATATTTTATATTTTATATTTTATATTTTATATTTTATATTTTATATTTTATATTTTATATTTTATATTTTATATTTTATATTTTATATTTTATATTTTATATTTTATATTTTATATTTTATATTTTATATTTTATATTTTATATTTTATATTTTATATTTTATATTTTATATTTTATATTTTATATTTTATATTTTATATTTTATATTTTATATTTTATATTTTATATTTTATATTTTATATTTTATATTTTATATTTTATATTTTATATTTTATATTTTATATTTTATATTTTATATTTTATATTTTATATTTTATATTTTATATTTTATATTTTATATTTTATATTTTATATTTTATATTTTATATTTTATATTTTATATTTTATATTTTATATTTTATATTTTATATTTTATATTTTATATTTTATATTTTATATTTTATATTTTATATTTTATATTTTATATTTTATATTTTATATTTTATATTTTATATTTTATATTTTATATTTTATATTTTATATTTTATATTTTATAT
The DNA here is from genome assembly GCA_963556165.1 of Tipula helvola. NCBI lineage: Eukaryota > Metazoa > Arthropoda > Insecta > Diptera > Tipulidae > Tipula > Tipula helvola. The sequence continues at coordinate 70,030,976 of OY744483.1, read as the reverse complement.
TTTATATTTTATATTTTATATTTTATATTTTATATTTTATATTTTATATTTTATATTTTATATTTTATATTTTATATTTTATATTTTATATTTTATATATCTATTATATATTATATATTATATATTATATATTATATATTATATATTATATTTTATATATTATATATTATATATTATATATTATATATTATATATTATATATTATATACTATATATTATATATTATATATTATATATTATATATTATATATTATATATTATATATTATATATTATATATTATATATTATATATTATATATTATATATTATATATTATATTTTATTTATTATATTTTATATTTTATCATTGATGCAAAGTTCTATCTCTTCTATAAATTCATTTTAAAACGGTTTTGCATGATATGTCATGTTGCATTAAATACTGAAGACATAACCACGCTTCTTTTATCGATTTCTAGCTTCTAAGGATGCTTATTACAACGGTTTACAGGGTAGTTAAAGGGTTTCAATGATTGCTTTATAAGCTTAAAATTGGTTAACTTTAAGCACTCTAGATTATGGTATAATGTGTGAAATATACGGAGTCGTCGCCGAAATGTGGCAGACACACGTATTGAGTTATATGTTGTTTCTTAATCTCATGTGGACTAGTGCTTTGGCCTTTCTCTGTGACTTATAATTAGCCCACTAGTTTGGAATATAGAACACAATTTCTCTTCAAAAGTTGATTTGGTTTTTTTTGTATGCCTTTATTATTTTGTTAATCAAAGGTATTTAAATTTTATTTATGCGGTCGTCATTTCGATTAAATTTTAATGTCAAAAATTGTAAGAAGGAAAATCCTTCTTTTTAAATAAAATTTAAAATGGGTGACTTCTAATCTTTAATATACATCAACCTTTTTGTACCCATATTTATATTTCCCAATTTTAATAGCTACTCCAAAAAAACTCATAATTTTGGTTTGTTGGCTGTAATCATAAGATTTAAGCAAGAATGAATATTACTTTGATTTTTGTTGTTGTTGTTGCGAGTAAGAATAATATAGTATGGTAATATTTGCTTAATTCAAATCTCTTATAGAAACACCAACATCAAAAATTCTATTTTGGTGCTTTATAAACCCAAAACGGCCTTAAACATTTAATCCAGTTGAAACTTTTGTCGCTATATTAAGTAATTTTTTTTGTTATAAAGAAAAGGAAGACCTTTTTTTCAAGATCTGTGTGTTTTATGTGCAATACTATAACAATTTTTTAATACATAATTCAATTAAATCAAAACTCGGAATTTTTTTTTTTTCAGCTCACACTTGAAAATAATTTAAAATTGTGCTACTGCCTTTTAAAAATCTTATTCGTTCATGCAGCGATATTTTGTTAAACCAACAAAAAAAATGAAAAGATAAATTTCCAGTGATTGAATCAAACTTTATTGCGTAAGAGAAGATTTGAATTTTTTTTTTTTTTATTGTACATATATTTCTTGAACATTTCTATTCTATTTATATCGTGAGGCTTAAGATAGATACAAAAAAAAAGAAACAAAAGAAAAACCGTAAACATTTCACTTTTAATTTTACGACTTAAACTAACTGAAAATAATAACAGCCATGGCCATTAATTTTAGAGTTAATATTTATTCTCTCTATATAGAATATAAATGCGTATAGAGCATCAAATAAAATACTGATTGTAGACTAAGATTTTTCAAGCGTTTGGGGACGAGTAAATAATAGGGAGTGTCATAAACGAATTATTTGATCGTTTATATTATAAGCAACAACTGGCGTACATATACAACAAATGGTGATGATGACTTTAATAATTTTTGTAATTATATTAAGTTTTGGAATATAATACAACAATGGTGACAATGAGAATTAATTGTTTTGTTTATTTAAAGGTTATTTAGCTATTTTTATATTTACAGTAGTATAGTGATGTTATATTATGTATAATTATATCCTTTTCGGGTGGATTGTAACCCCAATATATAGTATATGAATTCTAAATGAGTCTTTAAATTTTGTGTGACCTATAGAATACGTGTACCAATCGTTTAATTGGTATTAGATTGCATGAAATTCTATCACTGTAACGACCATCATTTGAAACCGATTTAGTTTTTCTGCGAATATTTTTACATACATATATGGATTTGAATATCAATTTGGAGTAACAATTGAGACATTTCTATAATGATTATTACTATTTGAAGAGTTTTCATAAAATGTTTTTTGAGAAATTTTCTAACTAAATGGTTGATGGTTTTATAACGAGTAGAAGTTATATTTTATAGTATTCGATAATAGAAAATTTTTAGAAAAAATATTTTATCTTCCCCAGTATATTGTCAAGATATGATCACAAAAATACACTTTTTAATTTAATTTCGGCAACCATAAACCGCTTACAGATCCGAGTACCCAAAACTTGTATGAATTAAGGGTCGTTAGAAAGTTTTCTGTGGCAACAACGGCTACTTATTCGCAACATTTTACTGGCAACAAGGTTCTTTTGGTGGATTAGGCACTGGTCGAGTTTATACCCTTGAAAAATGCAACAGAATAAACCATTTAATAATTGAAAAGAAATCAACCATAGTAAACAATTATTTTCCCTGTATTTACTTAGCAATAAAATTCAACTGACCTTTTTGTCCGGAAGATTAGTTTTTTGTTAAAGAATTTTTTTAAGGATTATTTATATTTCTTACTTTTCGTATAGTGATAAAAAACAACAAATAGCGTTTCTTCAAAAAGGAAAGCGTCAGTCATTTTTGCAGGATAAAATTATAATGTCGAATATTTCGTAAACTTTCATTTCGATTTTCAAATAAGATTACAAAAAAGAAACAAACACATTATCCAAATTGAACCTAAGTAGCAACTGCACACATGGATTTCAAATTACAAGTTTCAATTTGGTCAAATTACCGTTTCAATTGTATACGAATTACTCTACAAATACAACAAACAAAAACAATTTATTTTCCTTTTCCAATTTCCCTAAAACATAATTAATTCAATTCTATGTAATATATTCCTTATTTTTGTAAACGAAATCTTCTCTAACTTATCGTCTTTGCTGGAAACATCTTTTTCTTGTTATGATATAACGACGTACACGAGTACATACATACGTAAATATTTGTTATTCTTATCAAATTATTGCATTGGACCGAACTGTATAATTTATAATTTGAAATTCTATTTTGCCATAAACATAAATATACATGTAAAGAACATCATCTCACAATAACAAAACGATCAAGTTGATTCAACCATTTTAATAATTTATATTTCATGTGCTTCACTGTAACGAGATAATAAATGATTTTATATGAAAACGGTAGAACATATTGTGTAAGATTTACGCTGATGAATATTGTAGAAAGCTCATCATTGCGTAAATGAAATAAAATTGGCTTACAATAAAGCACGATTTTATTTTGTATTAGGCGTTAGATGGTAAAGTAAAAAAATAATATTTTAAAAGAATTATTTATTTGGATATGGCCTCCATCGCTCAGTCAAATTGCTATGGTAATATAAATTAAAAAGCAAGCTTATTTTGCAAGAAAGCTTAACAATAAAAGGCCCCTAATGGAATGTTATGACTATGTTGTGCTAGTGCATATGAACCGTAATGAATGGTATTGAAGGCTTTTAGCTTACAGCGCTCATTAAGTTACAAAGTTTTGTGCAGCAATAATTTTTAGAATAATTATGATCATTTATGGAGCTTTGGGCGAAACTGTTAGATTATTTTGACACAATCTCTTTTTATTTTGCAAGCCAAATTTTAAATCATCCAATAAACTTTCTTAAATATTCAAAACTTTAGAACAGCTTTTTAAACTATAGACTAGACTATCTCGCAAAGCATTTTAAATTGTATTTTGTACTTTTAAGTTTCTTCAGGTATAATATTGAAATTAGGTGTGATAGTCGAGATTAACGATATTTAAATATTCACAAACTCGTATTTTACTTAAAGCTTTGAGCAAGATTTATTCGAACTTTTTATTATTATTCCATAATTTTATTTAATCCCTTTTCTTGTTGCCCTCAAACCACTGAGCAGTATTTTATTGCGTGAGCTTTTTAAATAAAATTTTTTGTTTCAAAAGCTTTGTTTTGTATTTTTCAGATTTGTTACGATTCAACATTTTAAGTTTTAGTGTACATTGTAAATCAATGCTACTTAGTACTAACATGTGGAATCTGAACTCCGTTATCCGGAATAATTATTGCCTAAAATTGATCGCAACTGCTAAAATGACAGTCAGCTATCCTGCGTTTCCTAAAGCAAAACCTGTATAAAAATGAAGGCACAATTTCATAAATTGATAAATTTGTTCCTGTATAGATTAACCATATTATTGGCAATTTCATGCTCAATCAGAGGATAAGCATTGGGTCTCCATTTGAATTGTGGCAGTAATACAGTTTGGTATTTATTTCGGACAGACAAGGGTCTATATTGTTTGCACTGGTGGACGCGCTACATCTACAATCATGTACAAATCAGAAGGTACTATGACATGATTGCGATCAACACACCTCGAATAATCTGATTATTGATAATCGCAATATACCCGTAACTAAAAGATTTCCATGTTTTTTATACGATTATCAAAATTTGGGAATCTTGGCTAAAACTTAGAAACTATTATTAAACATTTCGAAAAAAATAAAAATGGACAGTTTAGAAAACGACGCTTTAAGCTTTGAAACAGAAAAGCTGTCTAATGCAATATTTTTCGAGCATAAATTTTAAGATTTTAATTCGCGGTCATCAATAACTGGACTTGTGTCTTCTTTCAGTTTTCCTAAAAATGTGTTTAAAAAAAAGCTTTTTGGGCCGTTCTGGCACTAGACTGAAATTTGAATAAATTAAACTTTTCAGAAAATAAGTTTTTTAAATTTTAGACAGTAGATTTTAAACCTTCCTAATTAATTACAGATAGCTTGTAATTTCAAAATTAGAGTTTGAACCTTTAAGATTTAAAAAAAATAATTCGGGGTCTTCCTTCAGTATTGCTTTCAATTGTCATAACAAACTCTCTAACCACGATTATTTTTAGAGAGCTTTTAAGCTTTGTGTTTCTAGAATTAACTTTGAATAAATTAAATATTATGTTTCAGAAAATCAACTTTTTTAAGCTTTCGGACAATATTATATATTATTATTAAATTTAATAAGAAATTTTAGGCTTATCAGTCACATAAAAATAGAAGAAATCCACTTTAGATCAGTTTTCATAAATTTATTTATTCCGCCCAACGTTTCGACAAAATTTTTTTGTCATCGTCAGGGGCTATAATAAAAATACAATACAACATTACAAGAGCTATACTAACTACAAAAATGTCCATACAAAATACACACTACCAGTGGCGTAACTACAAATTTCGGGCCCCCCCCCCCTTGGGCCCTAAAAATGTTCTTGTACCTAGGAATAAATAAAAAACTTATTTTTTCCTGTTATCCAACCTCGCATTAATTAAAAATGTCTGATTTCGAGGGTCCGATACAGCACGTAATTCAGTTCAATGATTTCAAACAAATCGAAATTTCTTGCAATCAACTCAATGCTATGACGATTTATTTATATACCGATAAAGCATCACAAATTTCGAGTATTATTTGAAAAATATCAGAAATGTTGAATCAAAGTATCTTGAATATTCTAAAAGGTTCTTAAATATCGAATTATCCGAAAGTATGTAAAACCAAAGGAAATCCTATACGCGCTAATCACCGCCATGTAAAATGTAAATATGAATATTCTTTAATAATTTCGAATGACCTAGGAAATTAGAAAAATATCGAAATCTCGGAAAATCAACGAAATATCATATATCATGATTTAGATTTATGTGTGTAACTCTGCAAGTTCCCACAACTCAAAGCTAAGCGCAGAACATTGCCGTACAAAATTCGAATATATTGGAAAATCTTTGAAAATCTCGAATAATCCTACAAATGTCGAATAACTTTAAAAATCTACAATAAACCGCGGAACAATCTCGATTACCCCAGAACAATTCAATTTATCTCTATATTGCCTCGATTAATACCGAAAAATTTAGATATTAACGAATAGTTTCGGAAACCTGTACAAATTTAGAAAACCTAAGCAAATTTCGAAAAAAAAACGAAAATTCGTGTAAATATCGAATTATTTATCAAGAAATTTAATATTACTAATACTACTAAGCAAAATGATATACTAAGCAAGATAAAGCTAAGTCTCGCACCAGTCACGCATCCCATTTCCATACTATGGTACACAAATGTCGAGAAATTTTTAAAAATGATCAAAAGAAGAAATCCGAGACAAGGGTATATGAAACAGGAGAATTTCCAATTTCCTGATTTAAAATAGTTTTTCAAATTAAACCGGTTTTACCGGGTTAACCGGTAAATTCAGTTTGTATTTACCGTTTAACGGTAATAAAAAAGATTCGGCAAACGAGAAACTATATCAACCACATTCAATCTTTAGCAAATCAATTCAACCTTTTCTAATCAAAACTTGATTTATAAAGGTTGAATTTGAAGTGCAAAAGAAGTAAATTTGGTGTGCTAAACGTATTTTATCAACCAAGCAAACACTAAAATCGTTATGGAGTCAGATTACGTGTAATTACTCATTGATTCACCTTCAGCAACAGAGAATAAATTGTTGGGCTTCTTGAAAGAAAATATTTAATAGCAACAGGAACGATGTTTTCTTTCTCTAAAAACTAGAACACGGTCTTTTCATAAAAATTTCCTAGAAATTTCCCGTTTTGCAAATTTGAAAGGGGGATACTACTTTAACCTTAATCTGAGCTACCATCTATCTGATCTTGACTTTAAACTAATATTCAAATGCCTGGTAACTCTCGTGGGCCCTTTAAGTCGCGGGCCCCTCGCGGCTGCGGGTGCTGCGGGTACCTAGTTACACCACTGCACACTATTTACACCAGTTATAAAGAAACACTGAGTCAGTAATGATAAAAATTCATTCAAAAAAATTCGATGTTTTATACAATAAGCAATGGAACTCGTTAGAATTGTTTACCAATCCAGGAGCATTCCTCAACCTAATCAACGCTAGTGCACCTGCGGAGGTGCATGGTTATTGAGTCTTTGTGGTAAATTTGCGGCTACAAAACATGGAGATTTCCCTTTATTTAATATCATTGCCGATGCAGAGGAGATTGTTAAATCTATTACAAATGTCGCATGTCGAGATTTGGTAAGGGCACGCATTACTAACACTATTGCGAATGCGCAGAAACACCATACACATAAAAAGTGTATAAAATTTTGTAAACAAAATAGAAATGTCATTTTGGTACAGTCGGATAAAACTAATTGCACTGTGGGATTATGATACAAAAGTTAAGGAATTGCCTACTGACACAAATACATACGAGATCATTACACAGGGTGATCGAACAGAAAAATTACAACATTTCAATAACCAAAATATTTTGGAACTATAAAAGGAAAATGTTTTTGATTTGTCAGTAAAGAGTTCTTTAAATTAACTATAATATCACCGCACCTAAACCCTATGCTTTGTCGAAGACACATAGAGAGGGTATGCCCATGAGACCGGTGATTGCATCTGTCAACACACCTTCTTCACGGTTGTACAAATATCTTGCCGACATTCTCAAGAAAATGTTGAGGTATGATAAGTTTAATGTAGTCAATTCATACGAGTTTAAAGACAAAGTGTCTGCGATTACACTTGATGAGGTTGACTGGATGGTTAGTTTTGATGTGGTGTCTCTTTTCACCAATATCCCGGTAGATCTTGCTATAGATATCATTACTGATAAATGGGATTTACTGAGTCAACACAGAGTAATTGGCAGAGAGATGTTTTTCATATTGTTGAAATTCTGTCTGATTGATGCAAATTATTTTTTGTATAACTCGGTTTACTATAGACAAATTTTTGGTATGCTAATGGGTAACCCACTATCCAGTGTGATCGCAGATATAGTAACTCAAAATTTATTAAATACAGCAATGAGTATTTTTCCTTCAAGTACGTTGATGACATTTTTTCGGTTTTACCGGTACATATGATTGATACAATATTGGACGCTTTGAACTCATTTCATAACAAGTTGAAATTTACGGTCGAATATGAGGACAATAATGAACTGCCTTTTTTGGATGTCTTGTAAGGCGTGGGATTGATGTTGTCGTGACTACGGATTGGTATCAAAAAAACATTGCGTCGGGTCGGATGTTAAATTACTAGTCTAATCATTGGAAAAACCCCAGGTTTTTTAAGAAAAAACCGAGCCTAAGTTTTTTTTTTAAAAGCCCGAGCCTGAGGGTTTTATTGGCCTTTAGAAACGTTTTTTTTTTTTGGGTTTATTCTTTATTGAATTTTATTCAAAATGGAATAATAAATGCCGCTTGAAACCAAGAAAGAGCGGAAAAAGGGATTTCCTTTTTTTCTGTCTATATATCCTCCCTATTGTGCGTACACACATTATACATATGTACATACATACTAATCTATTCGGGGAATGTTTTTGTCGGTTATTATTGTCGGAGCATATTTAAAATTCGACAAAAAGTCAAATTTAAATTTTGTAATAGTGAAATTAGCAACAAAGTAGAGCGCATAAGGGCACATTTAAATAAATGCAGCAAAAAAGTTGTGACAGATACTGATACAGATAGGTCAGATGAAAATTCCTCCACTAGCAGCCCAGGATTACGCAATTAAAACCACATCACACCATAAAGAAAAGTCGGACAAAATCGTTGCAAAATTTTTCTTTGCTAACATTGTTGCTGAAAGTACAACTTTTAAAAATATGATTGAATATTTAGCCCGGGATACATCAACTCTATATCAAGGAAATAGAAAATTCCAGTTTGATGCTCGTTATTGATGGATGCTCCAATATATCAAACGACTCGCTTACAGCTTGTTCAGTTCATACAGGTGTTAATAGTTACTTAATAAGTGCAGATGATACAGGTTCCGAAAAAAAAACTGCTGAACATTGCGTTTCTATAGCAGAAAAAGCAATTGGTTTTTTAAAAATAAAATATGAAAAGGAAATAGCCGCTTGTTGCACAGAAAACGAGAATAAAATGAAAAAATGAAGGAGATTTTAGAGAATCACCATGGCAGTTGTGACATAGTGGCTGTTCTGCGCATATAATTAATCTGCTATATAATGATAGCATTCCTCATGATATTACGAGAAATTTAATAAGTACAAAAATATTTCCGAAATCATCACCAACCGCACGGATAATATCTGAAAGAAAAACATGGGATTATACCCCAACTGCCAAACGATACAAGATGGAATTTGTATGAGGATTGCTTAAGAACATTTATTTCTAATTTCTATTACTATGCACAAGTAAGGTCAACACATCTCAACGAATTTGATAATATGATCCACAAAATCTTAAATAATGTTCAATTGTACAATGAGGCACTGAATCTCCAACAAAAAATATTTGTGATTTCCACAGCTTTAGACTCATTGCAATTGCAAGGTGATTCTATTTCGATTGCGACATTTGTTGAAACCTGGTATAGTTTGCTGATGAACGACGAATTAATATCAATTAGACCTTCCATCGAAAAGCGTGTGAAAAGTTAACTGACTCCTGCTCATTATTTAACCAATATGATAGACCCGAAATATTTAGGCAAATCAATCAGAGGTGATGCAGAATACATATCGGAAAAACAGATTGCTCAAAACCATCCTACCTTTTTAGCATTCTACTTGGCATTTAAAATTCAAGATAGAGAATTCTACTCAGATTAAATGTTTAAACCGGGAGTGGTGGATAAATTAAATGCCAAAAAATGGTGGAATGTTTTACAAGCAAAAAACGAAAAGTCATTCGGGTTGCCCGAAAATTTCTGCAAATTTTTTGTTTCTTTATTAAGCTGCCCGGCAAGCTCTGCTTTAATCGAAAGATTTTTTTCATCCTAAAGCCTTTTGGAACAAATTGAGAAACCGACTTGGATTTGAAAAGGCGAGTTATCTCGTAAAAATATATCATCATTTAAAAAAATCTGAGCCAGATGATGACTAGTGAATTTTTAAGTTTTAAGTTAATTAAACCAAATGAGTGAATACGCATGTACTTTTCTTTCTCAATAAATAAAAACTGATTTAAATATTTTTTTATCCCCCAAAATTTTATTAAATGAAAAAAAAACCATATGGGTTTTTTCCGTGAGTACTACCCATAACCCCAGGTGGGTATTTTTGGGCAACCCATTGGGGAGACAACCCTGATCACTAAGGTATTTTCCTTCAAAAATGAACGCTTCGAGCGTTTTTATTCCTAACTTACTTGCTGTTAAATTACAAATTTTAAAACTAAAGCAGTTTAAATCACTTTCCGAGTTTGAATTTTAGAATTACAAAATTATTGTCGGAGTCACCAGTACCAAGGCCATTATGTCTTCCTTTGTTTACCTTTCAGTTTTCATAAAAAATTATTTATAAAAAAAGCTTTTTGAAATATTTTGGTACTAAACTGAAATTTGAATAAATTAAACGTTTCAGAAAGTCAGCTTTAAAAATGTTGGATAGTGCATTTGAAAGCCCCTCACCACATTACATACAGCTTTTTATTTAAAATTTTGGGCTTGAACCTTTAAGCTTCTAAAAAGATCAATTCATGGTCACCGGTATCTAGACTTGGTCTTCCTTCATTTTTGCTTTCAATTTAGATAACAAAGTGTCTAATAGCCAAATTCTGTTGATACATTTTTATGCTTATAGTAAAGTAAAACTTGAATTAATTCAATATTTCAGCAATATAAATGGTTAGGTTTTTGATAATATTACCTTTTAATCTTCCTACCAAACCACAAAATTTAGATTGCAAGCTTTCTAGTTTAATTTTAGTACTTAAAACAAAGATTTTAGTCGGGCGACTTCCTTCAGTTTCTAGGATTTTATCCCTCAAGAAATTTAACATTTTAGAAATGAGCTATTTCAGCTTTTAATTTTAGAGATTTTAAAAAATGATTGATACATCAGTATAAAGATTTACGTCTTCCCAGTTTACTTTCCAGTTTTGATAAAAAAGTTGTTAGGCTGAGATTTGAATAAATTTAACATTTTAGAAAATTCGCTTTTGAGAATTGCATAATATATTTTAAATTTCCTTAATAAATTACAAGAAGCTTATTTTAGTTCAAATTTATAGATTGAAGCTTTAACATTTTAAAACTTTAAATTCACCAATACCTAGATTTGGTCTTCCTTCTACTTTCCGTTTCTATAATAAACCGGCTAACAACAAACTCCTGTCAGATATTTTTTTAAGCTTACTAGTAGCAGAGTATATATTTCAATAAAATAAACATTTCATAAAATGAGCTTTTAAGCGTTAGATAAAAATTGCAAAATTACTTACTGTTAAATTACAAAGCATTTTATTTCAATATTAGACCTGAAATTTCGGAGATTTTAAAATATTAATGTCAAAGGCATCAATATCAAGTCGGTTTACTTTTCAATTTTGTCCAAAAGGTGTTTAAATAGAAAGCTATCTGAAGCCTTTTGGTCCTAGACTGAAATTTGAATAAATGAAACGTATTCGAAATCAGTTTTTTGATTTTTTTCGTATCGTATAATTTAAATCGCCTTAACAAGTTGCACATAACATTTTAATTCAAATTGACAGTTTGAATCTTGAGGATTCAAAAAAATTAAATTTGAGGTCACCAGTATCTAAACTTGGTCTTCTTTCAGTTCTCCTTTCAGTTTTACCTACAAACTATCTAATAACAAATCTTGTTGCTTATATTTTAATACTGCGGGAGTGGTAAAGCAAACGAACACGCATAAGTATGCTTTAATGGGTACTGCTCCACGCCTCCGAACTGCATGAATATTGAATGGGCCGCAGAAATCTACGCCTATACTACTGGTTGTTGTCTTACACATTGGATGCATTGCCAGAATACTCTTTTTGCAACGTCTTTACCTCTAATTATCCAATAAGTTTGGCGAAACAGACTCGTTAATAAATTGACACCAGGATGCTGATTCTCGAGATGTGTGTGATTAGCTATTAACGTCGATAAATGATTTTTACCGGACAAAATTATCGGATGCTTGGCATTGTATGGTAATTCCGAAGTACCCAACCTTCCCCCGACACGTATGACTTGTTCATCGTCAAGAAACGGATCCAATGTTCTCATGATTTTATCAATACTCCAGATTGTCGATTGGTTTTTGATTGAGATACCCTACAATTATTAAAAAACGGTAAATATAGGCTAATGTTTTTTGTAGTTTGAAGAAATTGGAAAATCTATTAATCAAATCGTATACTTAATCTGATTCGCCATTCTCTTTTTGAATTGTGATATACTGTAGGCCAACAATGTAGGCGAACGTTCTTCGGTAGTGGATAAAATGACCGGCTGGTCTCTAGATACTTCTGTTGTGCTCATCTAAATCTGGGACGTTCGGTTGGCAACGAATGTCATTCATCATCGTGGTTGGCTGGATAACCAATCTAGGACAATTCTTGAATCTGTCCAAAGTGTGATGGAAGATATTTCCAAACAGCATGCCTGTAATCTGCTTCGTAATACGGCTTAACAATACAGCTTCCATTAATTCAAGTCTGGGCAGGCTACTTTGGTTTAATGGGGCTACCTTTGATTTTGAACAAATCAAGTGAGTTTCAAACCCTTCGTCGGTTTGAGTCCTTGCACATAACACGGCTGCGTAAGCCGACTTGCTTGCATCACAAAACCCGTGAATACTGACTGCTTTCATGGTGACTATCCACCTTTAAACTTCGATTTTCGACATTCCACTTAAGTCATTGCGTATTTTGATCCATTCTGACTTTGTATTAATTGGCAATTCTTCATCCCACTCCAATTTCTGCAACCATAATTTCTGAAACAATGTCTTGACCCGTATCGTAATTGGAGATATCAGCTCTAGAATATCAAAAATCCTGATTGCCTCTGATAATAACGTTCTTTTTGTGGGAATTTTAAGTGGGTTGATATAGGCTTTGAAAATAATTTAATGGATTCTTCGTGGTTGGATAGTTACTTTACGTTATCGGTCTCAAGTTGGTGGATTTCTTCTCGTATTAATTTCGTTGAGAATATTTTTTTCGCTTAAAATTCGAATAATTTTCCCTTTTAACACCTATAGCTGCTGAACAGTAGCCGCACCCGTCATTAAATCATCTACCTAGATGTCCTTTTCGATGGCACGAGATGTTTTCGCGGATTCATTTGAATTTAGTTCAACCAGTTCCACCAAACATCTGGTGGCCATAAACGCCGTAAACGCTGTACTTTATGTCACCGTATTTAGGGCATAAGGTTTGATGCGTTGTTGCTTATGTCGCCATAATATTATTTGATGTTTTCTGTCGTATTTACGAATGCCTATCTGGCGGTACATTTTTAATAATAATATCCGCGCCTAGCAAAATATCGACTGTAGCGGGTTTATGAAAATATGGATCTGCTAATTCGATCCCCTTTAAATTATTTAGCTGACTGATATTCACTGGATTTGTCGATAGTGATGATGTTATTTTGGAAATGATGAATGCTTTTATCAATGCTAAACTATTAAACTGTTTTCGGTCATTCCGTGAGATTTGCCCATACTTGTTTGCCCAATGCCTGTCATGAGCGTCGTTTCACTGGTACATGGTAAGCCTAACTTTTGAACAAAACTTTCAGTCACAAATGAAGCTTGAGAAGCTGTGTCTAGTAGCACCCTACCAGGCCTGCGTGCACCGTTGCTGTCGATTGCATTGATTATAGCGGTCGGTATAATAGATACTTCATCTATTTTATCTTCTTCGGCTTTATGATTGTACAAAGTACAGTATGATGTTGATTCCATATGATTCGAGGCGGGTTGGCAAGTTGGTGCTGACTAGGTTTAGGCAATGGATTCGTATCAGCATGTAACACGGAGTGATTCTCCCTTAACATTGTCGGCATCTGCTTCTGGCTCTGCAATCGTATACTGTAAAAGCATCTTGCATGCTTCCCTAATAAACTTCTGCGTTCATCCACGGAGAGTCCTTTGGATTTATCGCAATCGATCAGTTTGTGATCAGTTCACTAATATTGCAAGCGATGCACGTCGAGCTCGTTAGTGTCGTGTAAACTCTTTAGCCCATTGACTTCTTGTTTCGCCGTTTAGTTTATGTAGCATCAGGTATACCAGCCACGGATCTATAGATTCTGCCGTTTCGCTCAACGCTCTCAAGCCACGTACTACCTCATCGGATGTATCTAATAGCTTCGTTGTAATTGGCTTCGGTGATTTTAAATTGTTTAACGAGTGAGTAGATCAACCAAATATTGAAATTTTTGCACGGTTGGGATGGTTTCGTTCTCATGAATATTGGAGGCAAAGATATTGAAGAAGCTCTGCCATTCTATGCTTTCGGTTTGCTTTCGTTAAGCTTCACCACCGCAAAGAACTGTTTATCTTCGGCTTCCATTAAACGAGACTCTTGCTCGTGATTAACTGCAAATACTTCAGCTTCGACTTCCCCAAACTTCGTTAGTAACTCATGAGATCGGCTTGCTTTCAATCGTATTTCCTCTAAGGTTTTGGGAGAATTGACCGTTATATTCCTTGCAAATTTAGCAAGTCTGGTTAACGCTAATATGCACCGAATATCAATTTCTTCACGTAAAGTTATTGCGCCGTAAAATAAGCCGGTTTTTGTTATATGGCTGAACAACAAAAACCGCGTTAATTGGATCGATAGTTTTAATTTTCCACGATTATAGCAATGTAAGTTAGGTTTACACATAAGGCTGTAATAAGGCTTGTACTTATCTGTAATTGTACGTGGTGTGCAATTTACTGCTATGTTCTGGGTCAATAAAATGTGGTTGCTACACGTCTAGCAATCCGGCTCGAAGGACCATGTGCGAATTCCAGTCGACACTGTATTCTAGATTCGGTTGCTTTATAATTGTGATATACAATATGGTAATGCGTAAATAACAGTTGATACCAGTATTTAGGTACAATAGAATAACCTCCAATTTGGCGAACGGCTTGATTAAATAAATCCAATTAACGCTTGATTAAAACGCTCGGGCGATGATGAAAGAAATATATCAATCCGATTACAATTTAACATTCAAAACAATAATAAATTGTAATGCAAATTTTCTTACAGGTGCGAAATACACAAATTTTTAGTTATTTAGAACAACAAAATTTAGAACTTAAGTTTTTAAACTAAATTTTAGAGCTTGAATCTTTAAGATTTTACAAAATAGTTTCGGGGTCGCCAGACTTCTAAAGAAACAAGATACTTCTCACTCGGCTCACTAGCAATCACCCGGTGCACCAGAGTTAAATATTGTTTTGAATAGCACAAACAATCACAGCTGTTCCTTTAATAAAATTCTATAATTAAGTAAATTGAAAAATCACATAAAACCAAAATACCACAATTAATAAAATGATAAAAAACTGAAATTAATTACGTAATTACGAATCGAATAATAATGAAATAATTATATTACCGCAACGAAAAGCAATTAACAAAAAAAACATTAAAATTAAAATTTAATCGAACATTAAAATTCAACGAAAAGTACCAAACGTAACCAAATTATGTCGAATTTGAAAATTATTATTGACAAAACTGTTTATCTCTGGTTGGCCCAATTCCAAAAAAATAAAAATGTTAATTTATGTAAATGCATATTATAATGTTGTATGTTTCTGAAAAATTAAATATTTAATCGGATTTTCGCAGAAACTCCATGTTGATGGAGGTGAGAAAATAAAAACCGGTTCGACAGAAACAAAAAATTGTTCATTTGATAAAAAAAAAAGTTAAACTCAAGTAAGTCTGCCAAATTAGATTTCAAATATTTTTTTACTATTTAAATTAATACCTGTAATTGCCGTTGCAATTTTCAATTATCCCGTATTTTGATTCCATATTGTCCCATCGTAAATTCTTTCTAATTAAGTGTCGTATTTTCCACGGTCATTTTTAGATACGTCTAGTGCACTGCCCTTTCCACTATAATTCCTGGATTATCTTTCAATAACATCTCACATTTTTTTTACATTAAATGACAGAATTCTTTTCTAACAGGTGTTGTTAAAGTTGCAATCATTTTGTACTATTTTTAAAATTTCTTCAAAATATTTATAAAATTTTACGAATGTTGACACGATTTTCATTTTGACTGATAGCGATCGTATATCAACTTATTTGTAACAGTTTTATAAATATTTTATCAAATTATTAAAATAGTACAAAAATTCGAAATCTAACAATACACATGTTGAAGAATAATATTTGTCTGAAGTAAAATGTTTTTAAAACCCCGAGTAACCACGTGTCACAAAAAAGCGACAAAAATTTCACATAAAATGGTGATTGATGGAAAAAAAATGTGGCAAAAAGTTGTCACAATATGGATGAAAATGGGGGGGATGGTAAATATGGATGGGGTTGACGCCGATTGTCACGCGTAAACGAACATTTTGTAAATCAAATTTGTCGGTTTTTGGTGGAATATTTTTGAAATATTTGTTGAACATTTAGTCACAAATTCGACAGTTTTTTTATGGTAATAAAGTCAAATATTTCTTCGATATTTTCTGAATAATTGGTGGTTTAACTGTGGAACTAATTATGAACTATTTGTTGAAATTATAACCACAAAATCGATAGTTTTTTTTTATAATATCACTTAATTATCAACAATTTTGTGGATATTTGTTGGTTTATTGATGCAATTATGCGTAAGAAAATTCTTTATGACCCTACTTAAATAATTTTGTAAAAAATACTCCATTGTATGGTTTATTTGATATTTTTATTTATTGTATTTAAAAAAAACTATCTACCAAAAATGTAGAAATATCAAAATCCCCCCCGTACTTTAATCCGAGCCGAGAGTCAATACAAAATGTCTCGACTCTAAAAAATGAAAACTTTCCTTGAGTTTTCTATGTGGTAGTTTGGTTTCGTACAGATAAGCTCGCACAAACAAAAAGTTCGGTCTACTCATCAGGTACTCAGGTAGCTACGACCAAACACAAACTACAAAAATAAAATTCCAACTTCATACATTAAGTATGAGGCAAGAACGTAACGTAGTGACTTTTTTTTTTTTTTTTTTTTTTTTTTTTTTTTTTGTAGATGAAAAAAACTTTCAAAAGGCGAAGAGCGGAGCTACACTCCACCCAACAGTGTGAGGCTTGACTCACTAAAAAAATCACCTACATACCACGGAAGACCCAAACCGGAACCGCTTCCGCATTACTTCGGTCTGGCCCGCACTGCTGATATCCCTCGTCCCCCTATTGCATCCTATGGATCCGCTAAACAACCCTCCTCCCTCTTCCGTAGCAATATCGTCTCTACATAAAAGGCTACCGCCCTCCATGCCTCTTCCGATTGAAGCATTACATCCACCACTGTTTCCGGCGTTACCTCCCCCACTAGTGAAGTGAGTAGCCTCCGTTCGACCAAGAATCCATCGCACCAAAAGAAAGTGTGGCATACGTCGTCCCGCGCCTCCGGGCAGTACAAACACTGAGGGGATCTCAGCTTTCCCATCCTGTGGAGGTAGGCCCTGAAGTACCCATGCCCCGTCAAAAACTGGCACAAGAAAAAATTTACCTCAACATGCCCTCTGTTAATCCATGGACGAAGGACCCTGATCAGTCTGGCTGTCCATAGGCCCTTATCCGTCGTCTCCCATCTACGCTGCCACGCCTCCATGGTTTCGACTCTAGCTCTGGTTGCAGCCTCCTTCCTCCCTATGTCCGCGCTCCGCAGATATATCTCCCGCCGCTCCTGTGCCAGCAGGTCGATCGGTATTACTCCGGCAACAGCTAAAGCGGCAACATCGGATATCGTTCTATAGGCACATGCCATTCTCAGTGCCCCTTTCCTCTGAGTTGATAGCATTCGCGTCCGATACTTCTGATGGGTCATAGCGCCAGCCCAAATCTCTGCCCCATATAATAGGATCGACTGCACCACTGACATAAGGACCTTTCGCCTACTAGAACGTGGTCCCCCCACATTGGCCATCAGTCTCCCCAAAGACCCAGTAACTACCGCCGCCCGCTCACACACCTTTCGGATGTGCTCCCCATAGCTTAGACGACTGTCCAGTGTGACTCCCAGGTATCTTGCTGCTCCCCTCGTGTGAATCACCTCCGTACCCATCGTCATGGGAATAATAACAGGTATCCTGCTCTTGGTAAGCATGATAATCTCCGTCTTGGGAATTGCCAACTTCAGCTCGTGACCTTCCATCCAAGCGTTTATTCTCCTCATCACCTGGTTGATCCTAAACTGGGCCAGCTCAGCACCTCTAGCCGTTATTACCACGGCGATGTCGTCCGCATAACCCACCAAGGATACATCGTCCGGCATTTCAAGCCGGAGCAAGCCGTCGTACAGTACGTTCCACAGGTCTGGGCCAAGAATCGAACCCTGTGCCACCCCGGCAGTAATCTCTTTTCTTTCAACCCCACTTGCCGTCTCATACAATAACCTCCTGTCCCTCAGGTAGTCATACATCACCCTCAATAGGTAATTCGGAACCTCAAATGACTGCCGCAGCGCCCCTAGTATATCCTCCCATCTCGCTGAGTTAAAGGCGTTCCTAACGTCAAGAGTAACGAGGAACACCAATGGTCTCGTCCGGTGGCTCGCTCTCTCTGCCCGAGCAACCGCGCTGGTTACCTCCATAATGGCATTGATGGATGAGTGACCTTTCCGAAAGCCATGCTGCCTTGGAGAAAGACCACCCGCAGCTCTTATGGCTGAGTCCAGCCTTATCTTCAACAGTTTCTCCAACAATTTCCCCATCGTGTCAAGCATACAAAGAGGCCTATAATTCGACGGAGAGTCAGGATTCCCTCCTTTACCTTTCTCGACCAACGCGAGCCTGGCTACCTTCCAGCGTGCAGGGAATACTCCCGCTACAAGGCAAATATTATATAATTTGAGCAGTAGCTGTGGGCAACCCCCCGTTCACAACCTTCAATACCTCTCCGGGAATGCCATCGGGTCCTGGGGCCTTCTTGTTTTTTAAGGATGCCACCGCATCAGTCAGCTCCTCCTCCGTGAATACAGGGACAATATTAACCTGCTCTGGAGTATCCTCTTCTGTCCTCAAGGCATGGGTTGGAAACAGTGTATCGACGATGTTTCGCATCACCACTGCATCCATCGAGTTGCATAAGTTCATGGAACCCAGTCTGCCCGTGACCAACTTGTAACCCTTGCCCCACGGGTCAACATCCACCTCATGGCAAATATTCTGCCAACATCGAACCTTACTAGCTCGTATGGCAATACTGAGCTCTTTCTTTGCCACCCTATATTGGTCTGATCTGCTTACTGCATCACTCCTATTTTGTGCTCGTTGAGCCCTTCGCCTTAGTTTTAGGGCGTTCCTCCTAAGCTCCGCAATTTCGTCCGTCCACCAATAGGCCTGTCGTCTTCCACTCCACTGTTTTCTCCGCGGCATTACTGCGTCGCAGGCTCGCTGGATAAGCTGCACGATTTCATCAACCTTAGCCTCGACATCACTCCTGGTTATATTGCCCTGCAGAATCGGTAGACCATTTCCAAGGTTTGCCTCCAAAAATGCAACCAGTGCTCCTCCCTCCAGCCTACTCGTATTCCAACCACGTGGATCCTGGATTCTCGTTCGCTGCGCCGGTCTATCATCGAGCACCATAAAGGTGATGTAATTATGATCACTACCCGTGTAGTCCTCCATCACCCTCCAGTCCACCACCTTGGATGCTAGCCTTGACGACACCAGTGATATGTCGGGAATGGAATTTCCGAAGCCAGGCCTTCGATATGTCGGAACTGAACCTCTGTTCAATACGATCAGGTCTAGTCTCGATGCCATCTCCATCACTAGCTTTCCCCTGGTGTCCTGCTGCGGCATACCCCATTCCAGAGCGCGCGCATTGAAGTCGCCGGCTACCACCAACTCCCCCGCTGTATCTCGAATTGCGTCCTCAAGTTCGTTCAACTTAGAGCGAAACTCCGCGATTGCGTCATTCGGCGAAAAGTATACACTAAAGACCGTCGCGCCCCGACTTCTAACCCAAACATATCCGTTGCCCGCACCGTGATCGACAATGCGAATAAAACGGGCGTCAGCCACCCATATTGCTGCAGTGCCCAGGCGATCTGAAAACCAAGTCAGAGGGTTCCTGTCTCGATACTGCTCGCTAACGATCACTATCTGCGCTTCCATCTCACAAACTAGCTGCGTCAATAAATCATCCGCAGCCCTACATCCGTTAATATTTCCTTGCAAAACTCTCATTCTTGAAGGTCTCTCCACTTGTCCCGCAGAGCCTTTCTAAAGGTCGCACATGTGCCTGACCCCTGTACATGATTTACGTTCAAAATTCGACTGTCACCGGAACTCTCTGCACACAGCGAACACTTCGATTCGAAAATACAAACTATCGCCTTATGCCCTTCGTTACCGCACTTCCAGCAACTACCACTGCGATCGAGTCCCACGCAGTTTCGCCTAATATGCCCATATCCAAGACATCTGTAGCATTTCAGGACCTCCAATCTCTTCCTGACTCTCCCAAAAACCCAACCGATCTTCAACGTTCCCTTTTCTAGCAACTTTAAGGCGGCACGTTCGTTGAGTTCCACGACTGCTTTTTTTTGCCCGCGCTTGTCCAAAAGGAAAAGGGAGACCTTAATATCCCCGGTGGGCTCGTCTCCAGCTTCACGTTCAACTGCCGTCTTAACCTCTTCATTCGTTGCGAGACCATCAAGATTCAGAATCTCTATCTTCAGACGAGGTATTAAACCTCGGACCTCCCCATCTTCGCCTACTGCGGCGCGTATAATTTCTTGCACCCTGATAGGATCTCTGCAGCGACCCAGCTCTAGCAGGACCCTCCCATCAGCTGTTTTCCTAATTTGCCGAATTTCCTTCCTCACTATCCGGACATGCATTGGCACGTATGGCTCCCAACACGTCGGCATACGTCTTACCCGGGGCTGGTTTGACTACAACCGCGCTGCTGTTTGTTTTCTCCTTCCGACGTTTCCTTCTTCTCTTCCTCTTCGCCCTCATATTTGGATTCCTAGGTGTTGCGCCCACTTCCGCGGAACCCTCAGCTACTCCACATGAGATGGAAGGGCGTTTATTGGCCTGCCTGTTCCTTTTATGGATGACCGCGACCCACGCATGATTTTCATTAGTTGGTACATCCATCATGACTTCCCGTTCCGATTCTTCTGCAGAAATGGGCTGATCCATTACCCGACTCGAGTGTGTGCCCACCGTACTCCGATCCCGCTCCTCGGACTTCCTCTCTACCTTTCTTTGGTCAGTTCGCAAGGATGAAATCATCTCCAGCACCTCCTCCAGTTCCAGCAATCCGTTCTTAATCCCCGTAGCAGTGTTTCTTTGTTTTTGCGTCATTGCTTGCATATTTTTTACAATTTCCCTACACCTTCGAAACTCGCCATCCTCCTGCTCTCTCATCTTTCCGATGATCTCTCTCGATTCATTGTTTGAGTCGCCCCCCCCCCTGTACTCCTCAGATGCTAATCGCTGCCTCTGCTTGGGGGCCGCTTTTGCCTGGGCTCCCTCTTCGCTTGCAGTGCCAGCCTCTATTCTTAGCATTGCTCCATCGTCTTGTTTTGATGCTGTTGGAGAGGCATCACTCTCATAAAGTTTATTTGCTTGTTTCGACTTACTATCCATTTTTGTTCCCACGAGTAGCACGAGAAATAACGGTCACCTATGACAGAGCTCTGCGTTATCACAGGAAGGCTATGGTTTAAAACCGAATGTCGCCAAATTCGGAGTTCGCATACTAACGACTAAGCACCCCCTTAGCCATGCAGCCATCAGCGTATGCCGTGCCACCTTAGCTTGGGTGTGCCAGTTTTTGGTCCGCCCCGGGTATTTGATTTCCCCGGTACCTGTCATATCTGACAAGCTTTCCCCTGTCCGCCACCCGGGGAGACGCCTGATGGGGGAACTAACAAACCCCACACAGTTTACGCTGGATCGCACCAGCTCCAAATTGACCCAACGGCATCCCATCTCTATCAGGTTCTTAGTATCCTGCGAGGCACCTTGATTTTAACCTTTATGAGATTTTCCTTCGGTAGAAGTATGCCATTTTTTCCGCAAAGCTACCGGTTTGTTGCATTACTGATTCACGTTCTCATAATTTCTTAACAGATGCTCATATACAATAACTAAAATATTTATTTTTAATAATAAAAAATAAAAATTTCCATGGAAAATAAAAAATAAATACAACATTGCGACTTGAAAGTCAAGGCCTATTCAAGTGTGTTAGATACTATATGTTGTTACAGAATCAATCTCTTGAAATTGATGAATATTCTGCATTTCTTTGTGTCTGAGGCATCCAACTTTTTCCAACTATCCAGATTTGTGAGTTGTACGGGCGATTCGTTCCTGCTGAATTTATATTAACCCGACTTTGGCAAGAATTGCTTTTGAGCAACTATATGGTTTAACGAAATTTTTGTTGGCTCGAATATTGATTAGAAACATCCATCGATTAGAATCCTCAGATATTACCTCTTTGTATTTTCTACTTTAAGTATGGTTTGAGTATAGGGAGACTTTCGTTATAAAATTTAGTCGTGCATTTTCTTCGATTTGTCGGTTATCCATCCTCGATGGTCTTATTTTCGTCGATTAATTGGTTTTATTGATCTTTCTCTTCTTGTGCCTCTAGATGGAAAATTATCTGTTGATTTCGTGGTTCGTTCTGGTAGGAATTTCCCCGTTTAAATCTTTGGAAACCTTAATGAGTTGGACGATTGATGTAGTTTACTAGTTTACTTGCATAGACTGAACAATCCTGATGGGGGAACTAGCAAACCCCACAAAGTTTACGCAGGATTGCACCAGTTCCAAATCGACCCAATGGCATCCCATCTCTATCAGGCTCTTAGTATCCTGCGAGGCATCTTGATTTTAACCTTTACGAGATTTCCTTCGGTAGAAGTATCCCATTTTTCCGCAAAGCCACCGGTTTGTTGCATTACTGATTTATATTCTCATTACTTAACAGCAATGATATGATAATATACAATAATTAAGATATTTATTTTTAATAAAAAAATAAAAATTTTCATGGAAAATAAAAAATAAATACGACATTTCGACTAGAAAGTCAAGGCACACTCAACGTAGTGACTTAGCGAATTATAAATTCACCAAATCAAAAATGATCAAAATCTTTTTTTTTTTGGGAAGTAAAATGAACGTATATTTTGTCTCAAAATACCCGCATAAATATATTCCAAATTGTCAACTTATTTTGTGACAAAAAGAAACTTACATTTTGTGACAAATTGGTCTAAAATTCTGTGATCACCATTTTTGGTTACTCGGGACGTCTATCAAAAGAAATAAATAATTTTAAACAACGAATTGGTTTCAAAAATTATTGATAACGCAAGTACCTTTAAAAGCACAATCACTAATGTTGTTTACTACATCAATAAAGATCTAACATCAAACTAGAACTCACTTATGTGATTGATGCAAAATGATCGATAAACAAAAATATTTTGAAAATTCTGACGAACGATCCTGTTGTTCTTGAAACACAATAGTGATATAGAATTTCTTTCGCATCTGTTAATTCTTCTTATCCGTCTCGTTAGAATATTATATCATCTGTTCGTTAGAAATTTGCATTGGTTTCTCGAGAAGTCGTTGTGTGGTGCAACACATGTCACAATCACAGCACTTGCAAATGCACTTACAAATGTATTTTGTTGCTTTAATATCATGGTTCTGACATAATTTAAAAATATTCTGGTAAAGAAAGATTTAATTTTAAATACCATGGGAAAGGGAAATATAATTTTAAAAGAAAATTTCTGGAAAAGGTAGATTCAATTCTAAAATAATTTGGAAAAGAGAAATTTTGGAAATGAGCATTTCATTTAATTTTTAAATTAGATTGGAAATAAATTTAATTTTCAAATATTCTGGAAGAGGGACATTAATATTTACAATTTTTTTTTCATTTATCTCCAATTTTAGGAGCATAGCGCGTCCCCTAGGCTGGACCATCTTACTCTGTTGGGAGTACTGCTTTTATCTCTACCCATGATTTTCTGACTTGTTTCGCTTCAGCTAGTAGTGTTCTCTTCTATGTCATTGCTGGTCTTCCAACTTTCCTTTTTCCTTGCGGGTTCCAGTCCAATGACATCTTCGTTATATCACTTGGTGATTTTCTCAGTGTGTGTCCAATCCATCTCCATTTTCGTCTCTCTATTTCGATTTCAATGTCTTACTGATTAGTTTTTCTATGCAGTTCGATATTCGTTATGGTGTTAGGCCGTGTAACTTCATTTTGATTTTTCCTTTTACCATCCATGTCTCGCATATATAGTAGTATCGATTTCACACACGAATTGAACATTCGTATCTTGGTCTTGCGTGACAGGGCGGAAATATTCCAGACTTTGTGTAACATGTTGTATCTATGTCTGACTTTATAAATGCGTTTGCTTATATCTTCCTGCTATATTGCGTTTCTATCTATCATATCAAATGCACGTTCGAAATCGACGAAGAGCAGGTACAGTGGTGAATTCCATTCATTGGATTGCTCAGTGATGATACGGATTGTATTGATGTGTTCAGTGCAACTTTTTCCTTCCAAGGATGATCATTTCGAGTATTTTTATTGTTGTATTGAGTAGAGAGATACCTCGCCAGTTCTTATATTCTCTTAGGTCACCTTTCTTGGGGATTGTAACTGTCAAGCCTTCCTTTCATTTTTGTGGTATTTCACCAGAATACCATACACACCTCTTGGATTATTGGTGTTAATGCGTTTTTAGCTGTAGATGGGTCTCCTTAGAATATTTCGGCGGTTATATCATCTGTTCCAGCAGCCTTATTGTTTTTTAGTTTCTCAATAACACTTTTAACTTCTCGTTTCGTTGGAATTTGGGTGTTGTTAGTTTCATTATTGTGGTCAATTGATGACGGGAGATTTCTGGTGCTGGTGGTGGCATCTTCTCCGAAATATTCTCTCCATGTTCTTCGTCCGTTGTTAAGACTTGACCATCCCTTATAGGTGACATGTTTGAAATTTTTCCCGTGAGTTTTCTTAAATACGCGTGTAGTGCTCGCATATTTTGGGTTGCTGCTGCCTCTTCACCTCTGCCGTATTTTGTTTGTAGCCGAGTACGTCCGCGGCAGTCTTGATTTAAGGTTTCTTCAGTTTGATTCCATTTTTGTTGTATACTGGTGGTTCATTACTATTATTTAGATTGAGTTGGAGCGTTTCATTGACGATGTTTCTTGTTTCAGCATATTTCAATCTGTTTGTACTAAGTTTCCTCCTATTTATTGTTGCATGTTTTTTACGGCGGCTTGGCTTCCTTTGAAATTGTGACATTACTAGTTGTGAGGAATTTCTTATTCACTATTACGTGATCAATCTGATTTTTTATTCTGCCATCCGGTGATGTCTATGTGTATTTATGTATGTTTTTGTGTAGAAATCTACTGCCGCCTATGAACAACTGGTTTACGATACAGAAGTCGACGAGTCTTTCTCCATTTTTGTTTCGCACAGAATGCAACGCATTTTTACCCATTATGGTTGTTGGGTCGGTGTTGCCTGTTCCAATTTTTGCATTGAAATCTCCTTGTATGATTTTGACGTCGTTTCTGTGCGTTCTTGACAATTTATTTTTCTTATTTTTTTGTCGAACATCCGTTTATGAAAAAGTTTCACATCAATACATCTTTTATTTTCTATCAATGTTAGAGAGGTTGGTCCGCAAAACCCTTCGTATAACCGAACACCCTAAAAGGAGTAACATCCACATCAATAGAGTTATTCCCCTTGTGCTGAACGTTTAATGTAAAAATTAAGTTGATATATCCATCCACGGCTGCGGCCACAAAACCAACAGAAATTAACTGCCAGTTATATCAACCCAATGAGATATTATGTATCCAAGCTACTACCATTCAATAAATTATGTCAGAAATCGACATATCATATCAAAATTCGAAGTAATATGCCAAGACAGAATTAGAATCTTTGGTGTCAAAATTCGATATCTCATGTAAGAATTCCATACTTCATGTCACGTCACAATTAGATATACAATATCAGTATTTGCATTTATGATGTCAGAATTTTATATCTTATGTCAGAATTCGATATAACACGCCAGAATTCGCCATGTACCATATTCGAGATATTATGCTAGAATCCCAGTCATGTCAGAGTTTGAATTTTTGATGTCAGAATTCGAATTATCCTGTCAGAATCCGATAAATGATGTAAGAGTTTGATTTGCAATATCAGAATTTGTACTTATAATGGCAGAACTCGATATATTACATCTGAATTTGATATGTTATGTCAGAATTTGAGTTTTTGATGTTAGAATTCGGTACATCATGTCAGAATTCGATGTATCATGCCAGAATTCAATATGAAATTTCAGAGTTTGAAATTGTCAGAATTCGATACATCTTAATTTGAAATTAATCGAATCAAAATATGTATATGATGGCAAAATTCAATATGTCACATCAAAATTTGAATTTCGATCCCAAAAATAGATACTTCATATCAGGATTCGAAAAATCATAAGCGAATTTGATATGTCTTATCAAAATTCAAATCTTTGATGTCAAAATTCGATATCTTATATCAAAATTTGTATTTTTGATGTCAGAATTCTATATACTACGCCAGAATTCGATATATCGTGCCAGAAATCGACATGTCATATATTCGAAATATTATGCCAGAATCCGATAAATTGTACCATTTGTTACTTTATGTCAGAATTCGATATGTCATATCATAAATTAAATATCAGATGTCAAAATTCGATATATCATGATATCAATCCAGAATCCGTTAACGTCTCAATTTGATACATTATGTCAGAATTTACATTTTTGTTGTCGGAATTTATGTATTAAATGTGTAAATCATGGCGAAGCTTGGTAAATCATATCAGAATTCGATATTATAGTTCGGTATATTATGTCAGAATTTGACATACCAAGGGAAAACTCAATAAATAATTTTAGAATTCGCATTTACATATGTATGTTTTTCAGAATTCGATATATCAAGTCAAGGCAAAATTCATTATGTCTGAAATCAGAATTTGAATTTTTGGTGTCAGAATTCTATTTATCAGAATTCTACGTACGACGTTAAAAATCGATATGACATGTCAGAATATGAATTTATAATGTCAGAATTGTATATCTTATACCGTATCTTATACAATCGGGAAAAAATAAAAATTGCGTTCAATTTTGTGTCTGTCTAAGGTATTAAGTTAAAATTAGATAAATGATGACAGAATTCAATATGTCAAGCCAGATTTTGAGTTATTTATATCCAATTTCAATACATTAGAATTTGTTATGTCATTCCAGAATTTGAAAGGTTGTCACAATTTGATAAATCTGTCATGAATCCTTCAGAATTCCGTAAATCATCTCAAAATTCGATATGTTATCTCAGAATTTGACACGTTATGTCAGTTTCAATTTTTGGTTTTAAAATTCAAGTCAAATTTTATATGTCACTTCCATATTTTAACTTTTTTTTTTTTCTTTTTAACTTGTTTTGTAAAAATTCGAAAGATCTTATCAGAATTTGATATAGCATCTCATGACTTCAGAATTCTATACATCATCTCAAAATTCGAGATGTCATATCAGAATTGGATATATCATGTAATATTCTGACATAACATCTCGAATTTTGGGATGATAAATATATTGAATTCTGAAATCTTGAGATGATATCTCAAAGAATTCCATATGCCATATAAAAACTCGATAAATTTCTTCAGCGTTTGACTGTATGATGTCAGAATTCGAAATATCATGCCGGTATTCGATAATTACCTATATCAGTTTTCCATAAAACATATTAGAATTCGATAAGTCGTGGCAGAAATTAATTTTGTGACATCAGAATTTGAGATATTGATGTCAAAATTCGGCGCAACTCGTAATATCGGCGGATGTCCGGAAAAACTATCGTGATAAGCTCTTCCTTCGACGTCGTAAACATGCAAAAATTTGAGGGAAACGAAATTAATCCGGTCGAAACATCAACAGAAATTTGAATATTGCCAAGCGCGAACAGTTGTTTGGAAAAACAAGCAGTTGATGAGTCGTTCTGTAACGCAACTCTCATGTTCGTGGTGAACTGCAACTTCTTTACATAGCGCCTCAAACTCAACGATTATAGACATGCGTTGAGCTCATCTGCAGCTATCGATCTCGGAATGACAGGTAGCGTTTGACAAAAATCGCCGGCCAACATTGTCATTCGTGTGGATATTCATTTGCAACTTCAATGCAGAATGGGCCATCTGGCCGCCGTCCAGCAGTGTGGTTGCTGATTCCCGATGATGCAACAGCTAATTGTGGCCAAAAGCAATGAAATTAGAAAGGTGTTGCCTGTTCCACAGGGAGCATTGAGGAAGAATAATCCGCCGTTTCCTTCGTCAACTGCCTTCATCAATGCGTCGTATACGTTCTTTTGCTGTGCAATCAAAAGCGGCACATTCGTTCGTACTATTTAGCTCATTCAATCTCGATCGTACACTTGCTCTCGTTGCAATTCACGATTAAATACATCGAGCATCGAACGAATTGGTGGTGGCATGCCCAATTTCGAAAAATAGCTGCTGCACATAAGCACGACCATGTCTTCGATCATGATCAAAGATTCGTTGCGTATCTCGTCGTTCATTTCAAGCTCATAATTCGATGTTGCAGTATGCAAACTCGGTGCAACATATCGTCAGCCATCTCGAGCACAACACACTATCTATGTGTAGTACAAAGCGATTCGAACGAAATAGGACCACGAACATGGACCAAAAGCAAACGAAGATAGAAGCATTCGTCTTGTCATGGATGACGCACACGGCCAAGCACATTAGTCGAATACACATCGACAGGAACAGGTTGACCTTTCTTTCATAGTTGAAAATTACCTGTAAAAATTACCTCATTGAAACTGACATAACGGCCCAAATTATAAAAACATGCAAAAAATTCAAAATTTCATAGAAAAAAAAATTCAATTTTCTTCGGGTTTTTCCGGAAGTTTCTGAGTTTTTCACTCAAATTTTCCAAGTTTTCTCTTCTAAAAGACCATCTGGATCGGATATACGCGAAATCCTGTACAAAAACATCATTTTTCGATTTTTCGAATTTTCCGACTTTTCCGGTGGATTTTCCCAACATTTTTTTTCGTATGAACTGGCAATTGTGAACACAACAAAAAAAGAGTGAGCCAGATAGGTTCAGCCGTTCTCAACTGATGCGCGTACATACATTTTTTACACCATTTTTATATATTTAGACCAGTGCTTCTCAAACTTTTTCGTACTGCGGCCCTCGAAATCGAAAAAATAAAATCTAGGGCTCCCAAAAATTGTATTCAATAATAATGAATTTACAGCTAAGCATTTTGGGCATTCGTATCCGAGGATCCCAGATGTCTCATATCCGTGTCCCACCAATTTAAAAAAATGTTCTACCAATCCAAAATATTATGTCAGATTCATCCGAGTTACAGGTAAAAAAATTTCAATACGCAAAAAATGTAGGATTCCAGGAAATTGTTAAGTTTGGTTTAAAAAACATGAGAGGTTTATAGATAAGGAACTATTAAAAATTAGATATGCGTACCTGTGAAAACTCCGAGTTGAAGCCAAATTTGACAAGCTGCCGTTTGAAATTTCAAATTAAATTAAAGGACGAGGAACTTTTTAAAATTACATACTAAATACGTACATTTTCAGTTTGCAATTTCGCAAATTTTCATACACCTAAGTTCCTATAGTTTTTAGTTTAAATTTAACTCCTAAATTTCCGAGAATTTACTTCGGATATCAACCTCTGATTTAAAAATATTGTTACTTCATGATTATTTTGTCCCGCAGATAAAGGATTGCGATTTGAAATTCGTCTTCCATGTTCATTTTAGAATAAGAACTTGCCTACCAAAATCCTCGTGATTGTAGAATTGAAATATTGTACATCACATATCTTACAAAAACCAATAACAGCACAGAAAATCGTAGCGGTAATTGATAATAGGCAGATTCACAAATTTGTGCGCGAGGAAATTGTGCAGTTTATTAGAGATGTTGAGGCGAGGTTTTCGGGCTCCCTGGCAACAGCTCCACGGCTTCATAGGGAGTCGCGGCCTACAGTTTGAGAACCACTGATTTAGATGACAAAAATAATCTATCTAGCTAACATTCGGAATAACTTAAAGTTTAAATCATTCTTAGTTGTTTACCCATTTATTAAATTAAAGTAATCGGCGAGTTACAATAAAATAATCTGCATTGTTATTTGCAGCAACTCGCATTCCTGCGCTCTCGACAACGGACCAAATCAACCAATCATTTACAGTTTCCCTAAATCAGAGAATTGAAGTGCTTTCCAAAAAAACATCGATTATAAGATTCTAAATCATTTGCTAATCAAAAACAACATTTTGTTTAAAATTTTTAGTTAAGCATGGGGATTTAGATTTTAAAATCATGAATTACAAAATCTGGTTGAAACACGAACTAAAATTTGTCCCAGTCAAACATAATATCACACGACATTGGCACGTAAGACAAGGTCGATCCAAACTCATAATTAAATAGTTCGATTTCGGAGACTGCTACTTCTTCAAATCTTAAACATTAAAGTAATTAAATTTTCCAAATTTTCAGTACAGACAACATTTTTTTTTTGTTTTGTTTTCCCGGGAATCCTTTGTCTAACACTTTTTAAAAAGAAAATTCAATTAAGTTGTATTTAATTAAAATAAACTCAAAAATGTGTGTTATGTAAACAACAACAATGTCTTCATTGTTAAAATATTGATTTTATTATTCACATTGAAATGAGTTTATGTCACATTTAAAATATGCGTGTTTTGAATGTTTATACGATTTATGAACAATTAACCGCTTTACGATTTTATCATTTCAAAAAAATCTGGTATTTGAGACATTTACACAATTAACACATTTACATTTTTAATTAGATTACATTACCACGCACGAGTATACGGTAAATTGTAAACTTGAAAACAAAATTTGGTTTTCTTTCATTTTGTTAAAACGGACGGAATGTATTGTAATTAGGCCTTTATCAAAAATTACCATATTATTTTGGGTGAGAAAACGATTTATTTTCGACCTAACAATTGTGTCACGCCAGATTATACAAAAAAAACAAAAATATTTTACCATAAATCATATCGAAATTGATCAAAGACATACCCAACTGAAAATTATGAAAATCACATCGCATATCGGCTAACTAAACTTTTGTTTTTAATGTATCAAGGTTATCAAATGTGACTCCCGAGTTTAGTTTAAAGATCGGTTGTGGGATAATGTCCGGACGAGAGGAAACCTACACCTACAACTTAATTACAAATGAGAATAATTTCAAATATCAGGTTTCGGATAAATTTCAGTTTCAATCTTCCGTCCCATCCGGCTGAAGAGACCGAATTGATAACTATATTGTAGGTACTGACAGTTATCGACAAAGGGTTGGGTCTGACGCCCTAGTTTGCTTGAGTCAAACAATGGCTCACAGGTACGCCAAAAAATTCAACCGAATTATATCCACCCAGCTGGGAGATGTTCATGTCAAATTCCCGCAAACGAAAGGTGAAATCGATTTAACTAAAATAAGGTACGTAACATTTTAGAGAAGAAATCGATTTGGAAGTATAATTTATGTGACACTTAAATATGATTTTGCTACTTATTTATTCAATATGTTTTTCTAAAAACATTATTG
Organism: Tipula helvola; assembly: GCA_963556165.1. Classification (NCBI taxonomy): domain Eukaryota; kingdom Metazoa; phylum Arthropoda; class Insecta; order Diptera; family Tipulidae; genus Tipula; species Tipula helvola. The sequence continues at coordinate 69,999,046 of OY744483.1, read as the reverse complement.
AACATATTACCCAAAGATTATAATGCAGAAAATAGCTCAATTATAGATCAACGTACACCCCATTATGTTGAATGATTTAAGAAATTCTCCATTTATATCAACACCCCTATATAGCAAAGCATTCCAAGCAATCTAAATTAGCTTATATGTTATGTTTCTAATATTTGCACCTCGCTAACGTTTTTTTCGAAAGGTGACCATAACTAACTAAAAAATTGACACACGATTTTTATTGACACACGAGTTAACTTCATACTGTCAAATTTCTTTAATTTATTACTCTTTAATAAAACCCAAAATCCATAGAAAATCGAAAACAAAAACGTTTCATTTTTCAAAGAAGTCAATAAAAAATTTGGAAAACGGTTTGTGCTTAAGACATTAATTTTAAATTTGCAGTATATTTTCGAAAGATACCACTAAAATTTTAAATTCGTTAGCCTACATTTTGGAGGTTCTTAATTTTGATTTTTATAAAATATTTTAAGATACCAATAATTTTTTATCAATTAAGTGTTATTTGATAATACTGTAAATAATCCTATGTTATTTTTTCAATTTAACAAAAAAATCAGATCTTCGGTTCTGTAGTACCTAAAATAATTATTATAGTCTTATTCTTTTCGTTAGTGTCTGTAGTATCTTGGTAAAAAGTATCAGGTTTTTCCAAAGTTGCATTCACCCCTTAAATTAGACATAATGGAAAACATGTGAAAATCCACATATTTTTTTAAGTTTTTTCTACTTTAAATGGTGTTTTAATTTGTCTGACGTGTACTATCGTGTTTATATTTAGACAGAGAATATACATGAATTATTTCAGATTTTTAAAAATCATCAAGAACGTTTTTATAACGATCTAACGCATTTTTTTTCAATGCCCATGTATTCTACCTGACATATCTCAGCCGCCATTTTGAATTTCCAAAAACGCCATGAAGAATTTAAAAGTAGACATGTCAGCCATTATTCTAAGCCCAAAAGGATAATTTTAAGTTAAGCCAATTTTTGGGCAGGTGGGGTGGCCCAGTTGACGCGAAATGCCCCATTTGGGCATTATGTATTTCATATTTCGGGCAACGTCCAAACTTCATCTCTTACATTTGATTTTTTTTATTTTTTTCGTGTTCCTCATTCAAAAATAACGGATACTTATTTTTAATTTTTTTATTTTACCTTCGGTTGTCCCGTTATTCGATATTTTACTTTTAACAATTTTCAAATTCTAATTTTTGACTATTACATAAAAGGTTGCATCTTCGGTTTAAAGAGGAGTATTTTCAAAAGTGATACCATTTTGGAATAGCATTTCTTCTTTTATTCTTATTATTGTACACTACTCCAAAAAATTAAAGGAACACTAATTTTTTTCAATTTTTTTAGTGTTTTTTGAAGAGCTGTATCTTAGTAAAATACGGTCGTACAGAGATGAAAAGAAAAGCATTTTAAAGCTTCAAATCTCTAGTTTTGAGACTTTTGAACGGAAAATTTTTGTGAGATACCGTTATTACGCAATCATAAGAAAAAGCGCGAAGAAAAAAATTTCGAATTTTTTTTTTATTTTGTAAGGTGCCATGGGCTCGGGAAATTTTTTTTAAGTTAAACCAATGCATAGGTCGGTTAGCCTGTTAATTAGGCGTAAATTTAATTTCATTCTGGTCTCTCTATGTCAACTTTTTGCTGAGATATCTGACTTTGAATCAAAAAAGATCCTTTTGTCTTTGATCATCGATATCTCAGCAACGAATGATTGCACAGTAAACTTTAGCACAGCCTTAAAAACTTCAATAAATTTCCTACAAGACACTTTAATGATTGGTGGAGAATAAATTTTTTTTTCACCCTCAATACTGATTCGAAAAAAGTACAAAAAAACGACTTTTTAGGTTGTCTTAATAAATCTACCGTTACTTTACCGTTATTGATGAAAAGACTAATGTTGCCAGGTCATTTTACAGTTTAATGTACTCCTAATAGCCCTGTAATATTTTCAAATTGATCCATCCAACCGTTTTTTCGGACAGATTGATCAAAGTTTTACAAAACAATTAAAGGAACAAGTATTCATCAAAATAAAAAAACGACTTTTTTCTCATTTTACGTTAGTTACTTGTTAACCCTTAACGATCGTACGGTTTTTTTTGTAATACTCGCCGATAAGAGACGATAGAAAATTAAATAAAGTTCTGCAATATGAGCAATAATTATGGAACTTGGCCATTTCTCATCCGATTTTAGTGAAATTTGGTATGCACGATGTAAATGGGATTCTAAAATGATTTTTGGATAAAGTTCTGGAATATGGCCAACTAGGATGGAACTTGGCCATTTCTTAACCGATTTTGATGAAATTTGGTATGGGCGATGGAAATGGGATTCTAAACTGATTTTTCGATAAAGTTCTGGAATATGGCCAACTAGGATGGAACTTGGCTATTGCTCATCCGATTTTAGTGAAATTTGGTATGGGCGATGGAAATGGGATTCTAAACTGATTTTTGGTTAAAGTTCTGGAAAATGGCCAACTAGGAAGGAACTTGCCCATTTCTCATCCGATTTTGATGAAATTTGGTATAAGCAATGGAAATGGGATTCTAAACTGATTTTTGGATGAAATTCTGGAAAATGGCCAACTAGGAAGGAACTTGCCCATTTCTCACCCGATTTTGATGAAATTTGGTACAAGCAATGGAAATGGGATTCTAAACTGACTTTTCGATAAAGTTCTGGAATATGGCCAACTAGGATGGAACTTGGCCATTTCTCATCCGATTTTGATGAATTTAGCATGTACGATGGAAATGGGATTCTAAAATGATTTGTGGATGAAGTTATGGTATATGGCCAACTATAAAGGAAATTGGCCATTTCTTATCCGATATTGATGAAATTCAGCACGTGCCTTAAAAATGGGATTCTAAACTGATTTTTGGATAAAATTCCAGAGTTTGGCCAATTGTCATGGAACTTGGAAGTTTTGTATCCTATTTTTATGAATTTCAGCATTCACGATGAAAATGAGATCCTTAAATTATTGATAAAATAAATCATTAAATACAAGGAATAACGTTTTTAGTTATTCACTTTTAAATCACATATCGAATTTCTTTTATTCGTTTAAGGAATAGGCAGGCGCCTTCCAACTTTAACATATAACTTTAACCAAAAATAATTTTAGAGTTTTATTTCTATAGTACAAGCTGAATTTGTTTAAAATCGGATAAAAAATGGCCAAGTTCCATCCTAATACGGCTTATTCCAGAATTCCATTTAAACATAATTTTAAAACCCAATTTTCATTACACATGCTGAATTTCATAAAAATCTTAGAAGAAATGGCCAAGTTCCATCATAATACGGCTTATTCCTGAATTTCATCTAAACATAATTTTAAAACCCAATTTTCATTACAAATGCTGAATTTAATCAAAATCTTAAAAGAAATGGCCAAGTTCCTACCTAATTGGACATATTCCAGAACTTTAGCTAAAATTCATTATAGAATCACATTTCCATCGCGAACACTAAATTTCATCAAAATCGGTTAAGAAATAGCCAAGTTCCATCCTAGTTGGCCATATTCCAGAACTTTATCCAAAAATCAGTTTAGAATCCCCCCTACGATTTCCTTCAAATTTGGCCAAAAGTAAGCTATTTATATGTCCATCTTAAAACCATTGAGCCTTAATCCAACAAATTGTAACTTTTAGTATTACAGACGAAAAATCCAATTTTACTTCAAAAATGGTATGGAATTTGGGCCCAGGGCCCAATTGCATGGTTGCAACGGTACGATTTCCTTCAAATTTGGCCAAAAGTAAGCTATTTATATGTCCATCTTAAAACCATTGAGCCTTAATCCGACAAATTGTAACTTTTAGTATTACAGACGAAAAATCCAATTTTACTTCAAAAATGGTATGGAATTTGGGCCCATGGGCCAAATTGCAATAGTTGCAACGGTACGATTTTCTTCAAATTTGGCCAAAAGTAAGCTATGTGTATGTCCATCTAATAACCATTGAGCCTTAATCCGACAAATTGTAACTTTTAGTATTACAGACGAAAAATCCAATTTTACTTCGAAAATGGTATGGAATTTGGGCCCATGGGCCAAATTGCAATAGTTGCAACGGTACGATGAAACACATTATGAAGTAACCCAATTTTCATTACACATGCTGAATTTCATAAAAATCTTAGAAGAAATGGCCAAGTTCCATCATAATACGGCTTATTCCTGAATTTCATCTAAACATAATTTTAAAACCCAATTTTCATTACAAATGCTGAATTTAATCAAAATCTTAAAAGAAATGGCCAAGTTCCTACCTAATTGGACATATTCCAGAACTTTAGCTAAAATTCATTATAGAATCACATTTCCATCGCGAACACTAAATTTCATCAAAATCGGTTAAGAAATAGCCAAGTTCCATCCTAGTTGGCCATATTCCAGAACTTTATCCAAAAATCAGTTTAGAATCCCCCCTACGATTTCCTTCAAATTTGGCCAAAAGTAAGCTATTTATATGTCCATCTTAAAACCATTGAGCCTTAATCCGACAAATTGTAACTTTTAGTATTACAGACGAAAAATCCAATTTTACTTCAAAAATGGTATGGAATTTGGGCCCAGGGCCCAATTGCATGGTTGCAACGGTACGATTTCCTTCAAATTTGGCCAAAAGTAAGCTATGTGTATGTCCATCTAATAACCATTGAGCCTTAATCCGACAAATTGTAACTTTTAGTATTACAGACGAAAAATCCAATTTTACTTCGATAATGGTATGGAATTTGGGCCCATGGGCCAAATTGCAATAGTTGCAACGGTACGATTTTCTTCAAATTTGGCCAAAAGTAAGCTATGTGTATGTCCATCTAATAACCATTGAGCCTTAATCCGACAAATTGTAACTTTTAGTATTACAGACGAAAAATCCAATTTTACTTCGAAAATGGTATGGAATTTGGGCCCATGGGCCAAATTGCAATAGTTGCAACGGTACGATGAAACACATTATGAAGTAACCCAATTTTCATTACACATGCTGAATTTCATAAAAATCTTAGAAGAAATGGCCAAGTTCCATCATAATACGGCTTATTCCTGAATTTCATCTAAACATAATTTTAAAACCCAATTTTCATTACAAATGCTGAATTTAATCAAAATCTTAAAAGAAATGGCCAAGTTCCTACCTAATTGGACATATTCCAGAACTTTAGCTAAAATTCATTATAGAATCACATTTCCATCGCGAACACTAAATTTCATCAAAATCGGTTAAGAAATAGCCAAGTTCCATCCTAGTTGGCCATATTCCAGAACTTTATCCAAAAATCAGTTTAGAATCCCATTTCCATTGCTTATACCAAATTTCATCAAAATCGGATGAGAAATGGGCAAGTTCCTTCCTAGTTGGCCATTTTCCAGAACTTTAACCAAAAATCAGTTTAGAATCCCATTTCCATCGCCTATACCAAATTTCACTAAAATCGGATGAGCAATAGCCAAGTTCCATCCTAGTTGGCCATATTCCAGAACTTTATCCAAAAATCACTTTATAATCCCATTTCCATCATACATGCTGAATTTCATCAAAATCGGATAAGAAATGGCCAAGTTCCAACCTAGTTGGCCATAATCCAGAACTTTATCCAAAAATCAGTTTAGAATCCCATTTCCATCGTGCATACCAAATTTCACTAAAATCGGATGAGAAATGGCCAAGTTCCATAATTATTGCTCATATTGCAGAACTTTATTTAATTTTCTATCGTCTCTTATCGGCGAGTATTACAAAAAAAACCGTACGATCGTTAAGGGTTAACAAGTAACTAACGTAAAATGAGAAAAAAGTCGTTTTTTTATTTTGATGAATACTTGTTCCTTTAATTGTTTTGTAAAACTTTGGTCAATCTGTCCGAAAAAACGGTTGGATGGATCAATTTGAAAATAATACAGGGCTATTAGGAGTACATTAAACTGTAAAATGACCTGGCAACATTAGTCTTTTCATCAATAACGGTAAAGTAACGGTAGATTTATTAAGACAACCTAAAAAGTCGTTTTTTTGTACTTTTTTCAAATCAGTATTGAGGGTGAAAAAAAAATTTATTCTCCACGAATCATTAAAGTGTCTTGTAGGAAATTTATTGAAGTTTTTAAGGCTGTGCTAAAGTTTACTGTGCAATCATTCGTTGCTGAGATATCGATGATCAAAGGCAAAAGGATCTTTTTTGATTCAAAGTCAGATATCTCAGCAAAAAGTTGACATAGAGAGACCAGAATGAAATTAAATTTACGCCTAATTAACAGGCTAACCGACCTATGCATTGGTTTAACTTAAAAAAAATTTCCCGAGCCCATGGCACCTTACAAAAAAAAAAAAAAATCGAAATTTTTTTCTTCGCGCTCTTTCTTATGATTGTGTGATAACGGTATCTCACAAAAATTTTCCGTTCAAAAGTCTCAAAACTAGAGATTTGAAGCTTTAAAATGCTTTTGTTTTTATCTCTGTACGACCGTATTTTACTAAGATACAGCTCTTCAAAAAACACTAAAAAAATTGAAAAAAATTAGTGTTCCTTTAATTTTTTGGAGTAGTGTATAAAGAAAATAACAACTTTTGCGCAGCTCTTCTTCTGCAAAGAGCAATTGTGTAGCCTAAGTGAGGCAAAGCCCTTTTTCGGTTCAAAACTGATATTAAATATTAGTTAACTATAAGAGTATTCTTTCAATTGTTTGATCAGTGATGAATCAGTGATTTATTAGCTATAAGATTATAAATCAAATTTCATTGTTATATCTACAACTAATTTTGACAACTTTTAGTTACGTTATCCCCAAATTTGCAGCCCTCTGGTGGCCAAACTGCTAACCGAACATTTCGTGATTTACATTTTTTTAAATTATTAGTGTATAAGCTATACAATTATTAGTAAAATTTCCGTTAATCATGTCATGATACCTAATCAATTTTGACAATTATTATTACGAACAATTCATAAATTTCAGATTTGTAGCCCTCTAGTGGTCAAACTGTAGCTACATAACTTCGAAACTTACACTATTTTTGATAGTTTATTTGTAGTCTATAAATAACTGTAAATATTCAATTATTTTTCACAATAAATATAATTATTTTTTATATAAAAACACGTTTTTTCAACTTTGAAGCTCTCTGCTGGGTAAACTAGGGCCAGAACAAATTCAGTTTTATACTTTTCTGAAAGGCTGTTATTTACTATAAATTAAGTACTATTCTGATTATATTAAGATTTTCGGGCCAGTGTCATCTATCGGCCAAAATAAAAATTATTTTTTATATTAAAACACGTTTTTCAACTTAGTAGCTCTGCTGGGTAAACTAGGGCCAGAACAAATTCAGTTTTATACTTTTCTGAAAGGCTGTTATTTACTATAAATTAAGTACTATTCTGATTATATTAAGATTTTCGGGCCAGTGTCATCTATCGGCCAAAATAAAAATTATTTTTTATATTAAAACACGTTTTTCAACTTAGTAGCTCTGCTGGGTAAACTAGGGCCAGAACAAATTCAGTTTTATACTTTTCTGAAAGGCTGTTATTTACTATAAATTAAGTATTGTTTTGATTATATTAAGATTTTCGTAGCAGTACCATCTATCGGCCAAAATAAAAATTATTTTTTATATAAAAATACGTTTTTTCAATTTTGACGCTCTCTGCTGGGTAAACTAGGGCCAGAACAAATTCAGTTTTATACTTTTCTGAAAGGCTGTTATTTACTATAAATTAAGTACTATTCTGATTATATTAAGATTTTCGGGCCAGTGTCATCTATCGGCCAAAATAAAAATTATTTTTTATATTAAAACACGTTTTTCAACTTAGTAGCTCTGCTGGGTAAACTAGGGCCAGAACAAATTCAGTTTTATACTTTTCTGAAAGGCTGTTATTTACTATAAATTAAGTACTATTCTGATTATATTAAGATTTTCGGGCCAGTGTCATCTATCGGCCAAAATAAAAATTATTTTTTATATTAAAACACGTTTTTCAACTTAGTAGCTCTGCTGGGTAAACTAGGGCCGGAACAAATTCAGTTTTATACTTTTCTGAAAGGCTGTTATTTACTATAAATTAAGTATTGTTTTGATTATATTAAGATTTTCGGGGCAGCACCATCTATCGGCCAAAATAAAAATTATTTTTTATATAAAAACAAGTTTTTCAACTTTGAAGCTTTCTGCTGGGTAAACTAGGGCCAGAACAAATTCAGTTTTATACTTTTCTGAAAGGCTGTTATTTACTATAAATTAAGTGCTGTTTTGATTATATTAAGATTTTCGGAGTAGCACCATCTATCGGCCAAAATAAAAATTATTTTTTATATAAAAACACGTTTTTTCAACTTTGAAGCTCTCTGCTGGGCAAACAAGGGCAAGAACAAATTCAGTTTTACACTTTACTGAAAGGCTGTTATTTACTACAAATTAAGTACTGTTCTGATTATATTAAGATTTTCGGGGCAGCACCATCTATCGGCCAAAATAAAAATTATTTTTTATATAAAAACAAGTTTTTCAACTTTGAAGCTTTCTGCTGGGTAAACTAGGGCCAGAACAAATTCAGTTTTATACTTTTCTGAAAGGCTGTTATTTACTATAAATTAAGTGCTGTTTTGATTATATTAAGATTTTCGGAGTAGCACCATCTATCGGCCAAAATAAAAATTATTTTTTATATAAAAACACGTTTTTTCAACTTTGAAGCTCTCTGCTGGGCAAACAAGGGCCAGAACAAATTCAGTTTTACACTTTACTGAAAGGCTGTTATTTACTACAAATTAAGTACTGTTCTGATTATATTAAGATTTTCGGGGCAGTGCCATCTAGCGGCCAAAATAAAAATTATTTTTTATATAAAAACACGTTTTTCAACTTTGTAGCTTTCTGCTGGGTAAACTAGGGCCAGAACAAATTCAGTTTTATACTTTTCTGAAAAGCTGTTATTTACTATAAATTAAGTACTATTCTGATTATATTAAGATTTTCGGGCCAGTGTCATCTATCGGCCAAAATAAAAATTATTTTTTATATTAAAACACGTTTTTCAACTTAGTAGCTCTGCTGGGTAAACTAGGGCCAGAACAAATTCAGTTTTATACTTTTCTGAAAGGCTGTTATTTACTATAAATTAAGTATTGTTTTGATTATAATAAGATTTTCGTAGCAGTACCATCTATCGGCCAAAATAAAAATTATTTTTTATATAAAAATACGTTTTTTCAACTTTGAAGCTCTCTGCTGGGTAAACTAGGGCCAGAACAAATTCAGTTTTATACTTTTCTGAAAGGCTGTTATTTACTATAAATTAAGTATTGTTTTGATTATATTAAGATTTTCGTAGCAGTACCATCTATCGGCCAAAATAAAAATTATTTTTTATATAAAAACACGTTTTTTCAACTTTGTAGCTCTCTGCTGGGCAAATAAGGGCCAGAACAAATTCAGTTCTACACTTTACTGAAAGGCTGTTATTTACTATAAATTAAGTACTATTCTGATTATATTAAGATTTTCGGGCCAGTGTCATCTATCGGCCAAAATAAAAATTATTTTTTATATAAAAACACGTTTTTCAACTTTGTAGCTTTCTGCTGGGTAAACTAGGGCCAGAACAAATTCAGCTTTATACTTTGCTGAAAGGCTGTTATTTACTACAAATTAAGTACTGTTCTGATTATATTAAGATTTTCGGGGCAGTGCCATCTAGCGGCAAAAATATAAAGAAAGATTTATCCGTTCATAACTCCTTAGATAACAGTACTTTTTAAAAATAAGTTATTGTTAAATTTAGGATGGATTAATACCTTTCCAAAATAGTATCACTTTTGAAAATACTCCTCTATAAACCGAAGATGCAACCTTTTATGTAAGAGTCAAAAATTAGAATTTGAAAATTGTCAAAAGTTAAATATCGAATAACGGGACAACCGAAGGTTAAAAAAAAATAAAAAAATATGTACCGTTATTTTGAATTGGGGCATGCTTATAGTAACAATATTCGCCGCTGTTTTTAAATGCAGCACCCTCGGTAAAGGTTAGAATGTCAAATGACATTAGTGTTTTGTATTAAAACTTTATTGTGAATTTAATTACACAAAAGAATTTTTATATTTGAAAATGTTTATAAGTCGTTTAGCAACGCGTTCGAACTTCGTAGCCATAAAATTAAACATTAAACATTATTGTAACCTTTATCACGACGGTAATGACATCTGATGTGCGGAAACAAAAACAAACTCTTTTTGCATTGGGAATTATGAAAAATTGACTGTTTTACCGTGGAACAACTCATATATATACGTATATTTTATTTAGGCTTCATAATGCTTAAGAAAATGATCCAAAATGCAATCGGAATCGTTATCCAGAACAACCACATCTTTAAAGTTTTAAACTAGTAACTGATTCAGTTATTTATAAACCGCTGCAGTTTTATATAGATGTGCCCCCTTTAACAAACTCATGGATATACCGTGGAAATACAAATAAATAAGAAAAACGAAAGAAAACCATTTATAAAAAATTTTCTTTTGTTTCCATAGAATTTAATTTTCGGTAACGAAAATTATACTCGCGACGCATAATTAAAGTATACAAAATGTCGATAAAACATTTTTAAGCGGTTAGTAGTAATAATTTTTGATGTGACAAAAATAAATTATAGAAGGTTAGCAATAATTAAAAGGAAAATACATAAGCTAACGAAGGCACAAGAATTAAAAAAATGAAGGACACGCGCATTAAAAATTAATTATTGTTTCACATTTTGTTGGTATTTTCCGAGTTTTGTTCTTTTTTTGTAGTTTGAAATTTGATATTATAATGAGAACAAAATTCAAACGTCAACAAGATAATACAGGGACTAATTTGCATAATTGAGTTGATTTTTTTTATTGTTTTATTGTCCTTAATTACATAGATTTTACCTTATAAGAATGATGTAGTTTTTTTTGTTTACTGTAAAGTTTGAGGTCAAAAAAAAAAATTGATATTGATGAGCTGATGTCTCAAAACCAGGTTTTTTATATAATTGGGTGTGGCCTTTCTTACTACCGTATCAAAGGAGACTGTAGATGGACCTGGATAAAATAAATTCATTGTTTAGTTATTTCTTATCAAAATTTAAATGACTTTTTGATTGATTATGATTGATGTAAAACAATGTATGTATAGTAGTACTTGATTTTGAAAGGCCAATTCTCTGTTGGTGGGTCATTTTTTTGTTTTCTAAACGTTTAATAAACGTCTAAAATAAACACAATTTTCTATTTCTGCTCAGCCTGCATACTAACAGTATGAAACTTATTTTCATTTTTTTTACTTAGTAAAATGAAGTACTAGGATTATGAAAATTTTCGTTTTTTATGGATTTATAAGTCTTGTATTCTGTCGTTCGATATGGCGCTTGAATAGTTTGATTATAATGGCAAATCAATTAATACAAATTTTTATTTGGTTTATGGCTCTTTTTTATGTCTTTTTTACTAATTAATGCTTTAGCTTTCGAACCCTATTTGGGTTCATTTTCAAAAGCATAATGAAAAATATACCAAAAAATTCTTTTTTGATATTGTACATAAATCAAAAAATAAAGCAATCACAAATTTTTATTAAAACCGATTTTTCATGGAATCGTACAGCTTTGTAATTTTCGAGAAAACCTCTTGCTAAGGCGCTTTCATGTAAAAAAAGGTTGTACATTTGAATAAAAATAAAGTTGCATGAGACAAAAACAATTTAGATGAACAAATCATATGAGTTGCCAATATAAGCATAATCTTCAACGACATTGATTGAATTTGTAGCAATCCCAAAATCGATCTTTTTCTAGAATTTTTTTGTTTCTCGAGAATTTTTATGTTATCTAAACTGATTTGATGGTTTGTATTTTTCGGATGTCGTGTAAGTGCACTAATGCTTAAATTTTGATCTTTATTTATCACTTTGTGTTGGTAAACTCATTTTTCTAAAAATTGTTTCGTCTGTCATGTGTAGGTATCATTGCAACTGCATTGTACCTGATAAATAACGATAGATTGTTTCTTTAAAGGTGAGCGTGAGTTATCGTTAATTTTAGAAAAGAAGTGGTTGTTTAAGCTTGTGGCTGCACGTCCTATAATTTTAAAGTTATAATTTTTGAAAACATTTTTAACGCAGAGCACGGCCAAATAATTAGTGGTTTCATTTGTTGATCGAGAAATAAAATTGGTATGGACATTTTTTTTTTCCAAATTATGTATTGTAGTTTACCAATTTTTCCGGATACTGGTTGCGAAATAATGCATTGTTTAGAATTTTTCAATTTTTTCTGTGAAATTTAGTATCGGAAAGTTTTCGAATTTTTTGGGTCAACATTTTAATGGTGCTAATTTTATAATTGTTGAGAAGTCAAGAATGAAAATTTAAATTTCTACTAGACCAAGTATTTTTATGGTACCAATCACACGAAATTTTGCCATTTGGTTCATGAATCAACAGAATGTCCAAAACTGAAATTTTACTAAAAATAAATTTTATTCTGTTGTTTTTCGAATTAAATTTTTTCAAAAAAGGATCAAGTTTGTTTATTGGTATTGCCGTAATTATATCGTCAACATATCTAAAATAAAACAATGGTTGAAAATCTAAAAAATTTAAAACAAAATTTTCAAAATTTTCCACTAGTAAATTTGTTATGATAGGACTTACTGGTGAGCCAATAATTTGTTTATACATTTTGTTGTCAAACGAAAATTCAGAATTGTTCAAAACTATATCTAAAGCAGTGAAAAGTTTTATTTTTGTTAATTTTGATTTAGGATTTTTCTTAAGAGATTTCTCCAATTTTGACTGATAATATTTTGACAATTTGGCTATCGACGTTGGTAAACAAATACGATGTTACGTATAAAAAGATTAACAGAAAATTTAGTGGGATCGTAACATTATTAATTTTATTTCGGAATTTTGTATGTAAGAATTTGTCTTTCACTATTTGTCTTACACTAGGTTTTAGAATATTACTTCGGAAAAGATCCATTTTAATTTTCTGTATTTTATCACTTTCTTGTTTGACACAGTTTTTATTTAAATAATAAAAATAAAAATATATAAAAACAGAATATGTTTTTATTTTCTCATAATCAAATTTCTTTGCTAAAATAGTAAGCGTGTTAAATCAGTTCATATTGAGTCACGTGTACGAAAGAAACTAATCAAAATAAGATTAGACTGATAACTTCCCTAGGGACTGGTTATCTGGTTTTCATTCTTATTTGTTTTTCAGTATCACAAATCAGCCTGTCATTGTTGCAGCTGCAGTACTGCATAACATAGCAATACATTGGAGAGATGATGTCGCGGAAGATGATGAATCAACCAAAATGTGCCAAATATTCCACCTGATCCGGCTGAATATCTCTTTTTGTTTAATTTGTTATAACTATTTTTAATTTAATAATAAAAATCATTCGCTGTCGCCATTAATGTATGCAGCGACAACTTTTATAATAAAGATATTGAGCTCCAGCAGCTTTTTGTTTAATTTTAGTGAGCTTAATTTTTTTTGAGGGCTTCTATTTGTTTTTCTTTAATTTTGTTGACTAGTGGAGTACTCCGCCTGCGGTCTCTAGTTCCCGGGAAATTTGCTGTGGAGTTTATTGTGGGCGAATTATTGTTATTAGGTGATGAATGTGAAGACCTTTGATTATTTTGCGATCCGGTCAGTAAGTTATTCGAGGATAAATTATTGGCTAAATTGTTATAAATTGTTTCAGAATGTGATTGAGATTCGCTGCGATTAGGAGGTGTGTTTGTGTCGATCAGAGCCAAATACTCAGTTTTCATGTCGTAACTCAATAATTCCTAGAATACACAGATATGCATACCTTAAAATCGTTTAAAACGTAGAACTTAGTTTTTACTTACATCGATGCTACCGTCATCATCGAAACGGTTAGGTTGTGGTGTAATAGTGGGTGGTATTAGAATATATAGTAATCCATTGGATTCGTCTAGGGCTTGTAACCGCCACCGGTCCACAATATGTCACCTCGTTTCTTTGCTTATGTTTTACGGAGTTTCTCTTTCATATTCATATATGCCGCTTTTATTTGAGTTAAAGTTTTCTCCCCCGTAATACTCTGGGCATTGAACTGACTTCATATTTTCGCCCAACAATCTTTTTTGACTCGATTCGATGCAGAATCGGTTTATTTTATTTTCAATGATATGTTTATAATTTGTTATAATTTCCAACAGCTTCTCCTTGTTGTTATCGTTTAATCGACTCATTGTTTCGCGTAACATATTTTTACTTAAATAAAAAAATTTGATTTACACTAAAATATTTCATATGTATTTTATAACAGACAACATTTACAAAAATAATATCTATTCACAACTAAACAAGTACAAACCTGTTTAGTTGTGAATAGATTTATTTTTGTTTTGATTCATTTGAGAGAACAAAGGAAAATTATTTGTTTCCTGTTGGCAGCTCATACCAACCAGTTTCGGAATTCAATTCCGAAAAAACTGTAACTACATTTAAAAGTGTTCTACTAAAACTATCTTTTTGCTCGTATGCACGACGTTTCCTTAAAGGTACAAAAGATACAAATAGTCCGGTAATAAATTCGTTTGGAAGCTCAATTTTTTCATCAACACTTTGATTAGTGCTAAAAAAATTCCCATGGCAAGTGCCTAGTAGGTACAGTCGAATAAATTTACATAATCAATATTCCGATAATCGTAATACGTTTTGGTTATTGCAGTGTTAACTAGTTCGATATCATAATTGAAAAAAATAATATCGTAATCGGAAAATTAACATTGTCATTATTACAAATGTTAAGATCCAATTGTGAAGTCGGTTCCACATTTATTACTTTGAAATTATGAGAATCTAAAATTGAGCGAAAATTATTGACTCTAGGTGAATTGGATGACATATTATAATTAAAAGCCCCAGTGAAAATAATTTCATTATATTTAGCAGCATAGTTTGAAAAAAGCTCATCGAGAATTTCAACACAATTGAATTTTGGTCGTCTATAAAAAGTACCAAATGAGACTTTCCGTTTGCTTATAATTACTTCCTAAGTAAAATACCATCCACTTTTGTTTGCATTAACTGATTGATGATTAATTGATTGATTGATACGGATGTACGACCAAGCCTCAGCAAGATTCCCGGATACGCCGGATCCACCGTACACCACCTTACATATAACAAGAGCGAAGGATAGGAAAGGAATGTTAGCATTATAGACTCGACCCGGTTTCAGCCACCTATGCAGTCGATAGTTAGTAAATTTTGTGTTAGTTTTTTTTTTTTTTTTGACAAGTTGTTAGTCACAAGACAACACAATCTCCTAATCAGCATTCTCCATTAGTGCCGCAGGTTTTTTCTGAAAAGCTGTAAGAAATTTGTCCACTATTATTTCCATCGGCGGTTGTGAGGGAGGGGGAGATTTTGTTCCAACATCATGTTCCCGTGCGGTCAACCAAATTTATACTAACTGTAGCACGTGTTGCTTGACGTTTTTGTTGAAGTTGTTGCATCTCTGCTGACTCTCCTACTCGCCCCCCACCTCCACGTTTGTTTGCATTAACTGAGAAACAATATTGCAAGGAATAGGAGCTTTTAAAAATAAGCCTCAGTTAAATAAATGATATCCATTTTCACATTGTTAATCAAATACAAAAGCTCATCAAATTTATGCACAATACTGATTGACATCATATAAACTGCTTCAAGGTCAAACCATTCATGGCAAAAATACTTTTTGGAAAACACAGTTTTCAGTTTAAGTGTTGAAAAGCTTACAATTAACGGATATGACAATGAATTGTTCGAACACGTAACACGAATATTTGATTTTTTTTATGGTTTTATCCAAAAATATTATTGATAGCATTTGCCCCTTCATTAAACCCAATTGCCGCATAAATGTCATTGAGACCTTCATTTTCGGATTTCATTTCAATAAACGGCAAACCACTAATACAGATATTACGACAAACTTGTTAACGTTCTAATAGATCCACTCTAGCCTCCATCGATTTCCGAAAAACCATTAATATGGAAAATAAGTTTCGTAATTTCAGCCTTCAAGCCAGAAGTAATTCCAGACAGATCTTTCTGAATTTCATTCTTATGTCCACTAATATTTTTATCCAATTGTTGAAGTTATTTCGCCAGTTTGTCAACAAACAACGATATTTCACAAAATTGATTACTCATGGTAGCAGCCATTACACTTAACAATGTTACAAAAATACACTCTTTACTTATTTGATGTTAAAAATTAATGATGCAGACAAACTTTGTAATTTAAGTTAAATACTTAATAATACTTTATTTATTAATGTCAAAAGTGAATATTTAAGGAATTATAGTCCGAAAATTAGACTGAGCAAAAACATACGACTATTCACTATCCGCCATATTGAAATATTTTTTATTTTTTTATTCTTGTATATTCGACTACTCACTTTCGCTGTTCTTTGACGACTTATAAGGTAACTATATTTCCATGCTCAAAAGGTAAACCAGCATAAGTCGACTTAAGCTGTTTTACCTTTTTATGTTTGGTAAAATATTTAGGCTACTAGTTTTGAGTTCATGTTACACGCTGCGTTAGATAATGTTATGTTAAATGTTGCGTTGAATTTTTTCCAGTGAAATGTCATGCAAAATGCTATATTAAATAAAAATATTTCCTCTCTTTTTATTCAACACATTAAAATAGAAACAAAAAGTACAAAAAACATAGGGAGAGTCAAGCCTTACGCCATATTGATTTAAAACTATAAAATAAAAATAAAAAAGTTCAAAATAATAGTATTCTCATTATGTAAAATATTACGTACATTTTTTGACTTTATATGCAGTGTAACCTATGCAATCCTATGGTTTGCGAGTTATGGGACTTCAAAGTTTCCAAGTGACCGGCAAATAATTTGATTTATTACGTCATTTGAATCGTCAATATTTAAAAATAAATTAGATCTAATAAACATTTGTTAATAGTCATTATAAGAGATTCCCATTTCTGTGACTTGACATTTCTGTAAGGTTTCATTGACTTTTTGTCTGTAAAATTATCAATGATGGTGTTCCTGAAGGTTCCGTGTTAGGCCCCAAGGTTTTTTGATCTAATTAAACACAATTTGTCCACGACTAACGTATAATATGCTCATTATACGTTTGTTTCATCAATTATAATGATATTCATTATTCACTGCTAGTTTATCTATGTACATAGTAGTCTCTTCTTTCATTATTCAATACTTCCACTCGTAATACAACTAAGTACTGTTCAATTATTATCGATAATTTTTTACGAGTTAAAACCGCGCTGAAAATTCAACGAGTGCGCAGCACGAGTTGAATTATTTGCGTCGGTTCTAACGAGTAAAAAATTATCGATCATTAATTACAGCACGTGTTGTATTTAGTAAGGGAATACAACTTTCCCGTCAGCGATTAAATCACAATTCATCCATTTGTGTCATGGTATGCAAATTATTTGACACGCTTTTGTTTGCATGGCTTTTCCTTTGATGTATGTATGTATAAAAAATTCAATCATAATAAAAAAAATTGAAATACAATTACAAATTTAGAGATAATTGTTTAGGATTTTCTTGTTGCTATGGTAAAATTCATAAAATTAACGCGTTGCTATGGTGAAAATCGTAAAACTACCGCTGTAATAACGTGTTGTTGTACGTATTTTGCATGGCAATCTAAATACTATTTCTGTAATAATCGCTTTTTCGTAAAGTTTCCCATGGCATATTTTGTGAAAGTTGTATTCCCAAGTAAATAATTTGATTTTTGAAATTTTATCTAGTAGTCTCTTGCCATTTTCATTATTATTAAACTGTGACGTCAAAATGTCGACGAAAATTATTTTTTCTACGATAGTGCAGTAACCTATGCTTTCGATGATGAGTTTTGAATTTAAATTATATAAGAAAAGGAGCCTTTGCGTCGTCTACTAAAATCGTGTGGAAATATTCTCATTACACAACGATTTCTTAATATTGCTAAACGATTTGTGAAAACCGAAATGTTTTAATGATTTAATAAATTTGTGTTGATTCGTACAATTTTGTAATTGTTTATGTTTCTACTTATTTATAAATGTTACAGGGCTATTATATCGTAGAAAAAATAGCGTGTATAACTCGCTATCGCTCAGGCTGCAAATTTCACTTTCGTATTGCAATGACTCGTTTTCTTCACTTGTTATACAATATACTATTAGCGATATTTAAAGAATTTGATTATAAACCATAATGATATTTGTCGGTCGTGGACAAAGTATCGTATTCTACTCGCATATAATGGCTGTTATTCACTCAGATGATTTACGACACTCGCCTATCGGCTCGTGTCGGCAAACTTCATCTTCGTGAATAACGGCTATCATTATATGCTCGTTGAATAATATACTATTTTTATTTAAGTTTTTCTTCAAGGTTGATAGCTTTTGCCGATGATCTAGTGTTTATGTACAATGAGCAGTTACCAAGTAATTCAACTCTATGAACTCTGATCTAAGATGTTTGAGAAAATGGTGTATTGCTCATAAGCATAAAAACTAAAGGTATATAAGTATGTTTTTTAAATTTAATAATGATGTGGGTATTGACCGAGATGTCACTTACCATGATTTAAGTTGTGATCACATAACTTGTTGTGCTGATTTTTTTAAATTTGAATTCGTTTCAAAGTTTAAGTACCTGGGACTGTTTGTGGAAACTTACATGCGTTGGTTACCACATATCGAAACTCTCCGTAATTTCAGTATTAAGAAGTATTTATTATGAGCTGTACGGAATAGTATGCTGGAGTAAGGTTTATAATTCTAGGATTCATCTACACGGCGGCCATTTTGAAAAAGAAGAAATGAAAGATGGTACCATTTGCTAATTGTCCTGAGTATATGCTCTTACTACGGATAAAATAGATCTGTTCGCCCGCTCAGAGGCATTTGCCTGCGGGGAATATTTCGGCGTAAACTCATGCCTCACGCCATACTTTTTCATTAAATTAGCAAATAGAATTGACTTGAACTGGACACCACTGTCGGAAAGTATTGCTTCTGGTACTCCAAAAACATGAAATACATCGTTTTCCAAACACTCTACCACCTTAAAGGCTGAAGCAGAACAGAACGCGTATAACAGATGAAATCGGCTATACTAATCCAGATCTAAAAATAAGTGTGTGTATCCATTTTTGGATAAGCGCCCTTCGCAGTAACCGAGTTCACCTGTCTCGCCTCAAAGCAAAGACGAATTTTCCCATTTGCCTTTGTCACTATTGTAACCGGGGATGACCACGAACTGGTACTGTCCTCAATAACTCCTAACAAACGCCAGCATCCTATCTATTTCCTTATACATTTCTTCCCGTTTTTTCGGAGAAACATGGTAGTATCTCTGTTTAATTGGGTTAGCCTGTCCAACAGCTATTTTATGGCAGAGTAGATTAGTTCGTCCGAGTCCTAATTCCTCGCTAGAGGAAAACATTCGGCGGGGCTTGTTGCTCAACACTTAAGATATGCTTATTTTGCGTACTAGACCAACCAAATCCCAAAAGCATATCCCAAGGTAAAGTGGCTGCGCTAAATTTGAAGCAATATGAAATCGCATCTTCCAAGTTTTGCCACTGGCCGTCGATAGTAAAGAGGGAAGGCTATAAAATTGTATTTGAGCATTCTCAAGAAATTGTTCTGTGCCTCGTCCGAGTACTGAAATGCTTGCGCCGCTGTCTTAAACCACTATATGGTGTACCATTTATCAAACTATTAGCATAGGGTCTTGAATCCACCGCCTTTGAAATTAATGATTCGGAACAATCTTTTTTATTTTTACGGATTTTAAAATACTTGAGGGAGGGGTTTAACTGAGAACACCTATTACGGGTTTGGGTAGAAATGGGTTTTGAAGTTCCTGTTGATGGGAAATTTTTACCAACAACCCCTAATCGAATATTGGATGGAATTCCGGGTCTGTATTAGTTGCTACTTCTTTCGTACTCGCATTGGTAGTAATTATAGCATTTTGATTTTGGGGTCCCAAACCGTCAGTTTCAACCTATGTTATCCTGATTGTCGAATTCCGCATTAGTTTTCAGTAAATCACCCGATTTTTTCGTAGGTGGGTTGTCTGGCGGCGGAGCGGTATTCGTGTAATGAATTTTGCCGTTGTAAGTACCAATGTTGATTCAAACTTTCGGATGAGTGAATTACTATTTCGTCCCGAGTTGGAGTACATAATCCTTTATCTAAAGTATCAGGGTTTTGCCGTTCCTAGCTTCTTCAATAATAAATCGGCCAAATAATTAATTGATCTTCAGATATGTTGGGGGTGACAGAAAGAGCAAATTATTTATAATCTGTCTCAGACTAGTGCCACAAAAATCTGTTTATTCAATGGCTCAAGATTATTAACAAGTGAACAGGAAGTTGTAAATGAATTTAATATGTATTTTGCCAATATTACTGCTGATATTACAAGTCAAAGTCATTTACTGAATCCGAAAACTGTAAACTTTTCAAATTTATGTTACAATGTTACAGATCCACTCTTCCTAAATCCCACTGATGCTGATGAAATAAAAAATGTATTGCTTGACTTAAAAGAAAATTCGGACATTGGGGTAGATAAAATATCTACTAAGTTCTTAAAATATACTGCAAATTATGTCCTACCAATAATTTCAAAGTTCATTAATGAATCTTTTACCACTGGTATTGTTCCCAGATCTCTGGAATTAGAGTGGTTCCCGCATATAAATCTGGCAATGAATGGATTTATCCAACTTAACAGTTTTCTTGAATCTAACAAAATCATATCAAGCTTTCAATTTGGCTTTACAAATAACTCAAGTACGTTTGCTGCTTGCTTCAATCTGTCAGATCATCTAAGTAAGCAGATTGATATAGGAAACAGTATTCCGGATGTCTGTTTCTAGATATGTGTAAGGCTTTTGATTCTGTACATCCAGATATTACGATGATTAAATTGCAAAAACTTATTTTGCCAAATGTTCAATTGGAATTATTTAAATCATATCTCTCAAATAGAAGCCAGATTGTTAAAATTGGTGAAATTCAGAGTACATTGCGTACAGTGAATAGAGGAGTTCCGCAAGGATCGGTCTTAGGACCAACTAGTTTTAATATTTATATTAACGAGTTAACCTTCATTTAATTTGGAGGGATTATTTAATTATTTGCTGACGATGTCGTGATTACTTACTCGTCAGAATCATTATCACATTTGCTCTCGTAAATAAACTCTGATCTTTGCAAGATCAAAAATTGGTTTGATTTAAACCGTTTAACATTATTAAATCACTCTAAAATAAAGTATTTGCTCTTTGAGAATAGTGATTTGTATGTTGACGTTTTAAATGCAACCTCCATTATTTACAACTCTTTCAGAATTGAATATCCTACATGTGCTCATAAGATACCCAACCCAATTATTATTTAATGAATTTGATTTCTTGTGATTGCTGATTAAAATAGAACTTTTAGTTTTAATTTACAAGATAATTAATAATTTATTTAAGAATATTTTGAGGCTTAAAAGCATATCGCAAGTTCACAAATATCAGACAAGACGTCAATCCCATTACCGAATTCAGTTCTATATATCGTGGCCTAAATAGATTCAACGAAATTCTTATTTTTCTCATACCGTTATCAGAATCTCTAATTGGAAGGTGAAAAGACCCCCCCATCTGACTGCCACTTAGCCTCATCATTTTTTTGTTTTGAATTAGAAATTCTGATAACTGTATGAGAAAAATCAGAATTTCATCTCGAATTGATTTGACCGGGATGGACCAATCGAACAACTCACCGTTACAAATAGCCTATAAATAAAAATGAATAAAACTGGTGAGTTGATTTTTGGGGTAACACCGAAACCGTGATGGTTATCTAGCGGATATTGTGTTTCACATATATTTGGCCCGAGCTAAATTAACAACAAAATAAAAAAAACATTCTACAGTCCTTATATCTATACTTTATACATATATGTGGCATTAAATTTCAACTTTATATATTCAATTTCCTATTTTCCCTAGCAACAGTGAAAATAAAAATTTCTTCTAAAATAAATAACACAAGAAAAAAATATCTTTAATGCTCCTTAAGTTACACGTATAGTAGTATATTATTCTTGTAGTATAGCATTGTTTACTAATACAATGAATGAACAAATGCGGAAACCACATTTGAGTAGTTCCTATACCATACAGCCTTTTATTTGTCGTATATGGATTTGATTATAATTGCAAAAACAAATATCAGGAATGAAAATAAAATAGAATTATGATTTTGTTCGCATACCTGTCCCTAGGGAGAGTATTTCTAAAAATCAAAAAATAAATAAAAGGATTCATTTCATTTCAATCGTTATTTTTTTTTTACCTACTGATGCGAGACTTAATGATGAAGTTTCAAGTATTATATTTATAGGTTGAAACCATACATAGATATCCGTAAGCATTAGTAAGTTTTTATTTTTGTGCTTTTTTTTTTTTTTTTGTTAAAAGTTTTTAAGTTTTACGATTGAACCCTCCAAAAGATGGTCAAATAAATATGTACATATGTATACCTGTGGTGACTTTTTATGTTCCTTTGTACCTAATTAGGGTAATCCGCTTGGGGGAATACACAAAAACAATTGGAAACAATGTTTAAAACGTTTTATCTTATTGTTATTACACTTTCGTTTGTTTTTTATTGCATGGTATGTTAGTTAGATAACTGTGCCATGTTCAAAGTTTTCAACAAACTTTTAAAACAACCCATGTTTATTTTTTAAATAAACTTTGACAATAAAAACCTTGTAGTATATTACATGTTAAATGCGGATATCCTTTGAGCTTTTTTCCGGGTTTTCATCTGTTTTTTTTATCCATATTGGTTTGAATTTTGATGATTCGGCAAAGGGTATTAAAAAAGCACAAAACTATATTAAAACATATGGGGATTGAGTAACAAAATAAAATAAATCAAACAATATTTACATGAGAGCGATACAATGTATACGTATGTATGTATGTACGATTATTTTATGAGCTGTGTAATATTGGTTTGCACAAAAAAATATTGTTTGTGAAATAAATTTTGATAATTTTGCACATCACAAAAAAAGATATTTTTGGTTCGTGTGATGATACTAAAAAAAAACTGCGCGTGATGATTTAATGTTAATAAATCTTTGTACCTACGCAGAAAAAAAAAATGTATTTCAATGTACCTACCTTGGAAATACTATTTGCAATAAACATTTTTTTTGTACATACATATGTTTATAGAAAAGTGTCTGGTTACAAATATTAAATATTGACTTTATAATACTGAATTGCATACAACCACATGGGAGACAAAAATGTTTTTAATCAAACTCAACCTCCACAGTAAAAACAAATTTGCATTATTCAAGGATTTTTATACATGAAAAATGTTTTATTCAAAATGATCTACCCTTAAAATCAACATTTTTATGAATAAGGGTACATAAAATATATAAATTAAATTGAAGAATTAAACTCGAACCAACAAAATGTGTGGTTGGTTAGTCACTGAGGAAAAAACAATGTAAATTCAACAAAAACAATGGTGAATGAAAGTAAAATGTATATGAAAACTACACTGCGCCAATTAAAAAACGGAACAGAAATTTTCTTCGAAAAAATACCAAGATTTGAACGCTTGTATCTTGGTCAAATAACATCTTTCACAAAAAAAAATTTGTTTCTAGTTGAAGGAAATTTTGTTTTCTTTTCGATACTGGAAACCGTTTTATATTCTCTTGTTGTTTTATGACTTTTTTGAGTAAAACAAAAGGTGTCTAAAAAAAATAAAAATTTGCTGCTGTTTGAAACTGTAGACGAACTTGCTCGATATTTGATTCAAAAATCCAAATCGGCCATTTTATAGATAATTTAGAACCTTGCAAAATGATACTAGGAAAATTTCTGTGCGGCCACTCCTTGTAAAGTTATTGAAGTTTTAGAGAAAACGTATCAAAAAGCGTAGAAGTAAATTTTTTTTTTCTTGTAAACTTAGCACTCTACGATAAAATGTTAAGTCACTTTAATACTAAAACTTTAACACACTAAAACTTCAATAACTCGATGAGGAGTGGCCGCACAGAAAATTTCCTAGTATCATTTTGCAAGGTTTCTAAATTCTCTATAAAATGGCCGATTTGGATTTTTGAATCAAATATCGAGCAAGTTCGTCTACAGTTTCAAACAGCAGCAAATTTTTATTTTTTTTAGACACCTTTTGTTTTACTCAAAAAAGTCATAAAACAACAAGAGAATATAAAACGGTTTCCAGTATCGAAAAGAAAACAAAATTTCCTTCAACTAGAAACAAAATTTTTTTTCTGAAAAGTGTTATTTGACCAAGA
This sequence comes from Tipula helvola, assembly GCA_963556165.1. NCBI lineage: Eukaryota > Metazoa > Arthropoda > Insecta > Diptera > Tipulidae > Tipula > Tipula helvola. The sequence continues at coordinate 69,974,543 of OY744483.1, read as the reverse complement.
TACAAGCGTTAAAATCTGGGTATTTTTTCAAAGAAAATTTCTGTTCCGTTTTTTAATTGGCGCAGTGTAGTTAAAGTGGTTTTTTATAATTTTAATTTCGAAAAAATTTCAAAATATAATTAAAACTAAACAATGTAGTTTCTAAATTTAACCTTGATTTGACGATTACAAATTATTGAATTCCATGTCAATTCAACATTTTCCAATTTTGATTTAATGACATTAAAAGAAATATTCGTTGGTTCAATGTCCGGCCAATTTTAATTTGAAATTGGCAATGATTTATTTCAAAGGAGACAAATTAAATTTGAATTATTAACATTTTTGATTTAAAATGGGCTAACGTTGGTATAACGAAAATCGAATTCGAAATAAAAGAAAATGCGTTTGATTTAAATTAATTATTGAACTTTTAATTCGTATCACAAACAAATCTTATATATAAATTTATTTCTAATATACTGTTGTGAAAAATATAATGCATAAATTAATGATAAAGTAGTAAACTGTATGTACCAATTATTTAGGTTGTTCACCAATTGTAATTTTAAGAAAACGAAGATGAATAAAAATATGTAACATAGGGTAATAACCTTATGTGAAAAGGGTACAACATACAAAGTAACAAAGAACAATAAAGAAATGTAAAACGCAATCGATGCATGAAATTATATAATGTCTGGTGGTAATGAAAAACCCAAATATAAAAATGTCAATACATAATTAAGAAATGTAAAATCACAAAAATAAAGTAAATAAAAATAACATGGCTGGAAGTAATAAAATGTAGGTCATAAATAACTTAAAATTAATAATATAGGAAATATAATGAATGAAGTATTGACGAAATATACAACACAATATATTATGAAATACAATGTATGAAAATTAATAAAAAAACAATAAAAACGGAAGAGACCTAAATGTGTAATGAGGAAATTAATTAATTTATGGTTACAACATAAGATTGTTTATTATACTGTATGTTTTGTTAGTGTAAGAATATTAAAGAAAATTAGTATATAAGAACGGGAATTTTAACCCAAAACAACTCATTATTCAATCTATATTCAAAGGAGACACTGTTACTCTCCGTAAGATTCAAATAATAAATAAAGTAAAGTAAACTACAAAGTGTATTTTAACGTTCGAGAATAATCCAGATTCCTGCACATCTCTACAAAGTATATGTAAGTATAAACTAACCAATCGAAACTAACACAAACGGCCCGGTATCTCCTGGCATGCTAACGTACTTCCTCAGGAAGGACCAACAGAACAATAGCTATACTTCGGTACGAGCTGTAGTAATTGGCCAGTTAGCATTCCACTAGCATACCTATAAGCAACTAACAAAAATAATTCTCTTGTGGGTTGGTCTCTACAAATAACATTAGAAACCACCCACCAACTATAACATCAAATAATAGTCAAACAAATTAATAGTTTAGTTAAGAATAAAATAAATGTATCGAACATAACACCGATACATTTATAACATTGGCGCTGTAGATAAAGTTTCCGTTAGGGCACTCAAACAATTTAAATAAGATTTTCTCGAATAATCTCAATTATACAATTTTAATAAAATTTTCGTACTCGAACAATTCCAATTATGCAATTTAAATAAAATTTTCGCATTCGAATAATTTCAATTATACAATTTAAACAAACTTTGCGTTAGGGCACTCGAATAATTTAGTATACATTCATAAACAAAAATTTTCGTATCTTATTTCCTTGCATAGAGTTCATGCAAGACGAAACAGATCCAATAATAAAAGTCAGTAGAGTTAGTGAATCAGATTTAGCAGTTGTTTATTCTCCTACATTAACGAGAAAGCGAATTAATAGCGACCCTAGTTTAAAATTAGAATCGGCTCTTACACAATTTAGAAAGAAACCAGTTCGTAGCATTAAAACAAAAATGGTAGCATTAACAGAAACAGAGATCCAAAATTTGGTTGAAAGAAGAGTACCAATCTTCTATGGTCAACATGACGTAGACACGAGTGAGGTACACTACTTCATTGAAGTGTGCAAGCACATCAGTCAAAAAGATGATTTTAAAACTCCAGCATTAGCAGAAATACTTCTTGAAGAAGTTAAATTGCGGCTCCGTGGTAGAGCGTTTACATTAGTGAGAGACGCCAAAGTAAAGGACTTAAATGAACTTTACAAAGTACTCACTAAGAAATTCCTACCATCCCATTCAATTGAGTCTCTTAGTAGCAGATTGTATTCAGCCAGTCAGGGTAGATCGGAAGATTGCTCTGAATTTGGGACAAGAGTACAAGGTTACGCCCTTGATTATGAAGCAGGGGTGAGAGTTAAATTTGGGGAAGGAAATAGTTTATCAAAACCATTCCTGGAGACATTGCAAAGAGATGCTTTTGTCAGAGGATTAAAAAATGAAGTAATTAGAACACACATGACCATGATTTCGGATGCACCATTACCAGAACTAATTGAGAAAGCAAGTAGATTGGAAACTCAATTGGGTTATAAACGAAATGATAAAACAGACCAACAGTATGGTGATTCAGTTTGTCAAATCTGTGAAAAATTGGGACACATCGCTAAAAATTGTCAGAAAAATAGCCAAAAACAAGCAACTCAACGCTCACTTGAGATCTGCCAATTGTGTGAAAAAGTAGGCCACGTAGCTAAAAATTGTCGAGTAAACACTTCCAACCAAAAGCAGCCAGCTCAGCATCTATCCTCGAGATTCTGTAGATACTGCAAGAAGCGAGGGCATTTCATAGAGGAATGCAGGGCAAGGAAAGCAGGTGATGCTAGGAATGAAGGGTTTTATTTTCAACAAAGGCCGTTACCAGCAAGAACACAATCGAATGACTACAGACAGAATTATGGATCAGGACAACAAAATTTTCGTCAAAATTATAACTACCAAACCAACTATCCACCTCAGCGTGCGCCTCTTGCAATTGAATATCACAATCCAGGGAATAATCATCCGCCTGGAGGCTTCCCCGGTAGACAAGGAAATTTTCCGTCACGAACACAAACAAGAGCAAATCATGAGGTAGACCAACTAGGAAGAAATTTTGAGAAGCTAAGAGTCAACTACATAGAGGATGATGTCATAGCCAACAACACTATTTGCCAACAGCAGGGAAACGACGATGGACTCGTCGAACAGCAGACACATCAGCTGTAGTTCGGACGAGTCCCACGCTTAAAGTCTATCATTTAGAATCCATGCAACAATTGGAAACTCCAGAAATTGAAATGCAAAGAACACCAGTAAATTTCGAGTCGCAACTGAGTTCAACCTCAGACTTTAAAAAAATAAATCAACTGAGTTTCGCCTCAGATCATAAAAAAATTAATCAACTGAGTTTCGCCTCAGATCATAAAAAAATTAATCCGCTGAGTTCCGCCTCAGACTATAGAAAAATTAATTCACTGGGAACCTCCCCAGATAATAAAAAAATAATAAGTCAACTGAGTTCCGCCTCAGACTATAAAATAATTAATCCACTGGGAACCTCCCCAGATATAAAACAAAATAATCCGCTGGGAACATCCCCAGATAGTAAAAAAATTAATCCGCTGGGAACCTCCCCAGATAATAAAAAAATAAATCAACTGAGTTCCGCCTCAGACTATAAAATAATTAATCCACTGGGAACCTCCCCAGATATAAAACAAATTAATCCGCTGGGAACATCCCCAGATAATAAAAAAATTAATCCGCTGGGAACCTCCCCAGATTTTAAAATTAATCCACTGAGAATCTCCTCAGTCAATAATAAAATAACAAATTCACTGGGAACCTCCCCAGATATTAAAACAAATCCTCTGAGTACCGTCTCAGACATTAGAATAAGTAAGTCAAACTCCACCTCACCCACAAATTCCTTTTCGAAGTTGAAACCAAACAATAGCTTTGAGTTACCAAATTTCATTATGGGTAGCGAGATAATCGAACCATTGAGCACAAGCTCAGAAAACTATTTAAGCACAAAATCAAATAGCCAAGTTAGGGTTACATCAGAAAAATCCAATCCAATACGAAAACTCACTCATGAAGTAAGAAATATTCCAACTAATGTAGGCAAGTCTTGTGAAGTTTGGCCACCAATGGAGCCATTCACTTCTTTTGCTCAAGTTCATAAACCTCCTGGAGTTGTGAATACACATCAGATCAACTTGGTATCAAAGCACAAGTTTACGCACGATGTGGTAAGCTTAAAATTAGCAGCATCAGAGAAAGAATCTATCCTTTTAATAGATTCTGGTGCCTCAGTATCATTAATCAAACAGAAAATGATCCAAAACATTCGAACGGTAGATCAAAGTGGTAAAGCCTTACTAAAAGGAATTAGCAAAGAAGCTACCACCACTCTTGGATGTATATTTACGCAAGTAAATATCACACCACACCTAAAAATTCCACAAAAATTTCAAGTAGTGGAAGACGATTTTCCAATCGATCAAGATGGAATTCTCGGAAGGGATTTCCTCAATGAAAATAAAGTAGATATTCTGTATAGTTCTTCAGAATTAAAAATTTTAGGGAACAGAATCAAGTTTCTTAATAGTCCAACAAGCATACGCCTCCCTCCACGGGAAGAAGTAATTGTACAAATCAAAACTCCTACGAATAATCCATACTTGTGTAATTCAGAAGAAATAATGCAAGGTGTGTTTGTCGGTAACTGCTTAATCCAACCCAACATGCTGAAGGCACAGATCAGCATTGTCAATACTAATCCTAATGAAGTAGTTATTGAAGGATTCGTTCCTAAACTCACTGATCTAAATCAATATGACATCATGCAGTTAGAACATGATTATGAAAACGTAAGCGAACAACACTACGAGAGTAGAGATGACTTAGTCATCAACCAAGTTGTTACGCATCTGGATAAAGATCTGAATATTGAAGAGTCCACCTCACTTCTGGAATTGATTAGAGAATATTCAGATATCTTCTACATTGAAGGTGACAAGCTTTCAAGTGTACCCGGCGTTATGCACCAAGTTAATCTTCACAATGACACACCACCAATTAACACTAGGCAATATCGCGTTCCACAAGCACTCAAAAAGGAAATTGATACTCAAGTACAAAAGATGCTTGAAGATAAAATCATAACGCATAGCACTAGTCCGTTTAACAGTCCTTTACTGGTGGTACCAAAGAAACCAGACAAGGATGGTAAACCAAAATGGAGAGTGGTCGTTGACTTTCGAAGAGTTAATGAAGCCACAATAGGAGATTCGTTTCCTCTCCCGTTGATTAATGACATTTTTGACCAACTGGGTCACTCACAATATTTCTCCACTTTAGACATGGCCAGCGGGTACCATCAAATAGAGATGGATCCCCGTGATAGGCATAAAACAGCATTTAGCACGGATTTCGGTCACTTTGAGTTCCTCAGGATGCCTTTCGGAATGAAAAATTCGCAGAGCACATTCCAGAGGATGATCAATAGTGTGTTGTTAGGACAACAGGGCCTTAAGTGTTTCGTGTACCTAGATGATGTAATTGTCTATGGAAGAAATTTGAGGGACCACAACAGTAAGTTGAAAGATATTTTTTCAGCGCTAAGGAGAAGCAATCTAAAAATCCAGACAGAAAAATGTCAATTTTTGAGTAAAGAAATTCAATATCTAGGGCATATAATTACGCCTCAAGGCATCAAGCCTAGTCCGAAAACAGTTGAAGCTATTGTAAACTTTCCGATCCCACGAAATATGCGAGAAACCAAGAGTTTCTTGGGTCTTGCTAGCTATTATAGAAAATTTGTTCCAGCTTTTTCGACTATTGCAGAGCCACTGCACCAGCTAACTAAGAAGAGAACAAAATTTGAATGGACTGAGAAAAGTCAAACCGCATTCGATTATCTTAAAAGTAAGATCACTTCTTCTCCAATTCTTCAATATCCCGATTTTGACCGTATATTCATATTAACGACTGATGCTAGTGATTATGGAGTAGGCGCAATTCTTAGCCAAATCCATGATGGAGACGATTTGCCAATTGCCTACGCTAGTCGTTCACTCAAAGTAGCGGAAAGGAATTACTCGACAATAGAAAAGGAAATGCTCGCAACCAAATGGGCAGTCGAGATATTCAGACCTTACTTATTCGGACGAAAATTTATAATCAAAACAGATCATAAACCCTTGATAGGTGATCTTAAAAATGTTTCAAAAAGAATCCTGAAGTGGCGTTTACAACTCGCAGAGTATGACTACACTGTAGTTCATGTCTCGGGTAAAGCCAACACAGGAGCAGATGCACTTAGTAGGATACGCCAAGCAGAAATCCGAGTCGTCACAAGGGCGCAAGCAAAGCATCTGACATCCTCTCAAGAAATTTCAAACGATAAAGTCGAAGAACCTCAAGTAGTTTCAAATGATCTAAATACTGAGAATCATAGCCTAAAACAAAAGAATGTTCAAATTATCACAAATCCAAATATTAAAGCTCAAATATTACACGAAAAGCATGATTTACCATTGGGTGGTCACGCAGGGGTATACAGGACATATAAAAGGATTCGTATGGAATACTATTGGCCGAACATGCTACGTGATATAAAGAATTACGTCAAGAAATGCAAAAAGTGCAAGCAGAATAAAGCCAGCAAAAGGACGAAAGTACCTCTAGTTTTAACAAATACTTCAGAATATCCTTTTCAACGTGTGGCATTAGATATTGTCGGTCCATTGCCAACAACAGAAGCACAGAACAAGTACATTCTGACATTTCAGGATGACTTGACTAAATTTTCTGGCGCTATACCTCTTCCTGATGAAAAAGCCTCTACGGTAGCTAAAGCTTTATGCGAACAATACATAACTAAATTAGGAGCACCTGAAAAGATCCTAACTGATATGGGATCAAATTTCATGAGTAATCTGTTTGAAAATATCTGTAAACTTCTCAGAATTAAGCATTTAACTACTACAAGCTTTCATCCACAAACAAACGGAGCTCTTGAAAGATCACATAGCACGCTTAAGGAATATCTCCGCAGTTTCGCAAATATTGATCACAGTAATTGGGATGAAATGGTTCATTATGCAATGTTTGTGTACAACACAACACCTCATTGCTCCACGAATTTCACACCTTATGAATTACTATTTGGTCGTCCAGCCATAGTTCCAACAGCGGTTAAGAAAGAACCACAACCTGTTTACAATTATGATGACTATGTCAGTGAACTTAAAGCCCGTTTGCGACTAGCTCATCACATAGCTCGTATTAATATCCTTAAGAAAAAGGAGAAAGCCAAAGAAAGTTATGACAGAAGTACGTCAACTTTTCAAGTCAATAGTGGAGACCTAGTATGGCTTCGTAATGAAATGAGAAAAACAAAACAAGATCCAATCTGGTTAGGTCCTTATACAGTAGTAAGACCATTATCTCAAACCAACACACTGATTACCATAAAAGGTAAAGACAAGAATGTGCACAATAACCGTTTGAAGAAAAATTAAATAACAATAATAATCTTATCCCAATCCTACCCCAGTTTTACAATCAACAACAGAACATTATTTCTTACCAATTGTTTATTTTTCTTATTATTTAGAAATCCAAAAAGAAGATGTTCCCAAACAAATGTATCTTGGCAGTAATAATTCTTTTGGTCAATAACATAAAAAGTGAATCAAATGTTGAAATTAAAAAATTGAAAAATGTCGGAATTTTCTTTGAAGAAATTGAAGAAGTAGTGTTGTATAAAAGAACATTCACTCTTCTAACCTCATTCTATCCCTCCCATTTTACGACAACTATAAACAATCTGGAAAAATGCAGATTACAAGCAAAAACATTATGTGCATTCTTAAAAGATGTTGAAAACAACCATACTTGTAGTACAATGTTAGCAGAACTCAAGGCCGAGTTAGAAGATATCACCGAAGCTGAAAAAGCCATACATCATTTCTCAAATAGAAACAAGCGATCATTATTCGATTTTGTGGGTTCAGCATCAAAATTCTTATTTGGTACTATGGATAACGAAGATTCTAAAAAAGTTTTTAGTGAATTGTCAAATTTGCATGACAACACTGAAAGCGTTTTCAAACTAGTTAAAGAGCAAGTAGCAGTAGTAAAATCTAATTTTGATACATTGTCTAGGCCAGTGCAAGAAATCTCAGCACAAGTTAAAGTGATGCAAAATAACATTAATGAATTAGTTGAAGTACAATCAAGGAATATGAGAGAGCTAAATAATAGAACCAATTTCATGTTATTAAATGAGAAATTTATGGAAATTTCTAACCTAATTTTGGTCAAATGTTTAATTATTAATAAAAACCAAGACCAAACGTTAAGTATACTAGGAAGTATACAGAATAAGAAATTACATCCACTTTTAATATCTTACAAAGAAGTAATGGAAATAGTAGCAAATCTCAGTAGTAGTGATCTAGATAAATCTATCCTGAATGAGCAACATCTTAGTCAACTGTCCAAACTAGACGCAATAGAGACAGAAGGTAGAATCATAGTAAAAATTGATATCCCGTCACCACTTGAAGAACATTTTAAATTGTATAAAATTTACTTAACACCCATTGAAGTGAACAATACTCAATTTTCATATATTATCCACGAAGAACTGTTAGCAGTAAACGAGGAAAGAAACAAATTTACAATAATGAGCCATGAACAGTACGAAGGATGTACCAAACTACTTATCAACTTTGAGAAAACTTCATTAGTATGTGAAAGTAAATCCCCTATAATCACAAGTAGGAAGAATAACTGTTTGATAAATCTATTCGATAATCCATTCCACAATATACCAGATTGTCCATTAACTGAAACAATACAGAAGAATTCACTAGTTAAACTAGTCAGTGATAATTCATGGTTATACACCACTAAAAATGTTATCAGACTACAAATTAAATGTAGAAAGTCAGAAGAATTAATTGAATTAACAGGTACAGGGACTATTACATTCAAACGAGACTGTGAGGTAGTATCTGAAGATTTCATACTCCCAGTTATCGGTTCTAAAATTAAAGAATTATCAATAGTTCAGCCGAATCGTACATTTTTCCCTGAATCGATAGACATCAGTAAATCTAAAGTCAACAATATTTCACTCCAATCATACCCGAAGACGATAGCTATAACAGATTTTAAAAATTACAACCAAGAATTTCTCAAAGAACGGACAAAAATAGATAAATTGACATCAGACGTTGTAGAAACAGAAAGATCATGGAAGACTAATAAAACAGACAACGAAATTAAAATTTACCAATTTACGATAGGAGGAATTTCTTTTGGAATAGTACTAATTGTGTTATTACTTTGGATGTGTAGACGTAAAAACTTGTCGAAAATAGAAATTAAACACGAGATCCCCACTGAAGCAATAATTAGAACTCCGAGCGAAATTATAAGCAAAGCAAGTAGAAACGAAGTATCTGGACATGAATTTTGGTCGCAAAATTCCTCACTGCCTCATGAGAATTTTGTATTCGTACAAGGCGTATAATATACATTTTGTAATTGTGTGCTATCATATACGTTCTTTGGATTAGTGTATCGTTTTGTGACGGTAAGTATCAAAAATAAGCCAATCGGTTGAATCGGTTCAAATTTTTGGTGCTTGTGCTCGCTTGTGAGAAAATCTCACTTGCTATGAAGCAGGAGAATTTACATTTGTGCGTTGTTCATTGTTCAACTATTATTGTACATATATAAAAAAAAAATGTATTTCTTTAATTTTAACTTTTATGTCTGATTATTAATTTTTTATTAATTTATAATAAATCGGTTTTTTATTATAAATTATTAAAAATTAATAAATATTAAGTTAAACTAAAGAAATGCATTTTTTTATTTTGTGAATTTAACGCAAATCTTTGGTAATAAGCAATACAGAAATATTGTCCAAATAATTTAAATTTTAGTTATTTAAAATTGTGATGAATCCAACGAAAAATACTACAAATAATTAATGTAAAGTGTGATTTTTCAATATTGAGTGACTCGATTCGATTTTATTATTAAAAGTTGCAAAAAACGTGTTCTCTTATAAAATACTAAATACTCAATATACCGCTTTGTTTTTAATTTGCGGTCGTAATAAAAAAAAACCGATATGCGAATGAGTTTTAATAAATTTAAAATTATTAAGTTATTCACAAAAAAAAACAGAAGAAAATAATTTTTACAACGCTACTAATCTCAACAAACATCAAAAAATGACTAAACGAAAAACTAAAAGAGCATAAAGAGCATGACGCATAAAAGAGCATTCGAACACACACACAATAACCAATACCATCACGATCCGGTAATTCTCGCCTCACTGACTCATGAGGCGACCAAAATTCATGTCCAGATGAAAGGGTAGTAAATATAAATTAAATATCAAATAAAAAAAAAAAAAAACAGAAATGAAATAAAACACCTTTTTCCATCATGTCTTATAAAATAACAAACATGAGAGAACAAGGAAACAAATTCGGTATAAAAAAAAAGGGAAATCTAAATTTTACTAACATTAACTATAATATAAAAGAGAAACGAACTGAAATTTCGAATTATCTCTAGCTTAAAGTAAATTTAATAAAAATTCTTCAAATAGAAAAAGAAAAAGTATCTGAAATATCTTTTAATCGAATTTAAGCATAAAAAAAAAATTATAAACAAGATTATATTAAAAATAAAACAAATAATAAGCAAAATTATCTAAGGAAAAAATTATTCGAAACAAATTTATTAGAATTTTTATATAGAAACATTATCTAATAGTATTATTACTTTATTAACTCTAAGATTAATTAAGTTAAAAATAAAAGTAAAAAGAAAGATATATTATTTTCATTAGATCATAAAATTTAAATATATAAAAAAAAAAAAAATAGAAATATCTCTAATCTAAATTCAATAAAATTCTCTTTAAAAGTAAAATTAAAAAAAATTATCATACAATATAATTAAGATTGGAAGTAAATTAATTAAAAACATATTTTGTCATACAATCGTAAAATTTTCTTGCATATAAAAATAAAAAAAAAAAAAAAAAAAAAAAAAAAAAAAAAAATAAAATCAAAACAAAACTCATACACATAAAATTCATAATCCAAAGTAAAACAAGGTCAAGTTAAAAAAAAAAAAAAAAAAAATTTTATAAATTCCGTAGTAAAGTATCGTATTGCAAAATATAACAAAAATGCATTTATATATTTTTATGCTTTCACAACAATATTTATTTTACACAAACATATGTTAGCCTAGGTTAAGGTTAGATAAAAAAAAAGAAATTAGAATCTTTCATTATATGTATTATGTAGTAAAGAAAAATTATGTAAGGTAGTTGAACTCAATGGTAAACAAAAAAGAAGACCAAGGAAGAAGGAAGTAGTCCAACATAAGAAATGAAAAGGTTTCAAATCAAATTTACAAAATATCATTTAACATACATAACACCCAACTATACCAAGATGCACCACAAATTTATCTCAAACATTGAAGTACATTGGAAGTCACTTTACAACAGTATATCGAAACATCATCATAATTACGACATGCACGACAACATGAGAACTCCGGCATATGCAGCACACAAAAATAGCTGAGCCGTAAATACAACTACATCACGAGCGCTATAATAATTATTGTATTATCATAAGTCAATAAATGTTAATACAATAAGACAAATAAAGACATTCATCATTTGTCCCGCTATCCCGCTAAGATGCCATCACAATCATTTAATTGCAAACACCAATGAGAAGTCAATACATATATGCATGTTCAGAAATTCATCAAATGGAGATCAGTCATTAACGTGTAATCATCCAGTTAATAAAAGAGACAATGAGAATCCAGATAGTCCAGAAGGCAATCCAAAGATGTTATAAAGTTAATGTAAATTGTAAAATGATTTAAATCTGAGTAGTTTGAGCAGTCAACAAGATGACCTCAAGTAGCAGAAGCAAACAAGAACACATGATGAACAACGAAACTACCATACAAAACAGTTCAAAAATAGATATTAAAATAAATTAAAATTGTAAACTTAGTAGTAACTATAAATAGAAATATATACTTATACCTATATATGTCCCATAAGATTTTTCCTTCAGAAAAATCTCCATAAAGGGGGAAGGTATGTTGTGAAAAATATAATGCATAAATTAATGATAAAGTAGTAAACTGTATGTACCAATTATTTAGGTTGTTCACCAATTGTAATTTTAAGAAAACGAAGATGAATAAAAATATGTAACATAGGGTAATAACCTTATGTGAAAAGGGTACAACATACAAAGTAACAAAGAACAATAAAGAAATGTAAAACGCAATCGATGCATGAAATTATATAATGTCTGGTGGTAATGAAAAACCCAAATATAAAAATGTCAATACATAATTAAGAAATGTAAAATCACAAAAATAAAGTAAATAAAAATAACATGGCTGGAAGTAATAAAATGTAGGTCATAAATAACTTAAAATTAATAATATAGGAAATATAATGAATGAAGTATTGACGAAATATACAACACAATATATTATGAAATACAATGTATGAAAATTAATAAAAAAACAATAAAAACGGAAGAGACCTAAATGTGTAATGAGGAAATTAATTAATTTATGGTTACAACATAAGATTGTTTATTATACTGTATGTTTTGTTAGTGTAAGAATATTAAAGAAAATTAGTATATAAGAACGGGAATTTTAACCCAAAACAACTCATTATTCAATCTATATTCAAAGGAGACACTGTTACTCTCCGTAAGATTCAAATAATAAATAAAGTAAAGTAAACTACAAAGTGTATTTTAACGTTCGAGAATAATCCAGATTCCTGCACATCTCTACAAAGTATATGTAAGTATAAACTAACCAATCGAAACTAACACAAACGGCCCGGTATCTCCTGGCATGCTAACGTACTTCCTCAGGAAGGACCAACAGAACAATAGCTATACTTCGGTACGAGCTGTAGTAATTGGCCAGTTAGCATTCCACTAGCATACCTATAAGCAACTAACAAAAATAATTCTCTTGTGGGTTGGTCTCTACAAATAACATTAGAAACCACCCACCAACTATAACATCAAATAATAGTCAAACAAATTAATAGTTTAGTTAAGAATAAAATAAATGTATCGAACATAACACCGATACATTTATAACAATACGTTTTTCCGTTATTAATGGAGTACAATGTAGCGGTTGGCTTGTAAAATTGATCAGTATAAATATTTCCCACTTCATAACATTGAAAATGATCATCGATTTTTTTTTTAAATTGCACAAGTAGCAAAATATTATCAGGTCCCATTCATACATAATTAATTTCATTTTACATAACTCAAAACGGTCTTGAAAACTTTTGACTAAATAATCACAGGCACACAAAAAAAAAAAAAGTCGTGACCCAGACGCTATTCCTATATTTTAGAGGTCACTGAAACCGAATATGACAATAAAAAATGATTTCAATTGACCATTTTCCCGTTACCACCCTCCTGGGGGTCGAAATTTCAATTTCCATGCAAAATTGGGATGGATGCACATTTCTATGTTTTTTAGGGCGCTGGAATTGAAAATGACAATAAAAAGTCAATTTGACCCCCCATTACTCCCTAGCCGCGTTATGTCGCAATTACGGCATACTGAGTTTCCACTTCTCGAAACTCGTAACTCGTATTACGAAAGATACATAATCGCACCCCTGTGGTTGCTATGCATATTATGATTTTTTTTCAATCATTACGAGTTGTTTGTCGCACATAAAAAGCTGTACGACTAAAACAACAACAACAAATCGCAATTACGAGAACTCGTAAAATTTTACATAATAGCATCCCATATGTTGTATTAATACGATACAAAAACTGTTGAACAAAATTCCAGGGAATTTCACAACCTTTTGGCTATTTTAAATTAAAAATTTGAAATATTTTAAAACAGATATCCAAACTGGCAATAAATGAAAGAAATTTAAATGGCGACCCGTTGAAATATATGTAAACATATTTTGGTTGTGAGTTAAGCGGATCGTCTACCACAAGCAAAGACTGTATGGTCAATAGGCCATCCAGTTTTTGACCAAAAAGTAATTCCGGAATTTTGAATTTGAACGTTTTTGATTCCGAAATTCCGAAATCAATTTCGGAATTGTTTTTTTTAAATAATCTTTGATTAAAAATTAAAAATCAAAATTTTACAAAAATTTCTTTTATTTCGTTTGAAATATTAGATATTTCTATATTTAATGATCATATGTATGAACGATTATTAATCGAATTTACGATTCTTAATCGATGATACGATTAGAATATACAAAATTTTTAGAATTAAAAAAAGTTATAGGATTTATAAAGTTTATGGAATTTGTACTAATTTTATAAATTTTTTAAATTTAAAAATTCTTTAAACGCTATAAATTTTATCAATCATATAAATTCAGTAAATTCTATAAAGGCTAAAAATCCAATAAGTGTCTTAAATCCTATAAATTCTGTAAACTTGATAAATTTTATAAGTTTTAATATGTCTACAAACTCTATTATATTTTTGAATTTTATAAACTGTATCAATTCTATAAATTCTACAAAATTTATAAATTATGTAAATTTAATGAATTCTATAAATTTTGTAGATTCTTTGAGTTCTATGAATTGTTTCAAGTGTGTTTGGTTTATAAATTCTAGAAACTTACATTTTACTTGTTTTATAAATACAAAACTTTCGATAAATCTTATACACTTTAACAATTCTATAAATTTAATAATTTTTATAAATTCTTTAATGTTCGGTCTCACAAAAAAATTACCAATCTCTTGTTAAATAACATATCCTCCCTTTCTTATTTTATAAAATTGAGTTTTGTTTCATAATACAAATTCAATGCAAGTTGATGATATTTTTGTTTACATAGAAATATTTACCCTTCAGCTAAATATTTAGTTGGACGGAATTGGGCAGTTAAATATCTAGCTCTTCAGTTAAAATATTTATGTAAAAACGAAATAAAATTAGCATGCTTTGAATTTGTATTATGAAATAAATCGCAAGTTCATAAAAGAAGAAATAGATAAAATATTATTTAACTGGAGATTGCCTCTATTTTTGTGAAACCAGGAATAAGTCCTCTAAATTTTGAAAGTTGACAAAATTCCATGAATGTTGTTTAAAAATTCAGTAAGTGCTTTAAATTCGACAAATCTCATAAATTTGTTAGTTCTTATAAATTCTGAAAACTCGATAAATTCTATAAATTTTAAAAATCCAAAAAATTCAATAAATTATCTAAATTCTACAAAGTCTATGAACGTCAGAAATTCTAATATGTTTCTAAACTCTATAAATTCTATAAATTTTATGAATTTTGTAAATGGTTTAAATCTGGGTTCCATAAATTTTTTTATGTCGGTCAGTTCTATAAATTCTACAAACCCAAATTTAACTTATTCTAAAAATTCTATAATTTCTATAAATTTTATGAATACAAAAATATCGATAAATCTATGAATAATTCTATAAATTGTTTGGATAAATCTCTAAAATTCAGTAAGTTTTTTAAATCCTCTAAATATCATAAATTCTTTGATTCTTATCAATTCTGTAAATTCAATAACTAAAAAACTAAAAACTACCGCGCTAAATTAGAATTTTTAATTTTGGAACGCGCCAAAATAAATACTTACAACAATTACATGTTAATAAGTAATATTAAGCAATACGTTTATTACGAATTATTTTGTATCTTTGTATTATTCCCCTTCTCACTGTTCTCTGTTGATGAAAGATCAATCAGTCTGTGTTGGTCATCATGCGTACTTCAAACTTATATAATACAAACAAATATAATGTACCAGTGGCCCTATTCTAGCTATTCCCTGTATTCTGGCATAATTGGGAATAATTTCCAATGGAAAAAACACTATTTCAAATTTTACAGCCGCCATTATTGAACAATTTTATTTTATACATATAAAATCAAAACTTTACCGATCCTACGTTGTAAATAAAATAATTAAAACACACAAAACCAGTTTCATCTAATTCCCCAAAAAAAATTAGGGAAAAATAAACGTTAAAACTTTCATAAAATGGAATTATTTTCCCCTACATTCAAGAACTCCCAATCGCCAGAATACACTTTTGGAAAAAATAATTCCCAATTGCTAGAACACTGTCAAAATAGTTCAATTCCCAATTCCCAGGGAATAGCCAGAATAGGGCCACAGGTGAATGCATAAATATTTTCCGATTTAACTAAGAGATGGCGCCAGCAAAAAGTACGCAGCGTATTAATTTAACACATACGTCGTTTTTCTCGGCTGACATTAAAACTACAAACACATACAAGCCGGTCCTTCAACACCAACGCCAAATGGCTCTTTTTTACCAAAAAAAAACGGAAAAATATATGCATACACCTGAGTACCATGTTTGTACAAGTTTAAAAGTATAGTTAAATTATTTTTTGTGTGGCCTACTAGCTAATCGAGAAGCCCCTACAATTCCAAGAAAGTCTATTCATAAATTCTTATACGGGGTGTCCGGGTTTGAGATGCTAATCTTTTAAAGGGTGATTCCTTGGTTCATTCTGAGAAAAAAATCGTATGGAAGGGGGGAGGGGGTACATTTTTGATATCCCTTGAGGTACAAGGTGTTTAAAGAATTTGCTTCGGAAAAAAGGACACCCAAATATTAAACTGTAACTTCCAAAATATTTAGAGAGCAACCAACTTAGTCTTAGAGGTTATCTTGCATCTGCATCCATTTGTGAGCTACATATGATGGTTAAGTAAAAAAAAAAGAAATTTTTATAAAATTGAGTTTTTCTCAAAAGAAACCGTTATATTTTTTTTTATTGTTTTACTTTATTTTAATTCCTCATGATCGCCCCTACAATCCCACAATACAAAGTTTGGGTCGAGGAGTTACAAAAGGTGCTGAAAATATCCTCCTTGTGATTGAATACAGGCTAATATTCGTTTAAGTAAGCCTTTAGTTATTTCAATGCTTGGTAATTCATCCCTTATCTGTTGTGCCGCTCTGTGTGTAATAGTTGTATTAGTTCTTCCTTTCAATTCATCCGTCCATAGAATACCTTTCACAAAACTATCATTATTCAAATACCTTTCAATCAGCCAATTACAAAACTCCAATCTTTTATTGTAGTCTATCGGTAGTAGTTCTTGAATAGGTATTATATGGTATGGATGAAGATTCTCCTTGTGCAATACTTGAAGAATTCGGTAGCGAGAGACGTCCAATTATAAAGCGGGCCTCCTTATGCTAATAGAAGGATTTGCTTTTACATTACGAATTATTTCTCAGTCGGCATCCAAATGATTTGGTGAGACAGAATGGGGCTCCGCCCGGGTATTTGATATTGTTACGATATCTCGCAGTCTTCTATGAATATTTGTAAATACTCTTGGAAATCTGCGTTGATATTCATTGCGAGCTTGTGATGCATTACCATCGCAAAATTCGTAAACAAAATGGATATTAGATATCAATGTACTCCTCATCTGAGAACTGTGCCATCATAATATTAATTTTCTTAAATTATTTAAAATTGTATATTACACAACACTAGACAATTTCTCGAAACTAATGATCTATGTACACCTTAATGCATTTGCTGTTGTTATTTGCATCAACTGTTGTTATTTATCTACGTTTAAGTAATATTTTATTGTGAGCATACTAGATGAACAATATTTTAACTATTTTGATGTTTTTTTGTTTGTATTTATGAGTTGTAATTTGTCCACCACAAATATTCTTGTTGAAATCGCCACAAAAAAAAATATTCCCCCTCCCACAAAGTTTGTGGGTAAAGAGGTAAGAAACGAGGAAGTATTGCGTAGCAATGCATGCAGGTGTAGAATTTAGAATGAAAATATTTAATTTTTGTTTTTTCATCATTTAAACAAAGGAGTTGATAATCATTGCCTACTGTTTTACTGATCAAAAAAAAAAAATTGGTCCAATATTAACACTACAACATCTCTTAATTAGATTGAGAATAAACGGTATACGAAGAAAACTATGGCACGTGGGTACAAATATCGTATTGGGGGATTATAGGGGAGATGATGGCAAATTAAAATTAAGTAAAAAACAAAAAAATTATAACGGTTTTTTTTTTAATGAATTTTATAAAAAAAAAATATTTTTTTTTACGACTCAAACGGATGCAGATGCAAGATAGCCAGTTAAATTCTAATAATAGCTTATATAATTACCAGTCAAATAAGACTAAGTTGGTTGCTCTCCGATAAATATTTTGGAAGTTACAGTTTAATATTTGGGTGTACTTTTTTCCTTAAGCAAATTTTTTAAACACTCCCAAACGATTTTTATCTCAGAATGAACCAAGGAATCACCCCTTAACGGATTAGTATCCCAAACCCGGACATCCTGTATGTTTATAAAACCTATAAAAAAAGTTAAGAATTTATAAATTTCACCTATTCTAGAAATTTTATAAATTCTTGAAATTTTATAGATTCTACAAATTGTTTTAAGTCTGTAAATTCTATAAATTCTACAAACCCAAATTTTACTTATTCTAAAAATTCCATATGATTGAATTCTACAAATTTTATAAATTCAAAGATTTCGTTAAATCCTGTAAACATTAATAATTCTATAAATTTATTAAATTCTATGAATAATTCTATGAATTCCATAAATAAAGTTTTAAAATTCAGTAAGCTATTTAAATTCAAATCAATTTTTTTTAGTTCTTATACTGTAAATTCGATAAATTCCACAAAGACTGTTATTAAAAATTTTAATACGCTTATAATAAAACCTATAAATTCTTTAAATCGTCGTCTCAGTATTATCTTGTCGTTTTTTTCCAAAACTTCATAAGCTCACCTACCTAATTTTTTGGTAACTTCAAACAAAATAATGTTTTATGGTAACTGATGATATAACTGAATTAATTGTACGTACATATCTAATAACACCCAAAATTAATTGTTAATATTTATATTTTGTAAACACACAAAAAGGGTTTTGTTGACAAAGACTGTTAACACAAGTTGTTGTGTTAAAAAACAATTATACCAACTTGACCACACCAAAATACATGAAATGAAGCAGGGCGCTGCGCATATACTAATCCTCCAAATAAAAGCGAGAACTATAATACGAAAATATAAATCACACGACTCAAGAGATGAGGTGTGAACCATAATAGGGGTATATGTATCTTAATTTCCAAGTTATTGAAATAATTGTTATTTAACATTTTTTTTTAAATTTCAATCAATCACTTGAAAAAACATTTCACCATTTTAGTTATTCACTATAATTTAGAATATTTTGCTAAAACGAAAAAATATCAACAGTAGCAGTATACCCTGTTATAAATATTTTAAATTTCAATTAAGATAAAAAAATAATAAAAAAATTGTATTTTGTATTTTCAGAGCAAAGGAGCGCTTTATGTGATAGGTAAGTAAAAACACAACCGTCATTTTTATTTAGAGTTATAAATTTTAAACAAAAACTGTTAAGTGAAGAAAATGTACTTTTACTCTTTTTGATCTAAAAGCAAATTTTCTTATTTCTGTCGATTTTTTTTCATGTAAGCTTTGTGCTTCTTGCAATGATACAATAATTTCTTGAGTTAAAATTTGCTGCTTAATTGTAATCTGGGATTTAGTTTCTTGCATCTATAACTGCTCAAAATTCTTGATTGAAGAAAAAAAACAACGTTTCAAGAAAATTATAATTGTTTTGTTTCCAATTTTTCTTGCAACTAGAAATTGATCCTTTTCTGAAACTATCATAGATTGTTCAATTTTCTTGAAATTGTTTATTTTAACAATTAAACATTTTCTTGATGAACACAAAAGCAATTTATTTATTCGAGAAATTATTGAAATAAAGGAAGCTTTCCTCAAAATATAATATCCAATTTTTTAGAAATCTCTCATTTTAAAAATACAACATTTTCTTACTACGTAAATATACAATACTTTTCGATGTCCCGGAACCAATGGTTCGATTTTTTTTTAATTTTTAAATATCGAACTAATTGTTCGATAGCGAGATTTTGTACAAATTGCGGTGCATCAGTAAGGAGTAGATTCATTTTTGCAGCGCGAACAATTTTGCTGCAACAAACAACAAGTGAACAATAAAATATGACAAATAAAATGATCAAATTACAAATACTTATATTTGAAATAGTGTTTATAGGTAAATTCGAAGGTTGGAACGAGGTTAAAATTGTTTTATTAGATCAATTGATCAACTTAATTCTCACAAACAACATATTTTTTGCACCTATTTATATCTTTTGAAACAGGGTATGAAGATTACATACATGCCTATATATAATATATGTATGTGCTATGGCGACCACAAGTTGAAAAGAAAAAAATTAAGTATAAATTTGAAAATGGTATGTTACAGACTCTCATTTAAATTAAGTTACACTGAGTTAAGAGTTAAACTCATTTAAATTAAGTTATGTGGCACTTATACAATTTAAATACGAATTGTACAATTGCCACATAAATAGGATTACCATAGCTTAAAGTGAATAAATAAAAATAAAACGAAGAAAAATTTTTGCGAAATCAAGAGTAGATGGGAGGGAGTCGAAAATTTGCTTTTTATTTGCTTTATATCGGCTCACTCATTCAAATACATAAATACTTTCATTTATTTACCGCTACAATATAAAAATCACATATATTGACGCGCGCACAGCAAACATACTTAAATTCATTCATATCCGCGATATATCAAACCAAAACCAACAAAATTGCTTATACAAGCCGTGACGTTCGCTCTTTACACAGATCCTATAAAAGAAATGTCCTCTATGAGTTGGTATTGGTATGTATCGATATTTGAATAATATTTTAGGATTTGTATTAGTTTTGTGTATATATATTTTCTGATTTATTTTATACATTACTAATACTAAGACGAATGTGAAGTTTTCGACAAAATCAGAAAAATAACAAAACATGGCGGATTTCAAAATTTGTCGAAATAACAAAAATATGCATGTGTTGGTAAAACAGTGGACAAAAAAACGTTAAACGTATAGTTAGTTATAACTAAAACAATATTATGACAGAAATGAAATTTAAAAAAAAAACATATTGTAGGAAAATGATACATCCATTAAAAGAAGAAATTAATAATATACGCATTTGATGCACATACGAATCTTCAATATTATAATTAAATATTGAGAATGATGACGAAACTGTACTAAAGATCAAAAAGGTTTCATAGATTTCCGGTGAATTCGAAATATATGGATAATTAGCGCAAGGCGCATAGCATGGCCGTCAAAACAAAATAAGCCACATTTGAATACGATGACCAAGACCTACTTGATACTGATGTTGAACATGACTGTATATTGAAATCAAACAGGTATTAGTGTGGTTGGGCACGAGGCGGAGACAAATCTTTTCTTATTGATCTCGAAAATTGTTAATTACAACAAAAAAAAATTTGGAACGGTTTGTTAACTCTTTCGATGATTGGCCAGCTCACAGAGTTTTCCGATAAACATAACGCATATGAAGAGTTAGCTACAGACATACTCTATCAAAAAATCATCAGTGGTTGGGCATACGATGGGGTTAACCCTTTTGTTATTGATCTCGAAAATTGATAATTACAACAAAAAAAAAATTGGAACGGTTTGTTAACTCTTTCGATGATTGGCCAGCTCACAGAGTTTTCCGATAAACATGACGCATATGAAGAGTTAGCTACAGACATACTCTATCAAAAAATCATCAGTGGTTGGGCATACGATGGGGTTAACCCTTTTGTTATTGATCTCGAAAATTGATAATTACAACAAAAAAAAATTTGGAACGGTTTGTTAACTCTATCGATGATTGGCCAGCTCACAGAGTTTTCCGATAAATATGACGCATATGAAGAGTTAGCTACAGACATACTCTATCAAAAAATCATCAGTGGTTGGGCATACGATGGGGTTAACCCTTTTGTTATTGATCTCGAAAATTGATAATTACAACAAAAAAAAAATTGAAACGGTTTGTTAACTCTTTCGATGATTGGCCAGCTCACAGAGTTTTCCGATAAACATGACGCATATGAAGAGTTAGCTACAGACATACTCTATCAAAAAATCATCAGTGGTTGGGCATACGATGGGGTTAACCCTTTTGTTATTGATCTCGAAAATTGATAATTACAACAAAAAAAAAATTGGAACGGTTTGTTAACTCTTTCGATGATTGGCCAGCTCACAGAGTTTTCCGATAAACATGACGCATATGAAGAGTTAGCTACAGACATACTCTATCAAAAAATCATCAGTGGTTGGGCATACGATGGGGTTAACCCTTTTGTTATTGATCTCGAAAATTGATAATTACAACAAAAAAAAATTTGGAACGGTTTGTTAACTCTTTCGATGATTGGCCAGCTCACAGAGTTTTCCGATAAACATGACGCATATGAAGAGTTAGCTACAGACATACTCTATCAAAAAATCATCAGTGGTTGGGCATACGATGGGGTTAACCCTTTTGTTATTGATCTCGAAAATTGATAATTACAACAAAAAAAAAATTGGAACGGTTTGTTAACTCTTTCGATGATTGGCCAGCTCACAGAGTTTTCCGATAAACATGACGCATATGAAGAGTTAGCTACAGACATACTCTATCAAAAAATCATCAGTAGTTGGGCATACGATGGGGTTAACCCTTTTGTTATTGATCTCGAAAATTGATAATTACAACAAAAAAAAATTTGGAACGGTTTGTTAACTCTTTCGATGATTGGCTCACAGAGTTTTCCGATAAACATGATGCATATGAAGAGTTAGCTACAGACATACTCTATCAAAAAATCATCAGTGGTTGGGCATACGATGGGGTTAACCCTTTTGTTATTGATCTCGAAAATTGATAATTACAACAAAAAAAAATTTGGAACGGTTTGTTAACTCTTTCGATGATTGGCCAGCTCACAGAGTTTTCCGATAAACATGACGCATATGAAGAGTTAGCTACAGACATACTCTATCAAAAAATCATCAGTGGTTGGGCATACGATGGGGTTAACCCTTTTGTTATTGATCTCGAAAATTGATAATTACAACAAAAAAAAATTTGGAACGGTTTGTTAACTCTTTCGATGATTGGCCAGCTCACAGAGTTTTCCGATAAACATGACGCATATGAAGAGTTAGCTACAGACATACTCTATCAAAAAATCATCAGTGGTTGGGCATACGATGGGGTTAACCCTTTTGTTATTGATCTCGAAAATTGATAATTACAACAAAAAAAAAATTGAAACGGTTTGTTAACTCTTTCGATGATTGGCCAGCTCACAGAGTTTTCCGATAAATATGACGCATATGAAGAGTTAGCTACAGACATACTCTATCAAAAAATCATCAGTGGTTGGGCATACGATGGGGTTAACCCTTTTGTTATTGATCTCGAAAATTGATAATTACAACAAAAAAAAATTTGGAACGGTTTGTTAACTCTTTCGATGATTGGCCAGCTCACAGAGTTTTCCGATAAACATGACGCATATGAAGAGTTAGCTACAGACATACTCTATCAAAAAATCATCAGTGGTTGGGCATACGATGGGGTTAACCCTTTTGTTATTGATCTCGAAAATTGATAATTACAACAAAAAAAAAATTGAAACGGTTTGTTAACTCTTTCGATGATTGGCCAGCTCACAGAGTTTTCCGATAAACATGACGCATATGAAGAGTTAGCTACAGACATACTCTATCAAAAAATCATCAGTGGTTGGGCATACGATGGGGTTAACCCTTTTGTTATTGATCTCGAAAATTGATAATTACAACAAAAAAAAATTTGGAACGGTTTGTTAACTCTTTCGATGATTGGCCAGCTCACAGAGTTTTCCGATAAATATGACGCATATGAAGAGTTAGCTACAGACATACTCTATCAAAAAATCATCAGTGGTTGGGCATACGATGGGGTTAACCCTTTTGTTATTGATCTCGAAAATTGATAATTACAACAAAAAAAAAATTGAAACGGTTTGTTAACTCTTTCGATGATTGGCCAGCTCACAGAGTTTTCCGATAAACATGACGCATATGAAGAGTTAGCTACAGACATACTCTATCAAAAAATCATCAGTGGTTGGGCATACGATGGGGTTAACCCTTTTGTTATTGATCTCGAAAATTGATAATTACAACAAAAAAAAATTTGGAACGGTTTGTTAACTCTTTCGATGATTGGCCAGCTCACAGAGTTTTCCGATAAACATGACGCATATGAAGAGTTAGCTACAGACATACTCTATCAAAAAATCATCAGTGGTTGGGCATACGATGGGGTTAACCCTTTTGTTATTGATCTCGAAAATTGATAATTACAACAAAAAAAAAATTGGAACGGTTTGTTAACTCTTTCGATGATTGGCCAGCTCACAGAGTTTTCCGATAAACATGACGCATATGAAGAGTTAGCTACAGACATACTCTATCAAAAAATCATCAGTGGTTGGGCATACGATGGGGTTAACCCTTTTGTTATTGATCTCGAAAATTGATAATTACAACAAAAAAAAATTTGGAACGGTTTGTTAACTCTTTCGATGATTGGCCAGCTCACAGAGTTTTCCGATAAATATGACGCATATGAAGAGTTAGCTACAGACATACTCTATCAAAAAATCATCAGTGGTTGGGCATACGATGGGGTTAACCCTTTTGTTATTGATCTCGAAAATTGATAATTACAACAAAAAAAAAAATTGGAACGGTTTGTTAACTCTTTCGATGATTGGCCAGCTCCAAGAGTTTTCCGATAAACATGATGCATATGAAGAGTTAGCTACAGACATACTCTATCAAAAAATCATCAGTGGTGGGGCATACGATGGGGTTAACCCTTTTGTTATTGATCTCGAAAATTGATAATTACAACAATAAAAAATTTGGAACGGTTTGTTAACTCTTTCGATGATTGGCCAGCTCACAGAGTTTTCCGATAAACATGATGCATATGAAGAGTTAGCTACAGACATACTCTATCAAAAAATCATCAGTGGTTGGGCATACGATGGGGTTAACCCTTTTGTTATTGATCTCGAAAATTGATAATTACAACAAAAAAAAATTTGGAACGGTTTGTTAACTCTTTCGATGATTGGCCAGCTCACAGAGTTTTCCGATAAACATGACGCATATGAAGAGTTAGCTACAGACATACTCTATCAAAAAATCATCAGTGGTTGGGCATACGATGGGGTTAACCCTTTTGTTATTGATCTCGAAAATTGATAATTACAACAAAAAAAAAATTGGAACGGTTTGTTAACTCTTTCGATGATTGGCCAGCTCACAGAGTTTTCCGATAAACATGACGCATATGAAGAGTTAGCTACAGACATACTCTATCAAAAAATCATCAGTAGTTGGGCATACGATGGGGTTAACCCTTTTGTTATTGATCTCGAAAATTGATAATTACAACAAAAAAAAATTTGGAACGGTTTGTTAACTCTTTCGATGATTGGCCAGCTCACAGAGTTTTCCGATAAACATGACGCATATGAAGAGTTAGCTACAGACATACTCTATCAAAAAATCATCAGTGGTTGGGCATACGATGGGGTTAACCCTTTTGTTATTGATCTCGAAAATTGATAATTACAACAAAAAAAAAATTGGAACGGTCTGTTAACTCTTTCGATGATTGGCCAGCTCACAGAGTTTTCCGATAAACATGATGCATATGAAGAGTTAGCTACAGACATACTCTATCAAAAAATCATCAGTGGTTGGGCATACGATGGGGTTAACCCTTTTGTTATTGATCTCGAAAATTGATAATTACAACAAAAAAAAATTTGGAACGGTTTGTTAACTCTTTCGATGATTGGCCAGCTCACAGAGTTTTCCGATAAATATGACGCATATTAAGAGTTAGCTACAGACATACTCTATCAAAAAATCATCAGTAGTTGGGCATACGATGGGGTTAACCCTTTTGTTATTGATCTCGAAAATTGATAATTACAACAAAAAAAAAATTGGAACGGTTTGTTAACTCTTTCGATGATTGGCCAGCTCACAGAGTTTTCCGATAAACATGATGCATATGAAGAGTTAGCTACAGACATACTCTATCAAAAAATCATCAGTGGTTGGGCATACGATGGGGTTAACCCTTTTGTTATTGATCTCGAAAATTGATAATTACAACAAAAAAAAATTTGGAACGGTTTGTTAACTCTTTCGATGATTGGCCAGCTCACAGAGTTTTCCGATAAATATGACGCATATTAAGAGTTAGCTACAGACATACTCTATCAAAAAATCATCAGTAGTTGGGCATACGATGGGGTTAACCCTTTTGTTATTGATCTCGAAAATTGATAATTACAACAAAAAAAAAATTGGAACGGTTTGTTAACTCTTTCGATGATTGGCCAGCTCACAGAGTTATTCTCGTTCAAAAAACATATTAATATATAAAGAAACATATTAAAGACACATTAACTAACATATAATTTTAATATTATAATTAGTGGAACATATGTTAGTTTTTGCTATAAAACAGTATGGCCGGATTAACATATTGCTGGTCTGTCGTTACAACAGAAAACGTTTTCATGTCGTCATGTATTTCCCAATTATTATTCGGTCTTTTTACTATGGCGGTGTAGTGTTTTAAAATTTGGCTGTAATTAACGATTGCTTTTAAACTGAAATCTTCCATATCTAATTTGATTTCTGCTTGAATTTCATTAATTTTTATATTGTAATTAATATTATTGAACGATTGCACGTCTGCTATAGCAATCCCATAATGACTAATTATTTTGTAGACAGTTAAGTTACCACCGCATCCAGAGCAAGTTAAGGTTCCAAATGAGATTGAACTTTCAACATTGCGAAGTGTGTTATCGTTGACCGTAAAAATGTCAAATGGTAGATAGCAACTGTAAGAATTTCTAATTCGAACCAGGTCTTCTACAATACATTTTTGATAGACTGATGTGGGTTGGGGTATCAATTTATCTATTAAGTATGTGATTTGACATTCTGCATCTAGTATTGTGGTATTTCCGTGATGTTGCACAGACTTTATTCCTTCGAATACATCGAATAATATGTCCGTGCGTGTGTCATACGTTTCAAGGTGGAAATTTTTCGATGAAATAATTTTTGAAATAAACGTAAAGAACTCTGAATTTATTTCGTTAAACTTAATTTTTAAAATTTCATTGTCGATACCCATGCAGACAAAAATTTGGGTAAGAGAATCAAACCCACATGTGTTCACCACCGATATCTTTTCTTCACCGTAAACTTTAGAAAAACCATTTTTTAATACAGGCACTCTTTCAACGTTAAAGCCTTTAATTTTTCCGTCATTTTTCGGAACAGCTTCAAAAAGTTTTTGATTTTTATATCTGTTTAGCACGTTCCTACCGATATGTTTTGGCGATTTATCTAAACGTCTAATTTTTTTGTTCCACTGCTCTTCGGTACTCATGTTATCTGAATTACCTTTTCGTTTAGTAGTTTTCGGGGTTGTTACTAACGGCTCTGGCATTTTTATGGATTTGATTTTTTGTTCGCATCTATATTTTAAAATATTTACAACGCGACCTATTTTCATTCGTTTGTTTCCTAAATAATGGTTTTTTACCGCACTAAACCAATTTTCTACTACAGCGTTAGAAACATTGCCGCTGATTCCAAACAGATTCGAAAAAAAATTGGCCCATAAGATTATGTACGAAAAATATTTTTTAATTAAAAACTGTACGAAGTCATCACAGAAAAATTTATTTGGTTTTGCACCGCGTTCAGTTTGAATTTTTATCTTCACTTCTTCGTAAATTGCCCAATACTTTAAATAAAAGGGGTTCGTAGTAGTACTTTCTGGCCAAATGTTAATGCTGTAATTCATCTGTTCATCCGACTTAGAACCTTCAAAATCAGCATAATGATCATCATACAATTTTCCTAATTTTTCAATGAACATTTTGTATGCTATTTTACTACTTTTAGTAATTTTAGGTGAGCACATGATACAGCAAAATTGTCTGAATAACTCGTCTACACAACTTATAGACTTGGCGCAAAGCATAGCGCAGAAAAAGTCTAAGAGTAAGTTTCGGTGGTCAGCAACTATGTTAGGTAGCTTTTTTTTTATTTGGACTGTAATAATATTAATAAAATGTGAACAGCAAATAAATATAGGTATAACTATTCTTTTTACTGGCGACTTGTTTTGTATCAAATTGAAATAATACTGAATATATTCAGTCATATTCATTAAATTAAATGTATTATTTATTGCGTTTATTAGAGCCCACGACCAATCAACGACAAAATAATGATCTTTTAATGGTTTAACATTTATTTCAATTTCTTTTTTTACGTCTAACAAAAATTTACTTAGAGTCCAAGCGTCATGCTGGCACGATATAAATTCGGCGATTGGAATAATGTTACAGTTAACTTTTATAACACAAGCGTAATATAATATTCTTTTGTATATATGTTCTTTATGGCAGGTCGGTATCCTTACAATGCCACCGGTTGCATCAAAATAAATTGCTTTAATTGTTTCTTGTTTTAAAAGAGAAACTTGCTCATTTCGCAATAGCACCACTTGTAGGGGTTCTGTCACAGAATATATATACCGATTTGTTTTAGTCTGTAAACAACATTGATAATAAATATCTACCAAATCGCAATCTCGAACAAGATCATCTCTTTTGTAAAATTCGGATTTTATTTTTCTTAAAACTGCTGGTGTGGTCATGTCCTGAGTATTACCTTTTTGATATAGTTCAAGATTAGTTGAACTTACCAAATCTAAATATGTGTTGTGTGCACTCTTGTTTTCCGTAATTAATTTCATTTTCTGTCGCCGTGATCCACGATACTGCCTAAATACCTTTTCGGAAGAATGAATAATTTCGCTTTCGTTGCTTGTGATGTAAACTCGCATTTCATTATTTTTGAATACTTCAAATTTATATTTTTGCTTGTGCAAAATGTCTTTGCACGATCCATACACTACGATTTTTTTATGTTTTTTAGAAAGCAAATGCATAGTTTGAAAAGTTAGAACACATGGATTTTGATGTTCCTTTAATGTGCGATGAATTAACTCTCTTATTTCGCATTTGGTGAGAAATTCCAGAGTCTCGTTAAAATGAACCGAAAATTTCAAATTCCACCTTAAACTTGGATTTTTTGAAACTGTTGCATTTGTGTGTATTGGAATTAATGATAAGTTCTCGGTACTATTTATACTAATGACCGAATCGTTATTCTCAAAATTCTGAATTTCTTGCTGGTCTATGAACTCCAAAACGATGTTATTGGAATCGCAAACTTCATTTTCTTTCATAAGGAAATCAAAATTGATGTCTGTTACTGCAATAGCATTGGTATTGTCAGATTTGTATGTACTATTTACAACATCAGCTTTCGGCGACACAGAAAAATTTATATTTTCAGCTGAAAATTTAATACATTCTGTATTTTTGCACAACTCATTTACAACGTTCAACGAAGCCTGAGTGTTAATAAATGTCTTATACTTTTGCCAAGCATAGTATAAATTCGAGATATTTTGAAGGTTATGTTTGACATGCATGATATCACACAACCTTTTCATTTCTGTTGAATCGTTTCTAGAAAACATGAAATGTTCTGGGTTTTCACTTATCGCACATAATGCTTTACAAATAGCCTCTCCTGTTATACCGTTTCTCTTCTTTTTATAATTATGCTTCTTAACAGGCGCCATTATGTATAAAGCCAAAAACAATTATAAAATTCAAAAACAATTGTAACTCTAGCTTACAAAATTAATAGTGAAAAATTAGTAAAAATAATTCAAAAACACTAGCTTAAAACTACAATATAGAAAAAAAAACTAAAACTACCAAAAATATTCAGAAAAACCAACACCAAAAATTTAACCTTAAATATAATATAAATTACAAAAGATCCCCTTTTTAAAGGGGAACACTAAACTATAAAACTATTAAAAACTAAAATGCCAACACGTGCACAAATTAAAAAAAAACTAAAATTGTTCACAAAATATATTAGATAATTAAGAGAGTCCGTTAGATAGCCAAGGTCGAAATAATGTAAAAATGGTTTAAAAAATGTAATCAGTAAAAAAGAATATCCAAATAAAAGCCGGGTCAAAATTTTATAAAATGCAAATTGAATTATCACAAAAAACTTTAAATAAAATACCAAAAATCACAAATTAAATCACCACTAAACACACAAGAAATCTTCGATTTAAAAAATAGAAAATTAATTTACAATAATAAACGAGACCTTATATCGAATTTTATTTTTAAACATAAAAAATAGCCCTTTAAACGACATAATAAAAATAAATAAAGTAATTTAATTTTTTAATAAATTCTCGAAACAAACGAGTTAGCCCCATCGTATGCCCAACCACTGATGATTTTTTGATAGAGTATGTCTGTAGCTAACTCTTCATATGCGTCATGTTTATCGGAAAACTCTGTGAGCTGGCCAATCATCGAAAGAGTTAACAAACCGTTCCAAATTTTTTTTTGTTGTAATTATCAATTTTCGAGATCAATAACAAAAGGGTTAACCCCATCGTATGCCCAACCACTGATGATTTTTTGATAGAGTATGTCTGTAGCTAACTCTTCATATGCGTCATGTTTATCGGAAAACTCTGTGAGCTGGCCAATCATCGAAAGAGTTAACAAACCGTTCCAAATTTTTTTTTGTTGTAATTATCAATTTTCGAGATCAATAACAAAAGGGTTAACCCCATCGTATGCCCAACCACTGATGATTTTTTGATAGAGTATGTCTGTAGCTAACTCTTCATATGCGTCATGTTTATCGGAAAACTCTGTGAGCTGGCCAATCATCGAAAGAGTTAACAAACCGTTCCAAATTTTTTTTTGTTGTAATTATCAATTTTCGAGATCAATAACAAAAGGGTTAACCCCATCGTATGCCCAACCACTGATGATTCTTTGATAGAGTATGTCTGTAGCTAACTCTTCATATGCATCATGTTTATCGGAAAACTCTGTGAGCTGGCTAATCATCGAAAGAGTTAACAGACCGTTCCAATTTTTTTTTTTGTTGTAATTATCAATTTTCGAGATCAATAACAAAAGGGTTAACCCCATCGTATGCCCAACCACTGATGATTCTTTGATAGAGTATGTCTGTAGCTAACTCTTCATATGCATCATGTTTATCGGAAAACTCTGTGAGCTGGCTAATCATCGAAAGAGTTAACAGACCGTTCCAATTTTTTTTTTTGTTGTAATTATCAATTTTCGAGATCAATAACAAAAGGGTTAACCCCATCGTATGCCCAACCACTGATGATTTTTTGATAGAGTATGTCTGTAGCTAACTCTTCATATGCGTCATGTTTATCGGAAAACTCTGTGAGCTGGCCAATCATCGAAAGAGTTAACAAACCGTTCCAAATTTTTTTTTGTTGTAATTATCAATTTTCGAGATCAATAACAAAAGGGTTAACCCCATCGTATGCCCAACCACTGATGATTTTTTGATAGAGTATGTCTGTAGCTAACTCTTCATATGCGTCATGTTTATCGGAAAACTCTGTGAGCTGGCCAATCATCGAAAGAGTTAACAAACCGTTCCAAATTTTTTTTTGTTGTAATTATCAATTTTCGAGATCAATAACAAAAGGGTTAACCCCATCGTATGCCCAACTACTGATGATTTTTTGATAGAGTATGTCTGTAGCTAACTCTTCATATGCGTCATGTTTATCGGAAAACTCTGTGAGCTGGCCAATCATCGAAAGAGTTAACAAACCGTTCCAATTTTTTTTTTGTTGTGATTATCAATTTTCGAGATCAATAACAAAAGGGTTAACCCCATCGTATGCCCAACCACTGATGATTTTTTGATAGAGTATGTCTGTAGCTAACTCTTCATATGCGTCATGTTTATCGGAAAACTCTGTGAGCTGGCCAATCATCGAAAGAGTTAACAAACCGTTCCAAATTTTTTTTTGTTGTAATTATCAATTTTCGAGATCAATAACAAAAGGGTTAACCCCATCGTATGCCCAACTACTGATGATTTTTTGATAGAGTATGTCTGTAGCTAACTCTTCATATGCGTAATGTTTATCGGAAAACTCTGTGAGCTGGCCAATCATCGAAAGAGTTACAAACCGTTCCAATTTTTTTTTTGTTGTAATTATCAATTTTCGAGATCAATAACAAAAGGGTTAACCCCATCGTATGCCCAACTACTGATGATTTTTTGATAGAGTATGTCTGTAGCTAACTCTTCATATGCGTCATGTTTATCGGAAAACTCTGTGAGCTGGCCAATCATCGAAAGAGTTAACAAACCGTTCCAAATTTTTTTTTGTTGTAATTATCAATTTTCGAGATCAATAACAAAAGGGTTAACCCCATCGTATGCCCAACTACTGATGATTTTTTGATAGAGTATGTCTGTAGCTAACTCTTCATATGCGTCATGTTTATCGGAAAACTCTGTGAGCTGGCCAATCATCGAAAGAGTTAACAAACCGTTCCAATTTTTTTTTTTGTTGTAATTATCAATTTTCGAGATCAATAACAAAAGGGTTAACCCCATCGTATGCCCAACCACTGATGATTCTTTGATAGAGTATGTCTGTAGCTAACTCTTCATATGCATCATGTTTATCGGAAAACTCTGTGAGCTGGCTAATCATCGAAAGAGTTAACAGACCGTTCCAATTTTTTTTTTTGTTGTAATTATCAATTTTCGAGATCAATAACAAAAGGGTTAACCCCATCGTATGCCCAACCACTGATGATTTTTTGATAGAGTATGTCTGTAGCTAACTCTTCATATGCGTCATGTTTATCGGAAAACTCTGTGAGCTGGCCAATCATCGAAAGAGTTAACAAACCGTTCCAAATTTTTTTTTGTTGTAATTATCAATTTTCGAGATCAATAACAAAAGGGTTAACCCCATCGTATGCCCAACCACTGATGATTTTTTGATAGAGTATGTCTGTAGCTAACTCTTCATATGCGTCATGTTTATCGGAAAACTCTGTGAGCTGGCCAATCATCGAAAGAGTTAACAAACCGTTCCAAATTTTTTTTTGTTGTAATTATCAATTTTCGAGATCAATAACAAAAGGGTTAACCCCATCGTATGCCCAACTACTGATGATTTTTTGATAGAGTATGTCTGTAGCTAACTCTTCATATGCGTCATGTTTATCGGAAAACTCTGTGAGCTGGCCAATCATCGAAAGAGTTAACAAACCGTTCCAATTTTTTTTTTGTTGTGATTATCAATTTTCGAGATCAATAACAAAAGGGTTAACCCCATCGTATGCCCAACCACTGATGATTTTTTGATAGAGTATGTCTGTAGCTAACTCTTCATATGCGTCATGTTTATCGGAAAACTCTGTGAGCTGGCCAATCATCGAAAGAGTTAACAAACCGTTCCAAATTTTTTTTTGTTGTAATTATCAATTTTCGAGATCAATAACAAAAGGGTTAACCCCATCGTATGCCCAACCACTGATGATTTTTTGATAGAGTATGTCTGTAGCTAACTCTTCATATGCGTCATGTTTATCGGAAAACTCTGTGAGCTGGCCAATCATCGAAAGAGTTAACAAACCGTTCCAAATTTTTTTTTGTTGTAATTATCAATTTTCGAGATCAATAACAAAAGGGTTAACCCCATCGTATGCCCAACCACTGATGATTTTTTGATAGAGTATGTCTGTAGCTAACTCTTCATATGCGTCATGTTTATCGGAAAACTCTGTGAGCTGGCCAATCATCGAAAGAGTTAACAAACCGTTCCAAATTTTTTTTTGTTGTAATTATCAATTTTCGAGATCAATAACAAAAGGGTTAACCCCATCGTATGCCCAACCACTGATGATTCTTTGATAGAGTATGTCTGTAGCTAACTCTTCATATGCATCATGTTTATCGGAAAACTCTGTGAGCTGGCTAATCATCGAAAGAGTTAACAGACCGTTCCAATTTTTTTTTTTGTTGTAATTATCAATTTTCGAGATCAATAACAAAAGGGTTAACCCCATCGTATGCCCAACCACTGATGATTCTTTGATAGAGTATGTCTGTAGCTAACTCTTCATATGCATCATGTTTATCGGAAAACTCTGTGAGCTGGCTAATCATCGAAAGAGTTAACAGACCGTTCCAATTTTTTTTTTTGTTGTAATTATCAATTTTCGAGATCAATAACAAAAGGGTTAACCCCATCGTATGCCCAACCACTGATGATTTTTTGATAGAGTATGTCTGTAGCTAACTCTTCATATGCGTCATGTTTATCGGAAAACTCTGTGAGCTGGCCAATCATCGAAAGAGTTAACAAACCGTTCCAAATTTTTTTTTGTTGTAATTATCAATTTTCGAGATCAATAACAAAAGGGTTAACCCCATCGTATGCCCAACTACTGATGATTTTTTGATAGAGTATGTCTGTAGCTAACTCTTCATATGCGTCATGTTTATCGGAAAACTCTGTGAGCTGGCCAATCATCGAAAGAGTTAACAAACCGTTCCAATTTTTTTTTTGTTGTGATTATCAATTTTCGAGATCAATAACAAAAGGGTTAACCCCATCGTATGCCCAACCACTGATGATTTTTTGATAGAGTATGTCTGTAGCTAACTCTTCATATGCGTCATGTTTATCGGAAAACTCTGTGAGCTGGCCAATCATCGAAAGAGTTAACAAACCGTTCCAAATTTTTTTTTGTTGTAATTATCAATTTTCGAGATCAATAACAAAAGGGTTAACCCCATCGTATGCCCAACTACTGATGATTTTTTGATAGAGTATGTCTGTAGCTAACTCTTCATATGCGTAATGTTTATCGGAAAACTCTGTGAGCTGGCCAATCATCGAAAGAGTTACAAACCGTTCCAATTTTTTTTTTGTTGTAATTATCAATTTTCGAGATCAATAACAAAAGGGTTAACCCCATCGTATGCCCAACTACTGATGATTTTTTGATAGAGTATGTCTGTAGCTAACTCTTCATATGCGTCATGTTTATCGGAAAACTCTGTGAGCTGGCCAATCATCGAAAGAGTTAACAAACCGTTCCAAATTTTTTTTTGTTGTAATTATCAATTTTCGAGATCAATAACAAAAGGGTTAACCCCATCGTATGCCCAACTACTGATGATTTTTTGATAGAGTATGTCTGTAGCTAACTCTTCATATGCGTCATGTTTATCGGAAAACTCTGTGAGCTGGCCAATCATCGAAAGAGTTAACAAACCGTTCCAATTTTTTTTTTTGTTGTAATTATCAATTTTCGAGATCAATAACAAAAGGGTTAACCCCATCGTATGCCCAACCACTGATGATTCTTTGATAGAGTATGTCTGTAGCTAACTCTTCATATGCATCATGTTTATCGGAAAACTCTGTGAGCTGGCTAATCATCGAAAGAGTTAACAGACCGTTCCAATTTTTTTTTTTGTTGTAATTATCAATTTTCGAGATCAATAACAAAAGGGTTAACCCCATCGTATGCCCAACCACTGATGATTTTTTGATAGAGTATGTCTGTAGCTAACTCTTCATATGCGTCATGTTTATCGGAAAACTCTGTGAGCTGGCCAATCATCGAAAGAGTTAACAAACCGTTCCAAATTTTTTTTTGTTGTAATTATCAATTTTCGAGATCAATAACAAAAGGGTTAACCCCATCGTATGCCCAACCACTGATGATTCTTTGATAGAGTATGTCTGTAGCTAACTCTTCATATGCATCATGTTTATCGGAAAACTCTGTGAGCTGGCTAATCATCGAAAGAGTTAACAGACCGTTCCAATTTTTTTTTTTGTTGTAATTATCAATTTTCGAGATCAATAACAAAAGGGTTAACCCCATCGTATGCCCAACCACTGATGATTTTTTGATAGAGTATGTCTGTAGCTAACTCTTCATATGCGTTATGTTTATCGGAAAACTCTGTGAGCTGGCCAATCATCGAAAGAGTTAACAAACCGTTCCAAATTTTTTTTTGTTGTAATTAACAATTTTCGAGATCAATAACAAAAGGGTTAACCCCATCGTATGCCCAACCACTGATGATTTTTTGATAGAGTATGTCTGTAGCTAACTCTTCATATGCGTTATGTTTATCGGAAAACTCTGTGAGCTGGCCAATCATCGAAAGAGTTAACAAACCGTTCCAAATTTTTTTTTGTTGTAATTATCAATTTTCGAGATCAATAACAAAAGGGTTAACCCCATCGTATGCCCCACCACTGATGATTTTTTGATAGAGTATGTCTGTAGCTAACTCTTCATATGCGTCATGTTTATCGGAAAACTCTGTGAGCTGGCCAATCATCGAAAGAGTTAACAAACCGTTCCAAATTTTTTTTTGTTGTAATTATCAATTTTCGAGATCAATAACAAAAGGGTTAACCCCATCGTATGCCCAACTACTGATGATTTTTTGATAGAGTATGTCTGTAGCTAACTCTTCATATGCGTCATGTTTATCGGAAAACTCTGTGAGCTGGCCAATCATCGAAAGAGTTAACAAACCGTTCCAATTTTTTTTTTTGTTGTAATTATCAATTTTCGAGATCAATAACAAAAGGGTTAACCCCATCGTATGCCCAACCACTGATGATTCTTTGATAGAGTATGTCTGTAGCTAACTCTTCATATGCATCATGTTTATCGGAAAACTCTGTGAGCTGGCTAATCATCGAAAGAGTTAACAGACCGTTCCAATTTTTTTTTTTGTTGTAATTATCAATTTTCGAGATCAATAACAAAAGGGTTAACCCCATCGTATGCCCAACCACTGATGATTTTTTGATAGAGTATGTCTGTAGCTAACTCTTCATATGCGTCATGTTTATCGGAAAACTCTGTGAGCTGGCCAATCATCGAAAGAGTTAACAAACCGTTCCAAATTTTTTTTTGTTGTAATTATCAATTTTCGAGATCAATAACAAAAGGGTTAACCCCATCGTATGCCCAACCACTGATGATTTTTTGATAGAGTATGTCTGTAGCTAACTCTTCATATGCGTCATGTTTATCGGAAAACTCTGTGAGCTGGCCAATCATCGAAAGAGTTAACAAACCGTTCCAAATTTTTTTTTGTTGTAATTATCAATTTTCGAGATCAATAACAAAAGGGTTAACCCCATCGTATGCCCAACTACTGATGATTTTTTGATAGAGTATGTCTGTAGCTAACTCTTCATATGCGTCATGTTTATCGGAAAACTCTGTGAGCTGGCCAATCATCGAAAGAGTTAACAAACCGTTCCAAATTTTTTTTTGTTGTAATTATCAATTTTCGAGATCAATAACAAAAGGGTTAACCCCATCGTATGCCCAACCACTGATGATTTTTTGATAGAGTATGTCTGTAGCTAACTCTTCATATGCGTCATGTTTATCGGAAAACTCTGTGAGCTGGCCAATCATCGAAAGAGTTAACAAACCG
Organism: Tipula helvola; assembly: GCA_963556165.1. NCBI lineage: Eukaryota > Metazoa > Arthropoda > Insecta > Diptera > Tipulidae > Tipula > Tipula helvola. The sequence goes on along the minus strand of OY744483.1, from coordinate 69,936,981 downwards.
TTCCAAATTTTTTTTTGTTGTAATTATCAATTTTCGAGATCAATAACAAAAGGGTTAACCCCATCGTATGCCCAACCACTGATGATTTTTTGATAGAGTATGTCTGTAGCTAACTCTTCATATGCGTCATGTTTATCGGAAAACTCTGTGAGCTGGCCAATCATCGAAAGAGTTAACAAACCGTTCCAAATTTTTTTTTGTTGTAATTATCAATTTTCGAGATCAATAACAAAAGGGTTAACCCCATCGTATGCCCAACCACTGATGATTTTTTGATAGAGTATGTCTGTAGCTAACTCTTCATATGCGTCATGTTTATCGGAAAACTCTGTGAGCTGGCCAATCATCGAAAGAGTTAACAAACCGTTCCAAATTTTTTTTTGTTGTAATTATCAATTTTCGAGATCAATAACAAAAGGGTTAACCCCATCGTATGCCCAACCACTGATGATTTTTTGATAGAGTATGTCTGTAGCTAACTCTTCATATGCGTCATGTTTATCGGAAAACTCTGTGAGCTGGCCAATCATCGAAAGAGTTAACAAACCGTTCCAAATTTTTTTTTGTTGTAATTATCAATTTTCGAGATCAATAACAAAAGGGTTAACCCCATCGTATGCCCAACCACTGATGATTCTTTGATAGAGTATGTCTGTAGCTAACTCTTCATATGCATCATGTTTATCGGAAAACTCTGTGAGCTGGCTAATCATCGAAAGAGTTAACAGACCGTTCCAATTTTTTTTTTTGTTGTAATTATCAATTTTCGAGATCAATAACAAAAGGGTTAACCCCATCGTATGCCCAACCACTGATGATTCTTTGATAGAGTATGTCTGTAGCTAACTCTTCATATGCATCATGTTTATCGGAAAACTCTGTGAGCTGGCTAATCATCGAAAGAGTTAACAGACCGTTCCAATTTTTTTTTTTGTTGTAATTATCAATTTTCGAGATCAATAACAAAAGGGTTAACCCCATCGTATGCCCAACCACTGATGATTTTTTGATAGAGTATGTCTGTAGCTAACTCTTCATATGCGTCATGTTTATCGGAAAACTCTGTGAGCTGGCCAATCATCGAAAGAGTTAACAAACCGTTCCAAATTTTTTTTTGTTGTAATTATCAATTTTCGAGATCAATAACAAAAGGGTTAACCCCATCGTATGCCCAACCACTGATGATTTTTTGATAGAGTATGTCTGTAGCTAACTCTTCATATGCGTCATGTTTATCGGAAAACTCTGTGAGCTGGCCAATCATCGAAAGAGTTAACAAACCGTTCCAAATTTTTTTTTGTTGTAATTATCAATTTTCGAGATCAATAACAAAAGGGTTAACCCCATCGTATGCCCAACTACTGATGATTTTTTGATAGAGTATGTCTGTAGCTAACTCTTCATATGCGTCATGTTTATCGGAAAACTCTGTGAGCTGGCCAATCATCGAAAGAGTTAACAAACCGTTCCAATTTTTTTTTTGTTGTGATTATCAATTTTCGAGATCAATAACAAAAGGGTTAACCCCATCGTATGCCCAACCACTGATGATTTTTTGATAGAGTATGTCTGTAGCTAACTCTTCATATGCGTCATGTTTATCGGAAAACTCTGTGAGCTGGCCAATCATCGAAAGAGTTAACAAACCGTTCCAAATTTTTTTTTGTTGTAATTATCAATTTTCGAGATCAATAACAAAAGGGTTAACCCCATCGTATGCCCAACTACTGATGATTTTTTGATAGAGTATGTCTGTAGCTAACTCTTCATATGCGTAATGTTTATCGGAAAACTCTGTGAGCTGGCCAATCATCGAAAGAGTTACAAACCGTTCCAATTTTTTTTTTGTTGTAATTATCAATTTTCGAGATCAATAACAAAAGGGTTAACCCCATCGTATGCCCAACTACTGATGATTTTTTGATAGAGTATGTCTGTAGCTAACTCTTCATATGCGTCATGTTTATCGGAAAACTCTGTGAGCTGGCCAATCATCGAAAGAGTTAACAAACCGTTCCAAATTTTTTTTTGTTGTAATTATCAATTTTCGAGATCAATAACAAAAGGGTTAACCCCATCGTATGCCCAACTACTGATGATTTTTTGATAGAGTATGTCTGTAGCTAACTCTTCATATGCGTCATGTTTATCGGAAAACTCTGTGAGCTGGCCAATCATCGAAAGAGTTAACAAACCGTTCCAATTTTTTTTTTTGTTGTAATTATCAATTTTCGAGATCAATAACAAAAGGGTTAACCCCATCGTATGCCCAACCACTGATGATTCTTTGATAGAGTATGTCTGTAGCTAACTCTTCATATGCATCATGTTTATCGGAAAACTCTGTGAGCTGGCTAATCATCGAAAGAGTTAACAGACCGTTCCAATTTTTTTTTTTGTTGTAATTATCAATTTTCGAGATCAATAACAAAAGGGTTAACCCCATCGTATGCCCAACCACTGATGATTTTTTGATAGAGTATGTCTGTAGCTAACTCTTCATATGCGTCATGTTTATCGGAAAACTCTGTGAGCTGGCCAATCATCGAAAGAGTTAACAAACCGTTCCAAATTTTTTTTTGTTGTAATTATCAATTTTCGAGATCAATAACAAAAGGGTTAACCCCATCGTATGCCCAACCACTGATGATTCTTTGATAGAGTATGTCTGTAGCTAACTCTTCATATGCATCATGTTTATCGGAAAACTCTGTGAGCTGGCTAATCATCGAAAGAGTTAACAGACCGTTCCAATTTTTTTTTTTGTTGTAATTATCAATTTTCGAGATCAATAACAAAAGGGTTAACCCCATCGTATGCCCAACCACTGATGATTTTTTGATAGAGTATGTCTGTAGCTAACTCTTCATATGCGTTATGTTTATCGGAAAACTCTGTGAGCTGGCCAATCATCGAAAGAGTTAACAAACCGTTCCAAATTTTTTTTTGTTGTAATTAACAATTTTCGAGATCAATAACAAAAGGGTTAACCCCATCGTATGCCCAACCACTGATGATTTTTTGATAGAGTATGTCTGTAGCTAACTCTTCATATGCGTTATGTTTATCGGAAAACTCTGTGAGCTGGCCAATCATCGAAAGAGTTAACAAACCGTTCCAAATTTTTTTTTGTTGTAATTATCAATTTTCGAGATCAATAACAAAAGGGTTAACCCCATCGTATGCCCCACCACTGATGATTTTTTGATAGAGTATGTCTGTAGCTAACTCTTCATATGCGTCATGTTTATCGGAAAACTCTGTGAGCTGGCCAATCATCGAAAGAGTTAACAAACCGTTCCAAATTTTTTTTTGTTGTAATTATCAATTTTCGAGATCAATAACAAAAGGGTTAACCCCATCGTATGCCCAACCACTGATGATTTTTTGATAGAGTATGTCTGTAGCTAACTCTTCATATGCGTCATGTTTATCGGAAAACTCTGTGAGCTGGCCAATCATCGAAAGAGTTAACAAACCGTTCCAAATTTTTTTTTGTTGTAATTATCAATTTTCGAGATCAATAACAAAAGGGTTAACCCCATCGTATGCCCAACCACTGATGATTTTTTGATAGAGTATGTCTGTAGCTAACTCTTCATATGCGTCATGTTTATCGGAAAACTCTGTGAGCTGGCCAATCATCGAAAGAGTTAACAAACCGTTCCAAATTTTTTTTTGTTGTAATTATCAATTTTCGAGATCAATAACAAAAGGGTTAACCCCATCGTATGCCCAACCACTGATGATTCTTTGATAGAGTATGTCTGTAGCTAACTCTTCATATGCATCATGTTTATCGGAAAACTCTGTGAGCTGGCTAATCATCGAAAGAGTTAACAGACCGTTCCAATTTTTTTTTTTGTTGTAATTATCAATTTTCGAGATCAATAACAAAAGGGTTAACCCCATCGTATGCCCAACCACTGATGATTCTTTGATAGAGTATGTCTGTAGCTAACTCTTCATATGCATCATGTTTATCGGAAAACTCTGTGAGCTGGCTAATCATCGAAAGAGTTAACAGACCGTTCCAATTTTTTTTTTTGTTGTAATTATCAATTTTCGAGATCAATAACAAAAGGGTTAACCCCATCGTATGCCCAACCACTGATGATTTTTTGATAGAGTATGTCTGTAGCTAACTCTTCATATGCGTCATGTTTATCGGAAAACTCTGTGAGCTGGCCAATCATCGAAAGAGTTAACAAACCGTTCCAAATTTTTTTTTGTTGTAATTATCAATTTTCGAGATCAATAACAAAAGGGTTAACCCCATCGTATGCCCAACCACTGATGATTTTTTGATAGAGTATGTCTGTAGCTAACTCTTCATATGCATCATGTTTATCGGAAAACTCTGTGAGCTGGCTAATCATCGAAAGAGTTAACAGACCGTTCCAATTTTTTTTTTTGTTGTAATTATCAATTTTCGAGATCAATAACAAAAGGGTTAACCCCATCGTATGCCCAACTACTGATGATTTTTTGATAGAGTATGTCTGTAGCTAACTCTTCATATGCGTCATGTTTATCGGAAAACTCTGTGAGCTGGCCAATCATCGAAAGAGTTAACAAACCGTTCCAAATTTTTTTTTGTTGTAATTATCAATTTTCGAGATCAATAACAAAAGGGTTAACCCCATCGTATGCCCAACCACTGATGATTCTTTGATAGAGTATGTCTGTAGCTAACTCTTCATATGCATCATGTTTATCGGAAAACTCTGTGAGCTGGCTAATCATCGAAAGAGTTAACAGACCGTTCCAATTTTTTTTTTTGTTGTAATTATCAATTTTCGAGATCAATAACAAAAGGGTTAACCCCATCGTATGCCCAACCACTGATGATTTTTTGATAGAGTATGTCTGTAGCTAACTCTTCATATGCGTTATGTTTATCGGAAAACTCTGTGAGCTGGCCAATCATCGAAAGAGTTAACAAACCGTTCCAAATTTTTTTTTGTTGTAATTAACAATTTTCGAGATCAATAACAAAAGGGTTAACCCCATCGTATGCCCAACCACTGATGATTTTTTGATAGAGTATGTCTGTAGCTAACTCTTCATATGCGTCATGTTTATCGGAAAACTCTGTGAGCTGGCCAATCATCGAAAGAGTTAACAAACCGTTCCAAATTTTTTTTTGTTGTAATTATCAATTTTCGAGATCAATAACAAAAGGGTTAACCCCATCGTATGCCCAACCACTGATGATTTTTTGATAGAGTATGTCTGTAGCTAACTCTTCATATGCGTCATGTTTATCGGAAAACTCTGTGAGCTGGCCAATCATCGAAAGAGTTAACAAACCGTTCCAAATTTTTTTTTGTTGTAATTATCAATTTTCGAGATCAATAACAAAAGGGTTAACCCCATCGTATGCCCAACCACTGATGATTTTTTGATAGAGTATGTCTGTAGCTAACTCTTCATATGCGTCATGTTTATCGGAAAACTCTGTGAGCTGGCCAATCATCGAAAGAGTTAACAAACCGTTCCAAATTTTTTTTTGTTGTAATTATCAATTTTCGAGATCAATAACAAAAGGGTTAACCCCATCGTATGCCCAACCACTGATGATTTTTTGATAGAGTATGTCTGTAGCTAACTCTTCATATGCGTCATGTTTATCGGAAAACTCTGTGAGCTGGCCAATCATCGAAAGAGTTAACAAACCGTTCCAAATTTTTTTTTGTTGTAATTATCAATTTTCGAGATCAATAACAAAAGGGTTAACCCCATCGTATGCCCAACCACTGATGATTCTTTGATAGAGTATGTCTGTAGCTAACTCTTCATATGCATCATGTTTATCGGAAAACTCTGTGAGCTGGCTAATCATCGAAAGAGTTAACAGACCGTTCCAATTTTTTTTTTTGTTGTAATTATCAATTTTCGAGATCAATAACAAAAGGGTTAACCCCATCGTATGCCCAACCACTGATGATTCTTTGATAGAGTATGTCTGTAGCTAACTCTTCATATGCATCATGTTTATCGGAAAACTCTGTGAGCTGGCTAATCATCGAAAGAGTTAACAGACCGTTCCAATTTTTTTTTTTGTTGTAATTATCAATTTTCGAGATCAATAACAAAAGGGTTAACCCCATCGTATGCCCAACCACTGATGATTTTTTGATAGAGTATGTCTGTAGCTAACTCTTCATATGCGTCATGTTTATCGGAAAACTCTGTGAGCTGGCCAATCATCGAAAGAGTTAACAAACCGTTCCAAATTTTTTTTTGTTGTAATTATCAATTTTCGAGATCAATAACAAAAGGGTTAACCCCATCGTATGCCCAACCACTGATGATTTTTTGATAGAGTATGTCTGTAGCTAACTCTTCATATGCGTCATGTTTATCGGAAAACTCTGTGAGCTGGCCAATCATCGAAAGAGTTAACAAACCGTTCCAAATTTTTTTTTGTTGTAATTATCAATTTTCGAGATCAATAACAAAAGGGTTAACCCCATCGTATGCCCAACTACTGATGATTTTTTGATAGAGTATGTCTGTAGCTAACTCTTCATATGCGTCATGTTTATCGGAAAACTCTGTGAGCTGGCCAATCATCGAAAGAGTTAACAAACCGTTCCAATTTTTTTTTTGTTGTGATTATCAATTTTCGAGATCAATAACAAAAGGGTTAACCCCATCGTATGCCCAACCACTGATGATTTTTTGATAGAGTATGTCTGTAGCTAACTCTTCATATGCGTCATGTTTATCGGAAAACTCTGTGAGCTGGCCAATCATCGAAAGAGTTAACAAACCGTTCCAAATTTTTTTTTGTTGTAATTATCAATTTTCGAGATCAATAACAAAAGGGTTAACCCCATCGTATGCCCAACTACTGATGATTTTTTGATAGAGTATGTCTGTAGCTAACTCTTCATATGCGTAATGTTTATCGGAAAACTCTGTGAGCTGGCCAATCATCGAAAGAGTTACAAACCGTTCCAATTTTTTTTTTGTTGTAATTATCAATTTTCGAGATCAATAACAAAAGGGTTAACCCCATCGTATGCCCAACTACTGATGATTTTTTGATAGAGTATGTCTGTAGCTAACTCTTCATATGCGTCATGTTTATCGGAAAACTCTGTGAGCTGGCCAATCATCGAAAGAGTTAACAAACCGTTCCAAATTTTTTTTTGTTGTAATTATCAATTTTCGAGATCAATAACAAAAGGGTTAACCCCATCGTATGCCCAACTACTGATGATTTTTTGATAGAGTATGTCTGTAGCTAACTCTTCATATGCGTCATGTTTATCGGAAAACTCTGTGAGCTGGCCAATCATCGAAAGAGTTAACAAACCGTTCCAATTTTTTTTTTTGTTGTAATTATCAATTTTCGAGATCAATAACAAAAGGGTTAACCCCATCGTATGCCCAACCACTGATGATTCTTTGATAGAGTATGTCTGTAGCTAACTCTTCATATGCATCATGTTTATCGGAAAACTCTGTGAGCTGGCTAATCATCGAAAGAGTTAACAGACCGTTCCAATTTTTTTTTTTGTTGTAATTATCAATTTTCGAGATCAATAACAAAAGGGTTAACCCCATCGTATGCCCAACCACTGATGATTTTTTGATAGAGTATGTCTGTAGCTAACTCTTCATATGCGTCATGTTTATCGGAAAACTCTGTGAGCTGGCCAATCATCGAAAGAGTTAACAAACCGTTCCAAATTTTTTTTTGTTGTAATTATCAATTTTCGAGATCAATAACAAAAGGGTTAACCCCATCGTATGCCCAACCACTGATGATTCTTTGATAGAGTATGTCTGTAGCTAACTCTTCATATGCATCATGTTTATCGGAAAACTCTGTGAGCTGGCTAATCATCGAAAGAGTTAACAGACCGTTCCAATTTTTTTTTTTGTTGTAATTATCAATTTTCGAGATCAATAACAAAAGGGTTAACCCCATCGTATGCCCAACCACTGATGATTTTTTGATAGAGTATGTCTGTAGCTAACTCTTCATATGCGTTATGTTTATCGGAAAACTCTGTGAGCTGGCCAATCATCGAAAGAGTTAACAAACCGTTCCAAATTTTTTTTTGTTGTAATTAACAATTTTCGAGATCAATAACAAAAGGGTTAACCCCATCGTATGCCCAACCACTGATGATTTTTTGATAGAGTATGTCTGTAGCTAACTCTTCATATGCGTTATGTTTATCGGAAAACTCTGTGAGCTGGCCAATCATCGAAAGAGTTAACAAACCGTTCCAAATTTTTTTTTGTTGTAATTATCAATTTTCGAGATCAATAACAAAAGGGTTAACCCCATCGTATGCCCCACCACTGATGATTTTTTGATAGAGTATGTCTGTAGCTAACTCTTCATATGCGTCATGTTTATCGGAAAACTCTGTGAGCTGGCCAATCATCGAAAGAGTTAACAAACCGTTCCAAATTTTTTTTTGTTGTAATTATCAATTTTCGAGATCAATAACAAAAGGGTTAACCCCATCGTATGCCCAACTACTGATGATTTTTTGATAGAGTATGTCTGTAGCTAACTCTTCATATGCGTCATGTTTATCGGAAAACTCTGTGAGCTGGCCAATCATCGAAAGAGTTAACAAACCGTTCCAATTTTTTTTTTTGTTGTAATTATCAATTTTCGAGATCAATAACAAAAGGGTTAACCCCATCGTATGCCCAACCACTGATGATTCTTTGATAGAGTATGTCTGTAGCTAACTCTTCATATGCATCATGTTTATCGGAAAACTCTGTGAGCTGGCTAATCATCGAAAGAGTTAACAGACCGTTCCAATTTTTTTTTTTGTTGTAATTATCAATTTTCGAGATCAATAACAAAAGGGTTAACCCCATCGTATGCCCAACCACTGATGATTTTTTGATAGAGTATGTCTGTAGCTAACTCTTCATATGCGTCATGTTTATCGGAAAACTCTGTGAGCTGGCCAATCATCGAAAGAGTTAACAAACCGTTCCAAATTTTTTTTTGTTGTAATTATCAATTTTCGAGATCAATAACAAAAGGGTTAACCCCATCGTATGCCCAACCACTGATGATTTTTTGATAGAGTATGTCTGTAGCTAACTCTTCATATGCGTCATGTTTATCGGAAAACTCTGTGAGCTGGCCAATCATCGAAAGAGTTAACAAACCGTTCCAAATTTTTTTTTGTTGTAATTATCAATTTTCGAGATCAATAACAAAAGGGTTAACCCCATCGTATGCCCAACTACTGATGATTTTTTGATAGAGTATGTCTGTAGCTAACTCTTCATATGCGTCATGTTTATCGGAAAACTCTGTGAGCTGGCCAATCATCGAAAGAGTTAACAAACCGTTCCAATTTTTTTTTTGTTGTAATTATCAATTTTCGAGATCAATAACAAAAGGGTTAACCCCATCGTATGCCCAACCACTGATGATTTTTTGATAGAGTATGTCTGTAGCTAACTCTTCATATGCGTCATGTTTATCGGAAAACTCTGTGAGCTGGCCAATCATCGAAAGAGTTAACAAACCGTTCCAAATTTTTTTTTGTTGTAATTATCAATTTTCGAGATCAATAACAAAAGGGTTAACCCCATCGTATGCCCAACCACTGATGATTTTTTGATAGAGTATGTCTGTAGCTAACTCTTCATATGCGTCATGTTTATCGGAAAACTCTGTGAGCTGGCCAATCATCGAAAGAGTTAACAAACCGTTCCAAATTTTTTTTTGTTGTAATTATCAATTTTCGAGATCAATAACAAAAGGGTTAACCCCATCGTATGCCCAACTACTGATGATTTTTTGATAGAGTATGTCTGTAGCTAACTCTTCATATGCGTCATGTTTATCGGAAAACTCTGTGAGCTGGCCAATCATCGAAAGAGTTAACAAACCGTTCCAATTTTTTTTTTGTTGTAATTATCAATTTTCGAGATCAATAACAAAAGGGTTAACCCCATCGTATGCCCAACTACTGATGATTTTTTGATAGAGTATGTCTGTAGCTAACTCTTCATATGCGTCATGTTTATCGGAAAACTCTGTGAGCTGGCCAATCATCGAAAGAGTTAACAAACCGTTCCAAATTTTTTTTTGTTGTAATTATCAATTTTCGAGATCAATAACAAAAGGGTTAACCCCATCGTATGCCCAACTACTGATGATTTTTTGATAGAGTATGTCTGTAGCTAACTCTTCATATGCGTCATGTTTATCGGAAAACTCTGTGAGCTGGCCAATCATCGAAAGAGTTAACAAACCGTTCCAATTTTTTTTTTTGTTGTAATTATCAATTTTCGAGATCAATAACAAAAGGGTTAACCCCATCGTATGCCCAACCACTGATGATTCTTTGATAGAGTATGTCTGTAGCTAACTCTTCATATGCATCATGTTTATCGGAAAACTCTGTGAGCTGGCTAATCATCGAAAGAGTTAACAGACCGTTCCAATTTTTTTTTTTGTTGTAATTATCAATTTTCGAGATCAATAACAAAAGGGTTAACCCCATCGTATGCCCAACCACTGATGATTTTTTGATAGAGTATGTCTGTAGCTAACTCTTCATATGCGTCATGTTTATCGGAAAACTCTGTGAGCTGGCCAATCATCGAAAGAGTTAACAAACCGTTCCAAATTTTTTTTTGTTGTAATTATCAATTTTCGAGATCAATAACAAAAGGGTTAACCCCATCGTATGCCCAACTACTGATGATTTTTTGATAGAGTATGTCTGTAGCTAACTCTTCATATGCGTCATGTTTATCGGAAAACTCTGTGAGCTGGCCAATCATCGAAAGAGTTAACAAACCGTTCCAATTTTTTTTTTGTTGTAATTATCAATTTTCGAGATCAATAACAAAAGGGTTAACCCCATCGTATGCCCAACCACTGATGATTTTTTGATAGAGTATGTCTGTAGCTAACTCTTCATATGCGTCATGTTTATCGGAAAACTCTGTGAGCTGGCCAATCATCGAAAGAGTTAACAAACCGTTCCAATTTTTTTTTTTGTTGTAATTATCAATTTTCGAGATCAATAACAAAAGGGTTAACCCCATCGTATGCCCCACCACTGATGATTTTTTGATAGAGTATGTCTGTAGCTAACTCTTCATATGCATCATGTTTATCGGAAAACTCTTGGAGCTGGCCAATCATCGAAAGAGTTAACAAACCGTTCCAATTTTTTTTTTTGTTGTAATTATCAATTTTCGAGCAATAACAAAAGGGTTAACCCCATCGTATGCCCAACCACTGATGATTTTTTGATAGAGTATGTCTGTAGCTAACTCTTCATATGCGTCATGTTTATCGGAAAACTCTGTGAGCTGGCCAATCATCGAAAGAGTTAACAAACCGTTCCAATTTTTTTTTTTGTTGTAATTATCAATTTTCGAGATCAATAACAAAAGGGTTAACCCCATCGTATGCCCAACCACTGATGATTCTTTGATAGAGTATGTCTGTAGCTAACTCTTCATATGCATCATGTTTATCGGAAAACTCTGTGAGCTGGCTAATCATCGAAAGAGTTAACAGACCGTTCCAATTTTTTTTTTTGTTGTAATTATCAATTTTCGAGATCAATAACAAAAGGGTTAACCCCATCGTATGCCCAACCACTGATGATTTTTTGATAGAGTATGTCTGTAGCTAACTCTTCATATGCGTTATGTTTATCGGAAAACTCTGTGAGCTGGCCAATCATCGAAAGAGTTAACAAACCGTTCCAAATTTTTTTTTGTTGTAATTAACAATTTTCGAGATCAATAACAAAAGGGTTAACCCCATCGTATGCCCAACCACTGATGATTTTTTGATAGAGTATGTCTGTAGCTAACTCTTCATATGCGTTATGTTTATCGGAAAACTCTGTGAGCTGGCCAATCATCGAAAGAGTTAACAAACCGTTCCAAATTTTTTTTGTTGTAATTATCAATTTTCGAGATCAATAACAAAAGGGTTAACCCCATCGTATGCCCCACCACTGATGATTTTTTGATAGAGTATGTCTGTAGCTAACTCTTCATATGCGTCATGTTTATCGGAAAACTCTGTGAGCTGGCCAATCATCGAAAGAGTTAACAAACCGTTCCAAATTTTTTTTTGTTGTAATTAACAATTTTCGAGATCAATAAGAAAAGATTTGTCTCCGCCTCGTGCCCAACCACACTAATACCTGTTTGATTTCAATATACAGTCATGTTCAACATCAGTATCAAGTAGGTCTTGGTCATCGTATTCAAATGTGGCTTATTTTGTTTTGACGGCCATGCCATGCGCCTTGCGCTAATTATCCATATATTTCGAATTCACCGGAAATCTATGAAACCTTTTTGATCTTTAGTACAGTTTCGTCATCATTCTCAATATTTAATTATAATATTGAAGATTCGTATGTGCATCAAATGCGTATATTATTAATTTCTTCTTTTAATGGATGTTATCATTTTCCTACAATATGTTTTTTTTTTAAATTTCATTTCTGTCATAATATTGTTTTAGTTATAACTAACTATACGTTTAACGTTTTTTTGTCCACTGTTTTACCAACACATGCATATTTTTGTTATTTCGACAAATTTTGAAATCCGCCATGTTTTGTTATTTTTCTGATTTTGTTAAAAACTTCACATTCGTATACTAAGCCATAGAGGACTATTTTTATAGTTTAAGTGTTTGTTCCGCACGGCTTGTATAAACATACATATTTGTTGGTTTTGATCAAACACATATAACAGCGCTCTCCCGAGCATTTCACACACTATGGCAGTCAAGACTTTAATTTTTAATAAAATTGATATACCCCCCCCCCCCCCCCCCCCCCCCCGCAAAACTTAATGTGGGCGGGGACCCATAGACTACCCTCCCTCCACCATGCATATCTTTTCCTTCAGAGTAATAAAAAATGTTGGCCAATGAATATTAATTGTATTGATTATAGTATTTCAATTGTAATTCATTATGTAATTTATATTTTTAAAATTAAATACTATAATGCAACCTTTTAAATCAAACTTAAATTTTTATTGTTATACTTTGACTTGAAATGTAGAAAATCATATTGTAGAGGGTTTGAAACAGTTCTTCATTAGAAGAACAAAGACCACCGGACATGCGCTGCGGGCCCTCTGCATTATCCCACTTGGTCATTCGTTCAATATTTGAAATTTGCAACTTTTTACACTTTCTGCCGTAGGCACTTGGCGAACACACTTAATACACACATTTTTAAAATTTTTAAAAACACTTGTTAAATATTTAGCAAAATTACAAAAGGTTTAAAAAATCACTTGATCGATTTCGGCTTATTAGGCCATCATCAGTAGTATCTACTAAACTGTAAAAATAAAAATGTAGTTATATATACACCCCCGTTCAAAAGTTTAAGACCACATTGCACAATGCACATTGCATTTGCTGACAACAAATTTAAAAACTATTTATTGTAATAGGTTGATAAATTAAAATGCATGTTTTTGTCAACAATATAAAACCCAATTTTAGAATAAGATTGTTGAAAAGTCATTATTCATTAAACGGTATATTTTGCAGTGGTCTTAAACTTTTGAACGGGGGTGTATATATACATAGTTGGGAAAAGCAAAAAGTGAAACCAAAATATACAAATAAAAAATGTGGGAGTGGTAAACAATAAAATTGGTGACAGCAGTAAACATTAAAAATTAAAAATTAAAAGGGGGTGAGTTAAACACAGGTATATGATTATTGATTAGTCAACGGTCGAATAACAAAATTCCAGACGTTGATTTTTTTTTTCTCCCCCTTCTTTATTTTATTATAACCCGACGTATTAGTAATTTTATGGTATGGAATGAATTTGTGAATAAAACAATGCGGGGTCGGTAATTGGTGAGAAACGGATTTCTCTCTGTTCATTGAGGATATTTTGGTTAAGAAAAATAGCTTTTCGGATTTCGTAAGATTCTAAGTTGTCTAAACGTCTGCTTTTTGGTTGTACATGTAATATTTCTAAATTGTTTAAACTGTTTAAGGGATGATTCATGGCTACCAGATAAATGTTCTTTAACTCTAACTTCAAAATTGCGCCCAGTCTGTCCGATATAAGAGGAACTACAATCATTGCAATTGATCTTATATACGTACTTGAAAAGGCGATCAATTCTTGGTTTGTTGTTAAAGATCATTTTCTTAATTGTATTATTGTTATAAAAAGCAAAGCTAGTATCTGTATATTGTGTCACGGTGTTACTAATCCGTTGACTAGTTTTTCCTATATACTCTAAGCGGCGCCAATTTTTCGACATTGGGCTATCAGGTGGATAAATGTTAGCTAAAGCTTTATGTTTCAGTTTTCTGTTTAATAGCTTTAATATAGTCTTAGCTGCATAACCGTTATTCGCTGCTATTTCTAAAATTATATTAAGCTCTTTGTTATAATTGGATATGGTCAAAGGAATGTTTATTAATCTATCTAAGAATGAGTGGAAAGCTGACATTTTAATATTATGGGGATGGTTTGACGAGTTAGGTATAATGGCGTCTGTATACGTGGGTTTTCTATAAATTTTGAACTCTAATGAAGAATTAATTCTGGTTATTGTTATATCTAGAAAGTTAATAGATTTGTTTTCTTCTTTTTCTACCGTAAAATTAATGGTGGGATATTGAGAATTTAACCAAGTGAGAAAAGAGGTTAATAGCCTATCAGTTCCATTCCATAGACATAGTATGTCATCAACATATCTGTACCAAAAGATAATATGACGGAAATAAGGATTATTGCTTGGTACAATCGTTTGTTCGAAGAAATTCATGAAAATTTCTGCTAACAAAGGTGACAGAGGGGAGCCCATCGGTAGACCATCAGTGAATCTGAAATACTTATTATCAAAACAAAAATAATTTTGTTTAATACAAGTTTCAAATATCATATATAACTACATTTTTATTTTTACAGTTTAGTAGATACTCCTGATGATGGCCTAATAAGCCGAAATCGATCAAGAGATTTTTTAAACCTTTTGTAATTTGGCGAAATATTTAACAAGTGTTTTTAAAAATTTTAAAAATGTGTGTATTTGAAATTTGAAAATTCAATTTAATATTGTTTTTAATTTCATCTACATATGTATATAGATAAATCAACAGGAATATTACTTATAACACCAATAGAAGTAGTAAATTTTTCCGATAGTACACAACTATTTGCGTCATCTTTATTAAAAATAATTTTTGCAACATTTTTAATTTTTATTGAAACCCGAAATACTTTTAATATTTTGAAATCTATTAATTTTAATGGCTTTTCCTATGGATTAACAAGATTAATATTTTCTTTATTTACGAAGACTGTAAAAGGACCAGTATCTAATTTGTTATATAGAGTGTTAAGATAAAGGGGGACAAAGTACTGTGTACTTTGCGCCTCCTTATTTGAATCAGATAAATGTGTAATTTCCGAAAACAAAAACTAAAAAAACTGTAGAAAGACTTACCAGATAGTTATAAAAGATAAAAAGAGAAAAATTAAAATTAATAAATTAAACACCGATTTAATTAAAATATATAAAAAAGAATAAAATTATTAATTGAAATTTATTTTAATTTTCATTATTTATAAATTTTTTTTTTAAGACACAACCATAAAGGTTCGAGAAAGAATCGTGTTTCTATTTGAATGTGTTAAATAATAAGAGAGGAAGTATTTTTATTTAGCATAACATTTTCATCTAACGCAGCGTGTAACATGAACCCAAAACTAGTCTCCTAAATATTTTACCAAACATGAAACAAAAACGCTCTAAATTGCGTGAAGCGCCAACATTGACAATAGAGCTAATTAC
This sequence comes from Tipula helvola, assembly GCA_963556165.1. NCBI lineage: Eukaryota > Metazoa > Arthropoda > Insecta > Diptera > Tipulidae > Tipula > Tipula helvola. Next base: position 69,921,150 of record OY744483.1, on the reverse strand, counting down.
TTGTTTCAAGGCAAGTTCATATCAATACCTTAGAGCACACAAGTGCTATGTTCATAATTTGAATGTCCACAAGAATGTCTCTTAATTCGAAAATATTTGGAATTTTCATTCAATGCATTTGAAATAGTGCTATAAATGATTATAGTACCAAATAACAGAACCATAAATGATCAAGAATGTGAATGCCTTTCTGAAAGCCTAAATTTGCATTAACTACAAATAGTAAAAATGGACATAGCACTTGTGAGCTCTAAGGCCACAAATCACTTATAATAGATTACGCCTTCGTGGATTTCGTCATTTATTTAGTTTCTTAATTCTGAAAAACAGAATTGCCTTAAAGAATAATTTTTTTACTCTTTTGCCGCAGTCGAGGTCTTTTGCTAATAACAGCAGATGCCGCTGATAGTCTCTTGTTATTAATAATTCATCCACATTTACATCATTGAAAATAATTTCCAACGAGGACATGTGTATCACCATACCCTGAGTGGGTTTTAACGCCCCCTTCATTTAGTTGATCAACCCAAGTATAAGCAAAATGGGGGTTCGCCGCATGGAATGTGGGATCTACTCGAATATTGGGGACTTCTTTATGCAATTTATGACTTATATAAATCCGTCATATTTCATCAATGAAAAATAATTATCTTCCTGGAAATCTTCGGGATTTTCGTTTAACCCAGAAATATTTCTAAAAACTTGTCCTAAAAATTGTTTAAAGAAAAGTTTCATAATTTATCAAGACGAAAGCTAAATTTATTACCTGATAGCGTTTTAATAATAATACATTAACATAAAATAGTTTACCTTTTTGAAACGGTAGTAATGTATGCTTCTCAAATACTAGCATCTCTGATCTCATTCATCATTTGGTCGTTCTATCTAAGATGTCATTTTACACTTTAATGGCGGGTCCGTAGGCTTGAACTCGCTCTCTGGAATCAGCAGAATATACTCTGACGTTCATTACATCAAACCAATCGTTAATCTAAAAAAATAATGATTTAAATATGTACATAATATTAAAATATTTCCAATTGTACAAGCTTAAATAAATTGTAACACTCTTCCCAGTTTTCGTCTTCTATCAAACATTAGGTCGATGAAAAGGTGAGGTACGTCCGCAAACACGTATATTTTATTGTTTTCAAAGATAAACCTAATAAAAAGAAATTAATAAGTTTTACATGAGAAATATAATTTAAAAATCATATATCAATGGTTTATGTGCTGCTAGGTTAAGTTCCTTGTATAGCCCTCGATTACCTCCTCCGAGATCACTAGTTATGGCTACCACAGTGTAACCACAATCTTCCGCTTTTTGTAATATTTCAAACAAAATTTGTTTCATCATTTTACGATCGAAATCGTAACAAAATGGTTATTTTCATTCGGAGAGTAACCCTGAAATTTAAAAGAATTCATTTTATTAAAATAAAATATATAATAATAATAATTCACGCATACCTCTCAACATTCCAACATGACAATATTTAGCGGTTTATATACGTGGCATTTGATGACCGGTCGTAGCAATAAGTTTCCCTAATCTTCATTTCGTCAGAACTCAAAATACAAACTTTCTGGAAATCACTTAGTTCATTTGCTGCTTTCATAATTTTCAAAACCGGTTCAAGCATCCCTGGAGAAATATCAATTTTTTGTGTCTATTTCTATAGAGAGTGCGGACAGCAGGAAGAGGAAATTGCTTTTGTTTTAATAATTTATAAGCCCTAGAGCTTGGCCGACTTTATTTGACTGAAGCTTTGACAGTTTGTTTTCGACTTTACTTCCGTTATTTCCAGTTTCAGTTCATCTCGATGATGATGATTTTCTATCAGTACCCTTTCTATCAGATCGAATTAAAAAAATTGAAGCCATTACTAACACTTGAAATATGAAAAAAAAAATCAATAAATTTAATTTCATGCCCTTCATACCGTCAGGTATTATAAATCTTACCTGCAAATAAACAAAACTACAATAAAACAAAAATTATGAGTAATCGACAACATCAATCAACCAATTTTAATTTTATTATTTTCCCTATTCCAATTAAATACTCATTTATATCTAATAATAGCTCTCCATATCAACTTTCCGATTTTTGATTATATTATTATTAAACGCTTATCAAATTAAGCAGATCTCCTGTGGCCAATCCATCGTCAGCCAAATTACATAATTAAAAAGTAAAAAAAAAATCATTTAAAATAAACAAAAATGAAAATCGGTTTTCCTCATTTATATATTTTGTTTCATTTAAAATAAAACTAAATCAAAATATCTTAATTCTTTTGTTTTTACTTTATAGTTTTTCTTTTTTTGTTAATTTCGATTTTAAGCAAAAACAAACACGCGCACACAAAAAAAATTGTTAAGTTAAATAAACAAACGAAACATAAGAAGCAAACGATTTAAATTTTTAAAATGAAATTAAGTAAGATGTTCGTTTTTTCCTATACATAATAATATTATAAACCACTTTCTCGAGACTTTTATCTAAATATTTAGAAATAAAAATTAAAAATAATTGAGAAGATATTTAAATAGAATTTCCGTTTGAATTTTATTTGTGAATGAATGTCAATGTTAAATATTTTTTGCGTTTTTTTTATTTTTTATTTTTATTTTTGTAAAAGCCTACTAATATTTTGTAATTTTTCGTGTGTTTCAACAACAAGCAAACAAGTTAAATGTGACGTCAATAACATTAATTTTTCATTTTTTTCACCCATCTTAAATCAAAATCAATGGATTTTGGTATGGTGTAAGGTGGAATGAAGAAGAATTACGGTTTCTTTCATTTATACAAAAAATTTAATGATTTTTGTGCCAATTTTTAATAATTGTTTTGTTCTTTTATTTAACTTTAATAACTAATAACAATATAATAGCCATAACAATAATATTTTCTTCTTAACACGTTTCTTATGGTACGCGTGGCTCAACACATCTACATACAAACTATAACTCACAAATTGTTTTGTTATTGTTTTCAGTGCGCTTACTCTATCTGAAAGACCAACTTATTAATTTCAATATAAACCATTTTCCACCTGCGATATTTTTATTTTTTTATTTTTTTGCTATTTCCCGAACTCGCTACAATATTATTTTAAATTAATAATGCGATTTCTTCATGGTAACAAAATACATAAGGCACGTTTCTTAAAAATAAAAACAAAATCATGAAACAAACAGGAGTGGAAAACAAAACAAAACAAAATCAATTTTTCTTCATTTAAAAACCGGATTTGATAAACGTTGTACGCAAATCTTTAAAATATTACTGGTTCAATAAACAAAAACAAAGGCAAGTTAAAATAATAATAATAATAATAACAAATATATAGTACTCTACTTACAATGTACCGTAAATATAAAAAAACAAAAACAAAAAAGGTAAATTTTTAGTTTTCTTATTTTCCCTGATTTTTCTCATTCATTTTGTGAATATACATATTTTATAAATCTTTGTGTGCACTACGTGAGATACGAGCAGAAAGTGGATAATTTAACAAAAATATTCAATTTAAAGTTATTACCTATTCATGATTTTGTGCGAATTAAATTATTTAATCGTTAAAAAAAATGACTGCGCAGCGCACATAACCTATAAATAGGCTAGCTAGAGAAAATTCACAGAAATTAAAAGCTGTATGCATAAACCTAAAACTGACACATTATTATACATAATTTAAATAGTTATCATATTTATGTCGAGCAAAGAAAATGAATGGTAAATGAGTAGGGTAAATACCTCAATGCATTGAAATATTTAACACATTGAAGAAGGATGACGTGAATTCACGTTTTTTATTTTCAACCGTTGAAGACGGGTTACGTTAGTTATTTCACGTTATTTCAAATTTCCCAGTATCATCGTATAAAAAACTGTAATTAAAAGTAATAAAACATTACAACTAAAAATTGCTGTTATAAACAAACATGTGACGAAGGTGAGTGCATTAGTTGAATAATAAAGAACCGTTATATCCAATTCAGTGTTATATTAATTTTAAAAAGTCATAAAATTTTAGTGAGAATTTTTATTCAGTGAGAAGGAAACAGTTTAAGGGAGAACACCACTGTGAGATTTTCAAAAAATCGATTTTTTTTTTGCCTTTAAAAAATCCTTTAGACCCTCAAAAATATGATACAAATTCGTTTATAGCTAAAAAAAATTTTTTTTAGGTTGCATTCACAGTTTTGTTTTCGCCCTGCGTTTCGATGTTGTTTTCAGATTTTAGTTTTTGTTGTTGTTTTTCTTCACGATATTAGCAAAGAAATGCTCCATTTCCATATAAAAAACTTATCGTTTGCATGGAAAAAAATCCAAGTTTTCTACCAAAAATGTAGTGTCTCTAGCGGTGAAGACGCTTCGAATCCAAGCAAAATATGTCAACCATAGTAATTTTTGGTTGTTTTCGTAAAAAAAAATTCAAATTTATCGACACATGATATTTATAATTTTACATTTTTATTTTTATTTTTTTTTTTAGTAAAATTATTTTCAAACTGATTGTGGATTGTATTAATGGATAAATTAATATTTATTTTATTATATTTACGCAAAATCTTTATGTATTAATCAAAAGTAGAAAGGAAAACAAACGATCAGTTGTCAAAAATAAAAATAAAATAATTTTTGTTGTTGTATCACGATAAGCCCAAATCAACATCGAAACGCAGAGCGAAAACAATACTGTGAATGCAACCTTAGAAGGTTTTCAAGCATTTTCCTGAGAGCTCTTATTGAGAAGTTATTGATACCAAAAACTTTAAACGTGGTTTTCTCGAAACCGTGTTTTGGAAATCTGCACGCAGCAGAACTCAATCAATTTTAATTCAAACGACTTGAAAATTTAACTGTAGCTTCTTAAATAGATTTAAAATCGAAGTACAGGAGTTTTTTTTGATTCATTAAAAATTAAAAAAGATATACAACTTTTTATACGAAAATTATAGTCGAAAAATGAAATTTTTTCTTCAAACTTGTCTCAATTTTTTATTTTTTCGAATTTTTTAATTTCCTCGTGTACTTCGATGCTAAAACTAATATATTTCATGAAAATATTTTATGTTTTGTTCCAGGAACAAATTTAAGACACTTCTACTGCGTGCTGCGGAGCGACTCTAGGCAAAATCACTTCTACTAAAGCTACTCTAGCGCCGCCATTTTAAATTTTTTTTACATAAGAAATTTTTTTTGTTTACTTAAATATATGCCAAATATAACCTAAAAGTTTTTTTTTCTCTAAACCCAACCTATTTCTCAAAAAAAAAAATACCAAACTAAGCACTTGAAAATGGTAGGTCACAGTGGTGTTCTCCCTTAAAATGATACTACATATTGGGCCCGATTCTGAAACGTTTAAATTCATGTTATGTTATTTTATTTCCCCGCTTCCTATTTGAATTTGTATTGAAAAAATAAAAATAACATAACATAAAATGTTGGAAGGCAGAATCGGGCCTAGTATAAGAAATTTAATTTAAAATCACTTTGTTGGTTGGGTATATCTAAGAACGCTTTGATGTACGTGTAAAGAAAGAAAAGAAACAAAGAAACCAGATTTTTAATGTAATAAAGAAAAAACGGGAATAAAGGGATTGTGAGTTGATACGTTGAGAAAGAAACAACTTATTGTGTTTGAACTTGGAATTAATTTTTAAATCTCCCAATATTACGCTTTCATAAAATAAATAGGATGTCGATTGTCCATAACTATCCTATAATTATTCAGATGTGGGGTTTCGATTTAAAAATAAATTTCCAGTGTTAAAACTAAAAGTGATTGTGAAAGGTCGATACGTGCTTAAGTGTTTAAATAAAGATACGAAAAATAAAAAAACCTTTTTGAAAATGGTTGTATTACAAGAAATTATAAAGTTATCAGTAGAGGAATTGAAGGAGAAGTTAGAGGAACTTGGATTGAATGCGGGTGGTTCGAAAGCGGTATTACAACAAAGGTATTTAGATTATTTATCGGACAAAGAAAAAACAGATTTACAAAATCAAATGGTGAAATTGAAAGAAGATATGGATCGATTAATGGCCGCTGGTTACGGAGCCTCACCAAATCAAAGTGGACGTGACGTGGCTTTTAGTGCAAATGTTTCGGTGATTGACGAGAGAGACGAGATTGATATACATCGAAAGGAATCTTTGCCGAAAAAGAAAGTAAAGAATCTCGATTTAAAGAAACTTATTACTCCGTTCAGGGGTGATGGCGACAGTTTCGAGGTGTTTGTTGCTTCGGTCTGATTAATTTTGAAAAAGTATGACGTCGAGGAAGAAGAGTTGAAATTGAACGTTATTGCTTGTTTGGAGGGCCGTGCTCGTGAATGGTTTCCATCACGACCATGTCATATTGATTTAACGATTGACCAAATATTGTTTGAATTGGATAAGTTGTCAACACTCGTATTAATCGGGTTCAACAGAGACGGAAATTTGAATCCAGATTTTGGAAAGATGGTGAAGATTTTTATACGTATTACACTCAGAAAATAATATTGGGAAATCCGTTACAACTTGAGAATGAAAAATTGGTTGATTATTTAATTGACGGCATTAAAAATTCAAATTTACAAAGCCAGTCCCGATTGCAAATGTTCAAGTCACCCGAAGATTTGTTCCACGCATTTTCCAAATTGACCAGTGGGGACAGAGGAATGGCATTTCAACATCGCGAGCCGCCTAACCGGGTATTTGTAAAGGATGATAAATCTCCGGATCCAGATAGAAAAATGGCACCGTCTTCCTCAAAAACACGATGTTATAACTGTGGCGAATTCGGACATTTTTCGTCAGTTTGTAAGAAACCTAAACGACCGTTTGGTACCTGCATACGGGGTGGATCAAAAGAACATAAAGTTTCTGATTGTTCAATGCCGAGAGAATCGTCTAAGGGTTTACTTTTGGACGATGAGAAGGTTGCAGATGGAGTGAGTGTTAATTGCACGATATATTTCAATGAAAATCCAGTTAAAATGATTGCTTTGATTGACTCAGGAAGCCCGATAAATTTAGTTAAGATCGATTTTGTAAATAAGAAATTCATTGAGCCGATTGATATAAAAACTGATTTTAGAGGCGTAAATAATACTTTGATTAATTGTTATGGGATTATTAAAGCAAATATTGTAATTATCGAAAAATTATATCAGCTTAAATTTCACGTTGTTGCCAATAATACTATGAATATAAATGTTTTATTGGGTAGAAATTTTTTGAAAAATCCAAAGGCAGAATTGAAAATTGATGATTAAGGTTGATTTACATATGCGACGTGCGACGTGTGACAAGTGGAAATAAACGTGACGCTTTTTTGACAACAATTTACATTTGTGACGAGTTCCGCCACGCACACTTTATAAAATTTTTTATATTTTAATTTTTGTTCTTCAAAAAAGTTTCGTCTAAGCCTACTACTTCGTTTTATACATACAAAAAATTTGTATGTGTTTGTGCTACCGTGACGGAAAAGATAAAATTAAACCATCTCCCGACGTGTGGCGTGTGCCGTGTGACGAATTTCAAAATATTCATCTCTGATTGGCTACCAGCTCCCGTCACACGTCGCACGTCGCATATGTAAATCAACCTTTATGCGATTAAATTTGAAAATATGCCCGAAAATGATATTTTGAATATTGATACTTCATGTTTTGAAAATGATTGTAAAAAGGAAAATTTAAATATTAATACAAAATTGAAATCCGAAACACGAAATGAATTTTTACAAACTTTTGATGATTGTTACGTAAATTCAATAAAACCAGATAAACCTAAAATAGATTTTGAAATGACAATTGAATTGACGAAAAATGAAGTAATTAGATCGTTACCAAGGCGATTGTCATACGCTGAGCGTGAAGTGGTAGCCGCCATGATTGAGGATTTGACAAAGAAGAAAATCATACAGCCGAGTGAGAGTCCATATTGTTCGCCGATTGTGTTAATTAAAAAACGAAATAAAGATGAATATCGGATGTGTGTAGACTACAGACATCTCAATAAAATTACTGTCAAGGACAACTACCCTCTTCCTGTGTTTGAAGATTTGTTGGATTTTCTGTACAAGAAAAAATATTTTTCGAGTTTGGATTTAAGGTCGGGATTCCACCATGTGAGCGTAGCAGTTGATTCCTTGAAATATACGTCATTTATAACACCATTTGGACAGTTTGAATACTTAAGGCTTTCGTTTGGATTGAAGAATGGACCTTCTGTGTTTCAGAAGTTTGTTAATAAGATTTTTCAAGAATTGATTACTGAAAATAAACTTGTGATTTACATAGATGATATATTGATTGCCACCGGAACGATTGTCGAACATCTATTAATATTGCCTGAAGTGTTAAAACGGTTATCTGATAATTTATTGGAACTTCGGTTGAGCAAATGTGTTTTTCTGTACGAAACGATTGAGTACCTGGGATATACGGTTGACGGAGATGGAATTCGTCCCAATTTTATGAATATTAAAGCGATTGAGGAGTACCCGATTCCGCGTAATGTTAAAGAGTTGCAACGATATCTTGGAATGTGCTCCTATTTGAGAAAATTTGTGCAAGACTTTTCGTTGATTGCGAAACCTTTGCAAGATTTAGTCAAAAATGACTCGACGTTCGAGATTGGAGAGGCGCAGCTGGAATCATTTGCAAAATTGAAATTGAAAATGGTTGAACGTCCGGTTCTAGCGATTTTCTCACCGCAAGATGAGATGGAGTTGAATTGTGATGCTAGTGCCGTAGGATTTGGAGCGGTCCTTTTACAAAAGAAAAAAGATGGCAAATTCCATCCCATTTTGTATTTTTCAAAGCGTACAACACCAGCCGAAGCCCGATATCATTCTTATGAGTTGGAATGTTTGGCGATTGTGTACGCTCTGCAACGATTTCGTGTGTATTTACATGGTCGTCTCTTTAAAATAGTTACAGATTGTGCAGCATTGACTTTGACACTCGAGAAGAAAGTGATAAATCCAAGGATTGCTAGATGGGCACTGGAGACGATGGAGTTTGATTACGTAACAGAGCATAGAGGAGGTCGTCGAATGCAGCATGCGGATGCATTAAGTAGAACGCAAACTATTATGGTAATACAAGATAATCCTTTTGAGCAGACAATAGCGATTTTACAATCGCAAGACCCAAAGTTAGAAGAATTGCGGCAGAGTTTAGAGAAAGAAGAAAGCCAGTTTTTCGAGTTAAGAGATGGATTAATTTATCGAAAACTAAATAAACGAAAATTACGATTTTATGTTCCGGAAGCTATGCAGCTTCAAATAATTCGAAATTCACACGATTTGATGGGACATCTCGGATTGAACAAAACTATTGAGATAGTTAGTCGGCATTATTGGTTTCCAGATATGAGAACGATTGTCAAAAATTATATTTTAAATTATTTGAAGTGCATCTCAAGTTTAATCAGCCCAGCGGAAAAGTCGGGGTTACATGCACTCTATTCCTAAAGGAAACAAGCCGTTTGATGTGGTACATTCAGATGTTTATGGGCCACTAGGATTGACAAAATCAAAAAAAACGATTTATTCTTGGAATTATAGATGGATTTACTAAATATGTTCGACTGTTCGCAACGAAAACAACTAGTTCCAAGGATACCATTGATTGCATCAAGATGTATTTTCAACAATTTGGCAGACCAAATAAAGTAATTACTGATCGTGGAAGTAATTTCACTTCCTATGATTTTAAGAGTTTTATCAAGGAGAATAACATTCAGCATGTTCTTGTCGCCAGTGCTGCACTTCAAGCAAACGGACAAATTGAGAGGTTCAACCGAACATTGACTCCAATGCTTTCAAAGTTGGTTGATGTTGAACGAGGAATCGAGTGGGACAATGTGTTAGAGATGGTTGAATTTGCGTATAATTACACATTATGCAATACTACGAAAGTGACATCGAGTATTTTATTGTTTGGAGTGAACACCAAGGGCCCAGTTAACGATAAACTAGTGGAATATTTCAACGAAGATAATCGTTTAAATGACGAGTATTTGCCGATTGAAGAGTTACGAGATCAAGCCTCGCATAATATCATCAAAAATCAAGAGTACAACGATAAATATGTAAACAGTAAGAGAAAGGATCCGATTGAATACAATAAGGGCGATCTCGTAGTTATAAAGAATGTTGACACCACAACTGGAGTCTGTAAAAAGTTAATTCCTAAATACAGAGGACCTTACATCATTGGTAATGTATTAGGAAACGATCGATATTTAATCAAAGATGTTGATGGATTACAGATCACAACTAAACCGTTTGAGGGCGTTTATGACGTTTCGAGAATTAAACCATTTTTAACAACACCATAATTGAGTTACATACATATTAGAAAATATTTTGCTTTCATTATTTTTAAATTTATTGAATTATTTTATTGCTATTATTTATATTTTTACCATAATTTAGTTTGCAATTTGGAAACCGAGGCCGGTTAATGTCAGGTTGGCCGAAACTATAAGAAATTTAATTAAAAATCACTTTGTTGGTTGGGTATATCTAAGAACGCTTTGATGTACGTGTAAAGAAAGAAAAGAAACAAAGAAACCAGATTTTTAATGTAATAAAGAAAAAACGGGAATAAAGGGATTGTGAGTTGATACGTTGAGAAAGAAACAACTTATTGTGTTTGAACTTGGAATTAATTTTTAAATCTCCCAAGATTGCGCTTTCATAAAATAAATGTTGTCGATTGTCCATAACTATCCTATAATATTAAAGTTAGCCGAAAGTAAAAATATCGATAATGCAGATAGTGTCTTGGCTATTTCACCCGAAAGTTACTAGGCGACATATTTCAGCCGAAGCGTATTTTAAATAAAATGAAAAATGAACAAAACAACGTATAAACTGGTATTTTCATGAAATGATTTTACAGCTGAATATAGGCTCATTTTGGTTTGCCACTGTATACCTAGGAATTATACTATAAGTTTCATCAGAGAAGTCAAATATAAAATTTAAAAATTTGTATAAATTCAACTTTTAAAGTGTCATATCTGGAAAGTTTTTCAATTAGTGTATCTAGCCAACAGTTATCTCTATTCGTTTGAATGAAAGGCCCGTATAAAATGTAAAATTTGTGTAAATTCAACCTTGTCATGTCTGTAAAGTATT